>JXTC01000180.1:546184-591606 GCA_002914845.1 Trema orientale
AATGACGTAGATAAGTAATAATTTGGAGATACTCACGAGCTCACTCAACAATGTATGCTTGGTGGTTGAGGCAAATTCTCTATTAATTATTTAACCAATCAAGAGGTCACTTTTATCTTTCGAATTCTAAACCACTCGAGATGTGATTATTGTGTAAAGTCGGCAAAGGAAACTTTGAAGTGAAAGTTGGCAGAAGTTTCTTAGGTAGAGGCCTCAAACTTTGACTATATGACTATATGAGTCTTTGAATAAGCACTTTCTGAAAAATTGGTTGACAGAGTGTTGCCCCTATCTTTTTTTTCTTTCTTTCTTTCCAAAGTGCTTTTGTCTTTCTTCAATTAGTCAACACGCAAGAAAATTGAAGGCTTTCCTATCTGTCGGTTCTGTTCTTTGTTGTGTAATTTTCTTTGGGATTTCCACAATTGTATTATTGTACTTATATGCACATATAGCTTGACTTCTATGTGTGAGAAATAGATATACCAAGCCCTCCATCTAAAGATCATAGTAGACCCACTTGAATCTGCAAACATGATGTCCCAAACCAATGAGTAGTTCTAATATTTTAGACAAAGGCGGAAGACAATCCATTTTAATAAGCTAATGACATTATGTCATATTAAAATTTGAACATATATCTACATAATTATTATGTGTCACTACATGTGATTGAACCGAAAAAAAAAATTGTGATAATAATACAATCACTAGTACTGAACTCTCAAATATTTTTCAAAACAAAAAACGTGCATATATGTTGGTGCTACTTTTGTACATTTTGAAATCGAAGATTTTCAAATTGGTGTAGCGGGGAGAGAGGAGATAAGTAAAATGTGGATGCAAACTCAGACAAAGCGTATACAAAACCTAGCAATATTCATGAATATATACGATGGGCAGGCCCTCATGTAAAAGAAAATTCAAAATTGTGGGCTGCATGTGGGGTGTGTGACTTTTTGCTTTATGATTGAGAATGGATAAATACATTAAAAGTCAAGCTTTTATTTATCTGTTCTTGTTTATGTTTCTCAGTTTCCTTTCCCTTTTTTTTTTTTTTTTGTGGGTGGTAGGAGAAGGGTGGGGGGGTGGGGTTGGGAAATCATTAAACTTCAAGTATTTTACTTTGGTCTTGAGCTCAATGACAAATAGATATAGTACATATATTATTGAATTGAATCTCTTTTTCTATGTGGCATTTATGATTTGTGTTTAAGATTATTCATCTACTACATTTAATATGTAGAGCTAAGGCAGTCAATGCGAATGAGAAATCCAAAGAGAAAATGGTCAATGTATAGGAAGAATAGGAAGGTCCTTAGCCGTTCGGATACAATTGTGATCAACAAAGTCGTCAATTCCTACCATAGGCATAGGGGTCTTAACTCTTAAGTCATTAATTGTATGAAAGTACGTTATCTTTGACTGTGGTTTTAGCTTCCTTGTGTATGTAATTTTGAGTCCTGTAGTTTGTTCTATTGATCATCTAATAAAAAAAATTCGACTAAATAATAGTGTACATTTAGATACATTAAATTATTTTAAAATTCAGTAAAATGCAAATTAATTTGACGGCGGCGTATAAAAATGTGATTATGATGGTTGGAAATATTTGCCACGGCGGCGTACTTTTCTTCTCTTTCATTCCAAATTTGCAAAAAAAGGAAAAAAATTATAGTGGCTTATCAAGCAAAAGAGCCATCTTCAGTAGTGGAAGGTGATTTGAAAGAGCAGAAATAGTATATTTGAGGAAGCTCTAATTGTATTATTTGTAGAGTTGCATGCATGTCATGTCCCTATATTTCGTACACAATTTTTTTTTTCCTCACGGTGTCATAAGACACTATAATTTGTTCGATTGCTTGTTATTATTATAGATTATATGTAACTCAATAAAATTAAGTTTAATGTTTGATTGAAAACTGGCAAATTCTGATATATATATCTATAAGGTTGTGAAGAGTGGAATTAAACAAATAAATAAAGGGACCCATGAATAGTTGTAAGCAATGAATATCTGCCATTTCTCCTGTTTTAGTGGTGGATAATTAGGTTGTTGGTCCCCCAACAAGCAAAAATTCATGAAAACGTAAAGCCCTTTTTAATGCGTCGTGGTAGAGACCTGTCCAAAATTCCAGGCTAATACTATACCACCTCCCTTCTTATAGTATTCCATACGTTTCAGTTACATTAATATAAAACACTAAATTAAAAAATATATATATACAGACTAGACTAGTACAACTATCGAGAAAAATTCATACAAATTACAATTTTCTAGCCAAACTTTCTCGTGTGAAGCCGAATGAAAAATCACCAACTACGTACTCTCTCTCTCTCTCTCTCTCTCTCTCTCTCTCTCCCTCTCTCTTCCCAGTTCAGTTCAGACTCAAACTCTCTCTCTTCCTCTGACTCCCACTCTCTATATTATATCGCAATTAAATTAAAATAAAGTCTTAAACATATTTTCATTGTATTTTATTGTAGTCCTTTCATGTCCCCCATCACTACCACCCTCATTTAATCTCCCACCTGGATTTTTCTCCCTCTTCTTTTTCTTCTTCTTCTTCTTCGTCCTCTGTAAATTTCATCCTTCAAAATTTTCCCATCAGGGTTTTCTTTCTAGCTCATAAATCTCACTCACCCAGTTCCTCAAACTTGCAAAAAAAAGCCATACTTTTTCTATATTATATGTATATACATACTTATAGACATATACACATCAGTTTTACATGAAACTCTGTTCTACAACTTTCAAGATCTAATCCCACCCAACAAAAAGATCTTCTTCTTCTTCATCCATGGATCCTGTAATCCATGGCTCTCTTTCTCCCATTACAAGCCCAGAAAACTCACTCTTCAAAACACCACTGCACTCCTCTGACACAAGTAGCTTCCCCATTATAGCAATCGCCATAATAGGAATCTTGGCCACTGCCTTCTTACTCGTCAGCTACTACATTTTCGTGATCAAATGCTGCCTAAACTGGCACCGAATCGACATCCTCAGGCGGTTCTCGCTCTCTCGGGACAGAGCCCACGAGGAGATGCTCATGGTCTACTCCCCCGGAACCGAGACTCGCGGTCTCGACGAGTCAGTCATCAGATCAATCCCCGTTTTCCACTTCAAAAAACACGGAAACAAGCCGTTTCCGGGGAAAGCCGAAGCCGTCACCACCGAATGCGCCGTCTGTCTCGGCGAATTCCAGGACGACGAGAAGCTCAGAGTCATCCCCAACTGCTGCCACATTTTCCACATCGACTGCATAGACGTCTGGCTCCAGAACAACGCCAACTGCCCGCTCTGCCGCACCAGCGTCTCGACCGAGAATCGGCATCGAATCGATCAAATCGTCGCGCCGAGCTCTTCTCCGATCGATCCCAGTCCTTACGGAGGGAGCTTGGCCGGTGGCGACGACGACGACGACGACAATAATGACTACGTGGTGATCGAATTGTCGTCGTTGTCGAACGACAATTCGACATCGCCGGAGGATCGAACCCGAGAGAGGTTGTTGTCGGAACAACGAGTCGCGACGCCGCGCTCGATTAGTCCTTCGCCCGCGAAGAAAGACGCGGCGAAAAAGCGAAGAAAGCTTCAGAAGGGTACGAGTATGGGAGACGAATGCATTGATATAGCAAGAGAAAAAGATGACCAGTTTTCTATTCAACCAATTAGAAGGTCCTTCTCAATGGACTCCTCTGCCGATCGAAAGATGTTCATGGCGATTCAAGAGGCAGTTGTTCAGCAACAAGGACGAGTCAATATGAGTAGTGAGGTTGTTAGTCCCATTGAGGGTTGCAGCAGCAGAGTTCGAAGGTCTTTCTTCTCTTTTGGCCATAACAGGGGATCATCTAGAAGTGCAGTTTTACCTGTTTATTTGGAGCCATAAAAGATTTTTATTTTATTTATTTATTTTTTTTTAATTTTCTTTGTGAGATATAGAGATTCTAGATGTATTATTAAGAGATTATAGGATTTTGTAACATAAAGAGATTCAATTCATATTTGAAAGATAGCTTTATCTGATTTTTATTTTTATTTTTTGGTTTACTTTTCTTTTGGCATTGGATGATTAAGGCTCTGGTCCTCTGTTTTGCAAATAACAAGCTATTATTATGAGCATAATCATTGCTGAAATCACCATCTCTTTCTTTTCTTTCCTTTTTTTTCCCCCTACTTTTTATTTATTTTTTCTTTCCCACCAAGATTGGATCGAATATCTTAATCTCTCTTTTGCTTCTTCTTGAGAAGAGACAGACTAACCAAAGGCATCAAATATTAATTAATGAAAAGGAAAAGAAACCGTGCCCATAAGAGAAAAGGCCCCCCTTGGTATTGAACAACTAGCTATGAGAGAATCCAAAGGTTAGAAAAAATACATGAATCATTTTCTTATTGATTAAGTTGGTAGTGAGGGGTCCTCTACTCCTATTAGAGTTGAAAATGAGCCTGTTTTTGCCACCAACTTCTATGTGTCAATATATGCCTACTTCTTGTAGTGGGGGGATAACATAAAGTTTGGTGATGATATGGTTGGTAACTGCTATTATTTTTCCAATTTCCAGTCTGTTGGAATAGTTTTTTTTATTTATAGTTGCAAAAAAATGTTTTTGACAAATGAGGTACTATATTTTTTGTCATGTAGGTAGTGAAATTTCCAAGCAATTGTGACAACAAATTAAACATTATTTGATGCAGAACATTAGGTTATAAAGAATGAGGAGTATATAGTTGTTTCTTTTCGGATAACAGAATTCTTTCTTCTTCTATCTAAATCAAAATCAAGAGTTGTCTTTGTCCCAATATAAGATTGTTAAACATATTTAAAAGAAACTATATAATAATAATATTAAAAACAACAACGTTCTTCTGAACTTGCAATTGCTCTATGCCTAAAAATAGCGTAAAAGGAAACTTCTTAGAAATCAATATTATTGCAGGAAGAGCCATTAGGTCGGTGACTTGAAAAAAATAGCGAAAGCATTATTGGCCATGAAGAACAAATTCATAAAACTGAAAAATCAGTGGAAACAGGGACTATTTTCACTGTGGTAATGTTGAAAAAAATAGTAAAAATATTTCTTCCCAAAATAGAACAAAACAGAAACTTCAGTGGAAAGGACTAAGGAGGACCATTTTACTGTGACATTACTACAAATGTCTATGTAGTTGTAGTCCTTTTAAAAAGTGTCCTCTAGTTCTGTTTCCATATCTGATCATTACAGAAATGTTCATCAGTTTTTGATATGATAGTTCTCGTTTTTAAGTGTTTTACTTCTCCACATGCATGTTCAGATGAAAAGTGATAAAGGGTATCAAAATGTTTGTTTAAGTAGTAAATTCTTTTTTCCCTATTAAAGCACAATAAAGGGTATTTTTGGTCCAATCTATTATAATATTTGGATCCAATATGATTGTATGACAGAATCAAGGAATGATAATAGACAATATACTAAGATATATAAATGTACATGACTAAATATTGATAGACGTATACAGTGATAATATTACTAGTGCCAAAGAGAACTGTTTCATTTTGTGTCCAAGTTTTACAATTGGCAAGCTAAGTCAAAAACTAGCTTCCATTAATTATTAGAATAGACTGAATAGAGTTTGATGGCCAAGCTTTCTATATCAGAGCCATGTGCATATATGTATGGGCAAGGAGGACCGTTGTTCTTGCCATGCTTTGTCGACCTATATGTGTTGGGCTTATCTTATAATTCGATAAACCAATAAAGCTAATGTGTAATTGTGTTAAAATTTTGGCCTAAACCGGTGAATTTATGACTAGAAAATTTGAAAAGGACATCCACATACAATTTGATTGAAGAAGAGCAACTGTCACTGTTCTAAGCCAGCCCATTTGTGTTTAAATCTCAGATTTAACACATTTTAGTACAAATATCAGTATCACGTAGCATATTTTACACGTTACCAAATGATATAATGTGCTTTATTTTTTCGGTTGGTCTTAAAAACGCTGCCAAATTAGTTGTTTTTTGTTTTGTGTTTTTTTTTTTTTTTTGATTCAAACAAGTAAGATTTTTATCACTTACCCGGAAATTGTTTTTTCCTTTTCACTTCGCAGAAACTTTCATAATTTATCACATATTTATGAGGGAAAAGTTTATAAATACTCGTTTTTAAAATCATATTTTCATAAATACATATTTTTTATTTTTATTTCATAAATACCCGTTTTTATATTTTTTTTTTTGGAGAAATATGGACCACTACTGTTTTACACATGAAATATAGACCACGGTATATATTTCATACATTAAATGTATACCGCGGTCCACATTTTATGAATAAAATTTACACTCAAAATTAGCACACATTTTAAAATGTGTACCGTTCATATTTTACACATAAAATGTGTACCTAATGGATAAAATATACATTGTAAATGTGGACCACTCATATTTTTCATATGAAATGTGGACCATAAAAAGGGGTATTTTTGAAAGAAATTTTAAAAACGAGTATTTTTGAAATAAGTTTAAAAAAACGAGTATTAGGTGTAATTTTCACAATTTATGATCCATGTACTGCAAAAATAAAGTTTTCTTCTTATAATGCCTTCTCTTTTAAAACTCGCTTATCCTCAAGACAACAATTAATTTGAATATCCTAAATTTTTTCTTTTTCTTTTTTTTTTCCCCTAAGAATATAAAGGAATTAGGAGTGAAACCGAACCCATATATCCCAAAATTGACAACCTCCTTCCAACTGTCCTTAAATGGAGTGGTGACCCGAACCTTTAGCCTAGGGAAAGCAGAAGTTCTACCTTTCTTTTTTAAAAACATATAATATTAAATAAATATTTATATGTATAATTTTTAACTTAAAATATATACAAAGTTCAAACTCGAAATAGACAAAAAACATAAAATAATTTTCACATAATAGACAAAATGTAATTCGAACCTGTTACTGGACAAAAATTTTGGCTCCGTCTCAATTTAGACTTATCTTTCTATATATTGTCTAAAATGTCTATGGTCCTTAACTATTATAAATTCTGGCAGTTGAGTACCTCGATCGGAAGAGGATATTTGTTAATTGTTATTTTGGTGCCTGAATTGGGTTTTTAAGTATGTATCTCACTAGTTAAGAACGTTATTTAGCAATATATATATATATATATATATGTATGTGTGCGCGCGCGCGTCTGTGTGCAAGATTTAGATTGATGATGACAGTCAGCTGACTCAGCTCCACTTGAAAGGCTACAAGAGATCCTCGGATAATGACGAATGTAAGCATGATTAGATAATGTAGTTAATTTCTGTTAATTATGAAGAAGGACCTGCTTTATTTATTAGGATTTATGCGTTTTATTAATGGGCACCAATCCAGTAAGTATTTTTTTTTTTATCTATACATAAGTATCATTTTGGCCAATAAAAAATTTTTTTGCGCATTTTTTTATATTAAAAAGTAAGAGAGAGAAATAATATTAATGATGCACGTCTTTTCATGTACTTTATTATAGTCATTGGATCACCGTTAGATCACCATTAGATGATGATCTAACGGCTAAAAAAAAATACCTACTGAATTGGCAACCTTGATTAATATATATACATATATTTTTTTTCTTTTTCTTTTTCTTTTTCTTTTTTGTGGATCATCCCTGCGACCCCCAACTTAGGTAAGAAAAGAACACAGATAAGACTAATTTGGATCCTAGTTGACATTTTTGGGACATGCAAATTTTTCGGACATGGATAGGACCAAATTTTTGAGTTGATTAAGAGAGAAATAAGAGTTCTCCAAAATTGCCCCTAGCTGAAAAGTGGAAGTTGGTGTGAGAATTTAATGCATTAAATGTACTTTTTCCCTCTTTTTTCTATTTTCTTTCTTGTTTCTCTACTCCGTCATATTTGTTTTTCTCTTTCCTCTTTTGACAGCCATGTTCTTCCTCTCTCCTTCTCTGTTTATTTATTAATTTTCTTTTCTGATCAAAGCATTCTTAATTGGAAAAAAGAACGAAGCTTGCTACTTGGATCTTATTTGGGAACTTTGGCATTTGAAAACTTAGATAAATATGTACTTTATTTCATGAAATATTTGATAATGAGTGATCATCGTTGAATGAGGTCTATAATTGTGATATGGAAAATATTATGTTGAAATATTCATGTATTTTTGCTGAACTATTCATCTTCTTCACGTAATGATGATCTAGATGTCTCAGGTCAACTAATTCATGACCTCAAGGCAATAACTACTTGAACTCAGGTCAAGTACTACTACTACATAACTTAAAGTCATGAACTACTAGATGTGTGGTCAAAGTTACTTGACTAGGCCTTGACCTCAGGTCACATGGGTCAAGTAGTACTTGACCTTAGTTCAAGAACTACTTGACCTGAAACAATAGGCAATAAAAATACAAATGAGGACTTAGATAAACTCTTTTTCTTCGATAATAGAGACTTAGATGATGACTTTCGTATTCTTCTCGCCAACGTCGTGGTTGTAGAATTTACAAACTCTTTCTTACGTTTGGCTGACCTAGTTTTTGTTATTCTATGACTTTATATGTTCCTTTAGGTAAGAAAAATCAATTGAAAAGCTTAAATACAGACTTGGGCGAACAATTTTTTGAGTTTGAGGGCAGTATTTTGTGGTTTCCGTAGTCAAACTTAAAGAACTCTGCATATTTAATGACAAATAAAACACAGTCCCGGCTGACAAATAAAAAAACAAATATTAAGTTAAATCAACAAAATGAACTGATCACAACAAGTCAGGTTTTACTTGACCTAAAGTCAAGTACAACTTAACCCCGGTCACGTAAATGATTCGTGAATTTATTTAATTAAAAATTTGCTATGAGATCAAGATCCACTTGACGAGCTTTACGAGGAAGTGTGCGGGGTGGGGTTATATTAGTTAAGGGTCATATTAGCTTTTTTGTGGTGTTAGCTAAGGGTTTGATCAGTGCATTTTAGTCTTTTAACTTGTGTAGGCCCCAATTTTTGGTCCTAGAAAACTTATTATTAGATGTGGTCCTGAAATTATCCAAAATGGCCCAAAAAGGGCCTTTCCGCGTCCTTTTCTCAACCTTGGTCTACCAAAAGGGCTTCTTATTATTAGAGGTAGTCCTAAAGGACTTTTTACAAAATTTCAGGCCCAAAGTACCAAAAATTGAAAAATCCCAGATGGGCTGATTTTTTTAAAAAATCCTGTATTGATTTAGAAAAATATCACTTTCTAAAAGTTTTATTTGAAAAATAATACTTAAAAAATATTTCGAAAAATATCATTTTTTCTTCGAAATTGGTATTTTTCAATGGTACTCGAGGTAACCAGTTAGGTTATTTAGGGTAACCAATCCAGTTACTTGAAGTAACTGATCAAATTATCTCAAATAACTCAACTAGCTATCTTAAGTATCTCATCAATTAATAAAAAGTGGTATTTCTCTATACACTTTTAAGAGTGGTATTTTTATAATAAAAACCTAGATTTTTCAGAGCAATTTCAAATTCCAGAATTTTTCATTTTTTTTTTGGTTAAAAATTTACTATAAAAAGTCAAATTTCCTCTATATTAAATGTGGACGACAGACGAGCCCATGTCCCTAAAACCAACAATATCATGGGCTTAGGCTCATGGGGCAGCTAGACAGAAAACCAAAAGAAAAAATGATATGGATAGGACTAACTTAGGCCAAAAATAATTTTTTTGTATATTTTTCTAAAAATAATATTTTAGGAGTGTCAATGACTTCTTGATTATAGGCCAATAGCTTCTTGATCATGAAAAAAACTAATATTTGGACTTTTTCATGGTCAAGAAGTCGTTGAATATAGGCCAAACATTCTTGACACTTTTAAAAACGTCAATTTAGAAAAAATGCACAAAAAGTCATTTTGGTTCAAGTTAGTCCTATCTGTGTTCTTTTACCAGAAAAGAGTTCTTATACTAAATGGCCATTTTTACTCTTCATTTTGGGAAATGTCTATTTCGTGTTTTTGTAATATGTCCTTTTTATCTGTTAGATAGGATTCAATTTCCAGAATAACTAATCAATTTATATACGGGATATATCAAGGGATATATTGACATTTAGCTAAAAAAACTAAAAGAATGGATATAATGAAGTGTAAAAATCGGTCATTTTGCTAAAATTCCTTAATATAAAAAGGACGACATTGTTTTGTTAAGTCGTTCATAACTTTTTCTATTTTTCACTATAATCATCTTCTTTGATTTTCTGCCCTCCTTTTTTTTTTTTTTTTCAGCTTCGAAACACCATAATACTTGTGTTCAACTAATAATGCTTACTTTATGAAAACAATATAAGTTATAGTTTTAGTTTAAATGACTATAGAGGGAAAAAAAAAAAAGGGAGAAAAATAAAAAAAGTGTGACAAAATCAGTCATACACAAGTATATTTTTCATAGCATGCGCAAATTCAGAGAAGGAAGTTGATAAGGACGAAGTTATAAGGGTCAAAACTCATACGAATCGAGTTATGGATTGACACAATCCATAGAATTATGCCTTTATTTTGGGTATAATTTAAGTTATTTATGTTCCTTCAAAAAAAAAAAAAAAGGTTATTTATGTGTCGTTTTATACCAAAATTGTTATTTATTTGGTATTTTGTCCTTTATAAAGTGTTCCAAACTTCCAGCCAACCTCAAAGAAACATGGTCGTGTTCCTTATTTGAAAGGATAACGATGACTCATTTCATTTATACCAAATTTCATTATTTTTACATTTTTATCCCAAAACTGAAAAACTATTACAGTCAAGATTTCCTGCAGCTGCCACCATTTATCTCGTTTCCACCTCTTTCTTCTTCAATTGCAGAAACTCCAACAAAAACAAGATGAAGATAATGGTGGCGATTAAGCGCGTCGTTGACTACGCCGTCAAAATCAGAGTCAAACCCGACAAGGTACGAAACTACAATCATCAAAAGAATCGAATCCCAGATACTCGAACTCACTATAGCCCCAGAATTTTATTTTATTTTTTGTGGTTATTAATGGAGCTGGATCTTTGTTGTAGACTGGGGTGGAGACCCAGAACGTGAAAATGTCGATGAACCCCTTTTGCGAGATTGCTTTGGAAGAGGCTCTTCGGATCAAGGAGTCCGGCGTGGCCTCGGAGGTGGTGGCCGTCAGCATGGGTCCCGCTCAGTGCGTTGACACGCTTAGGACGGGTCTCGCCATGGGAGCTGATAGGGGTATTCATGTGGAGGCCACTGAAGCTCTGTACCCACTTTCTGTGGCAAAGCTTTTGAGAGCTCTTGTGGAGGTTGAGAAACCTGGCCTTCTAATTCTTGGCAAACAGGTGTTTTTCATGATTCTTCTTCCTCATTTTGGATATATATATATATATATATATATATATATATATATATATATATATATATATATTTTCAATTATGGTTCTTTTCACACGCGCACTCACACACACATACATATTGTTCATTTCGTTATTGGGTTTGTTGTGTTTTCATTCTACTTGGTTGGAGAAGCTCATTCAGTATTTACATCTATGAGTGTTTATGGCTTTTCTTTTAGGCTATTGATGATGATTGCAATCAAACTGGGCAAATGGTTGCAGGGCTCCTAAATTGGCCACAGGGGACCTTTGCTTCTAAGGTTAGTTCCCTATGCAGACTGCAGTTATGGAAGATGTAGATAGCATAGAATTCACTCTGTCAGGGAAAAATTATCCTTTTGCTTTGAGTTTCATGCTTAATGTCCATACCTTCTTAAATACTTATTTTCGATGCCTGATTAAGTAATTGAGGAATAACTTTTCCCTGTTGGTTTAATGACTTCATCAGTCTGTATAAGCAATACATTGGAGTTTTAGATTATAGTAAGTGGGCAGTATATGTTTGAACTCTTGATGAGGTTGTTGGAACTTGTAAGCAGGAAAATATGAGTTCGTAGTCAATTTGGCTTGCTGATGCTGCAGAACTTTGGTTTGGAATGAGTTCCTTTTCAATTTGGACTTTGTGTTGATGCAGGAATTACTTGATGATTATTAAGATTACTACGGGAAAATGGAAATAGGAGGAAAGAATGCAATTTCGCTGCTTGAAAATAATATGTTAAATTAGAGTAAGAAGGCTAGCATTAGAAATGCCATTCTAGTACTTCACCGTTATATTGTGAAAATTATACAGAAGGCTTTAATAATAAGGTAAAATGCTGAAATTTTAGAATAATCAATGGACTTGACATGTTTGTCACAAACTCGGCAATATCAGGAAAGCTGGATACTTATAAGCCAACCAACTTGAGTACTTGACAGGCTCTGGACGTGCTTGTAACTTTGGCCATAAATGATGAAAAAATGGAATTTAATTTGCTAATGCCTTTTGGATTGGTTAAAGTGAACTGGCAGCAGCATCGTGGGATTCATAGTGAATTGCAGAAGATATGCTCTGATAGTGTAATAGATTGAAAAGATGAGGTCTTTTTGATGGTTAGACTAAGAATATACTGTCTAAATGTAATAGTTGAAAATTTGCTCATGTCAGCGTACTGTACAGTGAATCAACCGATCTTCGTAATTAGTCTAAGTTTAATTGCTCTGAGAATCTCAGAAAAAAATGACTCTAGGCAGTTCTCATCCCCGTATTGTTTGGACTGATTTGTTTTGTGGTCTACTCAGCATATCGTTAACATTTTGTGTTTTGTTTGGTTTCCGTTCTTTATTATTATCAACTTTTTTAAAAAAAAAAGCGTTCTTGTTATGACTGGTAGTTAATAAAAATTTGGAGATTGTTGAAGCTTGCGCTCAAGTTCAATAGCACATGTTAAAGAAAGTGTCTGGAGATTTCTGAAACACGTAATGCAAAATTTTGTTAAGGGTTTTATGAGTCTACATTCTATGGATAATTTCCTATGACGTACTGTTTGTTTCCAGTAGGTTGTGCTTGATAAGGAGAAACAAGCACTGACAGTGGATAGAGAGGTAGATGGTGGTCTTGAGACTTTGTGTTTAGACTTGCCAGCAGTAATCACGTAAGTATTGCGTCTCGCACAGTTTCTATTCAAGTATTAGGTACTCTTTGATGTCCTTATTTTTCTCTTGCATGAGTTTACTCAAATTATAAGGGCATATACATTTTGGAAGCTATATCTATTTCGCAAACTTCTAAACATGATAGTATTGCATTTCAAAAAAAATAAAAAATAAAACAAATAAATAAGAGGTTATTCTGAATTCCAGCCTGGAACTCAAAACGAACAGGCTAATCTCAATTGACTATGGTGAGGGAGCTTGTCAAGTTCTACAGATTTGATGATAGTCTGGGTTCAATATTTCTCTTGACTGCTTTATTGACACATTTAACAGATGGTTTGGATTTCTCCTTGTTCTTCAGACCTATCATGAGGGAAATTGACCATTCAATGTGAGGCTAACTTTGCTTTACTAAGATTATTCATCATCCTTTGAGTTTGATTCAAAAGGAGACTGCCAGTTATTATTAATGGGCATCAAGTTGCATCAAAGGTCCTTAACAAATTTTACTTTATTTAAAACTGACCAACCTCACATTTGCTCTCCATGGCCACAGTATATGAACCCGATATCTTCTTATTTAGAGTAAAAAGTTCAGCACTGTAATTTGTAGAACTACGCATTACACATAGGAATCATGTCGAGGCCCGCCAGTTGTTTGCCCTTTGAGCTCTCTGTCTGTGTCCTCTAATAACATGCAGCAGGGGCTTGTTTTATCTTGTTATAGTTCCATGATCATATCATGTGAAGAGTCTGTTTGTAGACATGTTCTTGCAGGCATTCCTTCTATATGATATCTGTTGATGATTATGAGCTAAGTCTTTACCTAATAACTCTTCTCTTGCTCTCTTGCAGGACAGATTTGAGGCTGAACCAACCGAGGTATGCGACACTCCCCAACATAATGAAAGCTAAATCAAAGGTCATCAAGAAGTTCACTCTTAAGGATTTGAACGTCGAAATCAAACCTGACTTCGAGGTTGTTCAAGTGACAGAGCCTCCAAAGAGAAAAGCCGGAGTTATGGTCTCTTCCGTGGACGAGCTGATCGACAAGCTAAAAAATGAAGCCCATGTCATTTAACAAATCTTCCTTTTGCTCAAAAACCGCTGTACTTATCAGTCTATTGCTTGTCACCCAAATGGTATAAACAAATGCCAAAACTACACAAGTTATTTAGTCACCATTTAATTCAATAATACAACACTAATTTGGGCTGAATATTTAACGGAGCATCCTAATCATCATGACATCTTCATTCTGTATTATTCTTATATTTGAAATTTTCGGTAGTTATCAAAATTCAGCATCTTCTTTGTCATATACCTTGTAGTGGTTGAAGGTTAAATTTTCATGACGTATTAAACCACAACTTGTTCTTATAAAATTGCTAGACATGTTTTATGTGGATTGATACCTTATGATCCAGATGTTTCATATGAACACGAATGAGTTTTGGTATTGTCACTGTCATACCATTTATATATTTTTTAAGCAATGTCATAACATTATAATATAGCAATATAGCAATATTATTTCCACCGTCACGGCGTCACGTAAACTATTCTGTGTATTTCAATGTATACACAAGTAAAAACAAGTATTAACTAATGAAAGTGATTGAAGACAATTAAAAAAGGGAGAAAATTAAACTCAGACCACTCTTTCGTTTGTTCTAAAATATCACCAATTGCTGATGAAAAGTCGACAATAGTCTTCAAACTTCTAAAATTCTTTATGAAGGTAGTTCAATAATTTTTGTACGCCCAAAGTAGTATCTATGGGATAACAAAAACTAATTGCTATTTTTACTTTACGTTATGATAAAAGTGGTAATAGTCTAATTATTATTATTATTTATTAATTTATTTTTAAGAATGCCTAGTAGATGTGTTTCTGCTTAATGGGCCAGGCTAACGGGTTCTTATATAACATAGGCCAAACATTAAAAAATTGAAGACTCCTAACCTAATTTATTTGAAAGCTACCAGATTGGTGATACGGATCGGTTATACTCAACTGCTTACCTCAATTAGTTATCTTAAGTATCTTTCACAAATTTAAGTTTTGAAAAAATAACAGTAACGGTGGGGTTACTTTAAGTACCTCAAGTAGTAAAAAGTAATATTTTCTAAATAAGTATGAAAATGGATATTTTTCTGATAAATCCAAGATGTTTCAAAAAAACAAAAAAACAAAAATTATCGTAAGAAATGTTTTAATACTTTCTAAAAATTTCCAACTAAACTCAAATTTTCTCATTCTAATTAAGTCCAAACCTTTTGGACTTTTTAGGAATGGAAATCCACGATTGTTAGTTATTAGATTCCCAAGAAGGAAAATCAACCTTGACTGGATATGATTAATTTTGTCTAAAATAACTTTCTAGAAATGAGGTTCTATAGTATTGATTCATCATAGAAAAGTTATAAATTTATAATCATATATATAACAATTATCTGTCACTATCAATAGGATACCTCATTATTAACAATTATGACATTTTTCACAACATTTAAAAAAATTCATTTTAGGCCAACTAATTTCGTCAATTTCCACTAAGAGAATTTGAGGTGATAAGGCTCGGTTTGGTCGGTCTAAAATGTCAATCCGTAAACTAAACCACAAATACGGTTTGACCAATCCGCCATTATTAACAATGATTGTATATATGATTATAAATCATATATATAACAATTATCTGTCACTACCAATAGGATATCCCATTATTAACAATTATGATTTTTTTCACAACATTTAAAAAAAATCATTTTAGGCCAACAAATTTCGTCGATTTCCACCAAGAGAATTAGAGGTGGTAAGGCTTGGTTTGTCCGGTCTAAAACGTCAATCCGTAAATTAAACCACAAGTACGATTTGAATCACGCGTGATCTGAATTGGTCGACTTAAACCGGTCATACCGCAACTTTCTTTTACAGCGTAGTTTGGGTAGTTTCTGTGGTTTGAACAATATAAATATCAAATCAAACATATTCCAAATAATGATACATAAAGAGCAATCTTAACATAGTCTAAATATTTAAACTAAAAAATAATATACTTAAAACTTACAATCAAATCAAAAATTCTAGTTATTTCAGAATTAAGTTAAATCCAAATCAAAATATAAGAGCAATTTTACGGTCTGGAATATTTTAAATAAATTACAATACAATAATAAATCTTAAGTAAGATAGTTTAATAACAGTAATATATGCAATAATAATAATAAAAACTTCAAACTTCAACTTAAGAAGTTGCAAAAAAAACTTATATTGCACATATAAAAAAAATGCACATCACAAGTGCATATAACAATAAAAACAACAAAATAAGTATACATTATAATATATAAATAAAATTATTTATAAAACTAATTTATCTAGTTGATCTGATATAAAATCAAGTGTATGTTTTTCAATTCGCAAACTAAATCGAACCGTTCAATTTGCTATTTTTTCAATCTGTCATCGACCACAAATATATCATAACCGTGTGGATTGATCTGAATCGGCCGATTTGTGCGATTTGGCGGTTATTTTAAACACCATTTCGGAGAATCATGTCTGTGGAAGAATCGACTCAGTCCAACAGAAAAAAGACGACCGGCTCATGAGCCCATTCTGATTTTTTTTTCCCACGTGGCCCATTCTAATTGGTCATCCATGTATTGACAGTCGGACCCTTCTATTTTATTTTTCTCCACTTTTTGGCCGAAAATGGGAAAATTTCATAAATCAATCGCCAAAGGAAAAATCCCCAAATCTTCATACCTACTCCTCTGATTTTGATTTTTCTCTCTCAGAAATTTGAAACCCTCCGCCATTTTTGAACCTTAGTATGAACTCTTCTCATCTCTTCTTTCGCTTGATGAACTTGGTTTGAAGACGAGGGCTAATGGATTCGTTGGACGATGGCACTTGCTGGGATCTTTTCGACTATTCATTCACCAATACCCCATCCACCGATTTCCTTTGGCCCAATCAAAGGTCTCTATGTTTGCATACATATTTATATGGTTTTGTGAATCTTTTTGCTGATGGGTTTTTCCGGGTTTTTTTTTTTTTTTTTTGGGCGGCTCAAAACGGAAAAGAATTGATATGAAATTGAGTTAAATCTTGTTTGGTTTTGCAGTGTTATGGATATTGATTTTCTAGGTGGTGGTGGCGGCAATGATGGTAACGGTGAGGTTGATGGTGATGGTGCCTTACAAGAGAAAGAAGAAAAAGAGTACCCACGTAAAAGGTATAATGGGAATTTGTCTGTTTTGATGCTGTGAATAATAATGGACAATTAGGTTTTGGGTTGCTACGTATAGGTTTAGTTTTTGTATTTTTTATTATTTATGACCTATATTTTTTGATTCATTCTTCGAATTTTGCTTTTGGAACGCATATGAATTGGGTAATAAATGATTTTGTAAAAGAGTTTGGTGCTTGTGCTTGCTATATCTAACATGGTTCTATGTTTTTCTTAGCCGTATGATGGAGATAGTTTAGGAGAGAAAGGGTTTGTTGTTGTTGTTGTTGTTGTTTTTCATGACTCTGAACATTCCTTTGATTGTCTTTTCACGTGTTTCGTTAGAGAATTAAAGTGTTTGGGTGATGGTGAATGATCTATTTACGTGTTCTTTCCTTTCTGAATATAGTTTGGTTTCTGTTCAGGGGACGCACTGATTCTTGCAGCAAGCAAGGGACAAAGGCTTGCCGGGAGAAATTGCGGAGAGAGAGATTGAATGACAGGCATGTATCTCAATAGCTCAGATTACTTGGTTTGGTCTGGATTCAGTTTCCTTCTTCTAGTTGAATCTCGCATGCTGGCATCTGCAGTCTGTGCTAAATCTGAAGTTTTTCGAACTGAGATGGGATAGTTTGTTGCAAAATGAATGAATGATTTGTTTTCTTGGAGTTATAGAAGTTTTTGTGTTTCAACTTATAAGCTGCTTGAATTAAATGTTTAGTATGTAGTAAGAGACTTCTATTTACGTACAAGATTTCGACTTTCTGCAGTGCATTACTGTACGTGCAAAATCATTAGAGAGTGCTCCTTCTCTCTAGGAGAATGATGTACAACGGACTATTTTCTTTTATCTTTCTCTTCCTCTGCATGTGTATCTTTCCATCTTGAAAGCTAAATGGAATAATTTAAAAGAGATGTCTTGCGCATGAATTTTGCAGGTTTCTGGATTTGAGCTCTGTTTTAGAACCTGGGAGACCTACAAAAACTGACAAACCTGCTATTCTTGATGATGCCGTAAGAGTTCTGAACCAACTGAAAAGCGAAGCTAAGGAGCTTAAAGAAACTAATGAAAAACTACTTGAAGAAATAAAAAGTTTAAAGGTCAGTTACATCTCATTTTTATTGATAACATGCTGTTATCCGTATTTTCACTGCATTTATACTTTCCTGGGTTTCTTCAAAATGTATTTTCCCACAATTTTAGTCCCTTTTTTGTTTTTTGTTTTTTTGGTTGTTGTCATTTCATTTTTAGCCTTACTTTACTACTCTGAGTATGGATACTAATTGCCATTTAGAAGCTATATATAAAAAATTATTTGTCTCTTACTAGATCTTGGGTCCTGGATAGCTATGGGGTTAGGTCTCAGTTTAGTTGGAAAGGCGTTGAAAGAAAAAACAAGATTTATGTCTGAGATGAGGAAGGTTGGTAGATCTTTGCGCTATTGGTATTTTTGCTTCTAAGCGTCTTGGTAGGTAATAACTAGTATTTCAATATGTTTCCCATGTCCAGAGTCCAGACTAATAATTTTGAAGTTCATGAAGGTTTACTTTAAGTTTTTACCCTATGGTAGATCTTTGCCCTATTGGTATTCTTGCTTCTAATCATCTTGGTAGGTATTAACTAGTACTTCAATATGTTTCCCATGTCCAGAGTCCAGATTAATAGTTGTGAAGTTCATGAAGGTTTGCTTTAAGTCTTTACCCTATATAACATCCTTATAAGGCTTGACTTCATAATAGCATGATGTCAGGTTTTTTGTTTTTCACGTTAACTTTGTCCTCGTGTATTGCTAAGACTTTTAGCCTGAGTAGTGCTAACTTATTTTTTAAGTGATGGAGATAGGTAAGGTCACTATTAGAGTCAGCTCTTCTTTACAGTTTAGAAAATTACAAGGTTGTGTTAGATCTAGGCTGACAGAACTGCCTTGTACTTAATTCATTGAAATCTCTCCTCTAAATAGGCAGAGAAGAATGAGCTTCGTGAAGAAAAACTTGTACTAAAAGCAGATAAAGAAAAGATGGAGCAGCAGTTGAAAACCATGGCCATGTCGCCTTCTGGATATATGCCGGCTCATCCAGCTGCATATCAAAATAAGATGGCTGTTTTCCCTGGCTATAGTCTGGTTCCAATGTGGAACTATTTGCCTCCATCCACTCGTGATACATCTCGTGATCATGAGCTGAGGCCGCCAGCTGCATAGTTTCTATTCAAAGAGTGGAAGTTTTACATGTTCTATTCCACAATCTGCAGTTTAATGTTCTAAAGACATGTAAATATCGCTGCCATCTCAATTTGCCTGATTTTTATTTCATGTGGTGGCAAATGAAGGGCAGAATTGAATAGGAATGTAGTGATGACATTGAATTTTTGAATAAATTGTTCCTATCCAGTCTTTCGCCATTTTTCATGCCCATTTTTTTTTCTTCTTTTTATATTTTTGCTTAGAGACCTATTCTGTAGCATATCTCCAATATCTTTTCTGCCAACGTGCTGAGTCATCCTTAAATTATTTCTCTGGAATCAAAATAAATTTTATGCAACTTGATCTATGCTGAAGGCAGAAAAATAAAATATACGACGTTTTCGAGCTGGAACGTCGGCCCAGATTATATACCTAGTTGAAACCCGTCTAGGAAAAATCCAATGGCAAAAGTTGTAGACAAGAAAAAACCTAGGGAGAAAATGACATGGATACTAGTTTGGGCCAAAATTATTTTTTTGTGCACTTTCTGAAAATGACATTTTTAGAAGTATCAAAAGACTTATTGACCATTTGTCAAAATCTTTCCTTATCCACTATTTTTCATGCAAGTCAACCTTTTTTTTTTTTTCCTTTTTTTTTTTTCAACTTGGAGAGCTGTTTGTGACATCAATACATCTTGATTAAAATTACTCGACTAGTTTGTACTTGGGTTTTACGGCTCATTTTGTAAGCTGCGTACTCAACGAATATGTGATCATTAATATTGGTCAGTCCTTCAAATTGTGAGATTCTCAAACCATATCAATGAATAAGATAAATACAACGGGATTTGGTGGGTGAATTAATGCGATTTTGTCTCACTTTCTTAATCAGAAATGGAATCAATCACATCCAGTAACGGGCTATAACAAGACAAACTTAAACTTCCCGATTAGAAATTGATACATCATACTCTATATAATCTACTCCCCAAACATATTCTTCTTGCTATACTTTGTACAAGGTTTATATTAGTCTTGCATTGCCATTTATTTGTTCCAACTAAACCTTCAAGGTTCACCATAGAATGCATCTTTTCCTGCTGAATCGATCTTCTGTGCATTTTTGTCTTTTGGCTCTTCATACTTTATGTCAGCCTTTTCATCTCCTTCTTTTCCCCATAGCAGCATATATAGCCCAATGATCACAATAAGTGCCCCTAATATGCTGAACAAAGCCACATGAAATAATGGTCATAAGAGAAGAGGGTGGAACACACTTTAATATAGTTGTATTACACGCATATAGGGTTTTGTCATATAAATATTTGGACAATTATTGTGAAACAACTCGAACTTAAGACCACTTAACAAATAATTTAAGTGTCTTACCGACGATCTGTATGTACATCCTTCTATTAAAATCTTGACCAATTTTAGTGTAACAGTACTTTGGTATTAAGCAATATTTAGAAAGTAGAATTAGGAATTACCTGCCGGTGTAAAGTCTTTCACCGAGGACAAAGTAAGCTAAAATGGCTACCAATATTGTACCAACGGGATTGAACATAGTCACAAAAACTGGTCCTTTCTCCTCCGTGCACCATAGTTGAATGAAGACTATAGCACCAGAGCAAATTACTCCCTGCAAACGATATTATTATGGTCCAAATCGTACTTAATCTACAAATTAATACGAATATGGAAGCTATGTGTACAAGTTATTAGACACTAGTTGAAATTACTTACTCCATATAGTACGGACCAGAAGTCAATATCGAATCCAATTGTCCAAGCAGCTCGCTTATGCTGCACAAACGCTGTGAATACAGCTGATTGTGCTCCACCAATGATGCTCATCCACGTTGTCAATGACAATTGTGCAGGATATCTTTTCAATGTATATGCCTGAAAAATGTGTGCAATATTATGACATTATTGCATATGTATTGGAGGAATACGGTTTTTATTGGAAAAAGAGGAATGGTTTGACTATATTTCTTTGATCCTTTTCTATTTTCTGCACTTGTGCCCAACACTACAGTATACAAAATAAGTACTAGAAAGCGGTCTCACAAGGTGGGTCCTACAAACCAAGGCCACCTCCTAATTTTTTTTAATAGTTGTATGGTTGAAAAAAGCTTTTTATCCCAAGTCGTAACCCCAATCCGAGCCACGTGGCTGAATGTCAGTCTTTCACCTTTAATCTTTCATTTTTGAGTGTGGGTCATTCACTTTTAAAAAAGTTTGGCTATTTTCTAGTGAAAAGTTAACCGCATAGATCGTGAAATTCTACCAACTCTGTTAAATAATACTGTCCTTTATAAGGGTTACTAACAACAATTACAGAGCGATTATTGCATTATAATCTTACGTTTTTTATGTGAGCTCACAGGAATAGAGGAATAGAGAATTGTGATGTGGGCTCACAGGAATAGAGGAATAGAGAATTGTGATTGGTTAAATGCGTCTCTTTGTTCTTACCCATAGGAAAGATGATGATTGATGAACATACATTTTACCACTTATAATTGCAATCTATAGGAAGATGGCCAAATTCTTAGTTTTACTTAAGAGAGCTAAAATATTTACCTGCATAATGTACCAAATAGACCATGTTATGCAGCTTGAGACAGTGAGAAGTGAACCCTTTAACCAGTGCTCGTGGGGGGCATTGTTTCCTTGAATACGGATTAGAGGACGCCCTAAATTTCTCACAATTGGCCCCTTGTACAATGTCATGATCATCACACCAGCTAAGGAGATCAATGTTCCAAGAGCTTTCGCTATGCCACGCGGATTTCGGAGATTAATTAGCTCCAACCTTGTTTTAATTATAAGATACGTAAATTAATCTTGATGTTAAATGATATGAACAATAATTAATAGATGTACTTAATAGATGAGACGTTTAAGTTTCTATGCATGTGTGCCAATTACCTGAGAACAACTGCAATTACAAAAGTAAGGGAGGCAATGGTGTTAACCATTGAGGCAACAAAAGTTGGAGATGTGTATCTCAAGCTTGCAAAATATGTATTTAGTGTCAAACCAATCCTGTCAATGATGAAAAGACTTGGGCTTAGCCTTTCTCATATTCTTGTGGAGTTTTCATAAGAAGCATATATGCATATTGATATTCTAATGTTTCCTTACCCCAAGAGAGAAAGAATAAAAATTTCCACAAAAAGGGCGAATGTGAGCTTTGGCCTTTGTCCTCTGCAGCAGATAGAACCAAAACAGAGTCGTTATATATGCATGTTACTACTCATCATCTGAAACCATCGAATACGAATACAAAAAGAGAGAGAGACAGAGAGAGAGAGATTCTTAATGTTATGGACCTATATATATATATATTCAGCTTAAAAGTGCCATAATGTACTTCATCGAGCTAAGTCTCTATGCTGCTTTATAGTTGAGTTTAGTATTGGTCAAACATAGAACTGAAAGAATCAAGATGAGGGAGGAACAAAGGCAGATCATGAATATGTCTCTTAGCCAAATGAAACTAATATACTCTACTTACACAATTAACATGAAAGCATGCACTCATAAATCTAATAACAAACATTAATAGCAAGCTATATATTCTCAAATTTAATACGTGGTAATCATATATTATAACATATACCTTTTTTAATTGTTAGAAAGAAATTAGTCCCTATGAAGACAAAATATAGAATATCCGTGAAATTAAACAGTATAACAACATTAAAGTACAATTTCAAGTTTTAATTAATGTTAATAATTAAGAAAAAAAAAACAAGCTAAAGCTATGTACCTCTCAAGGAAATAGGCAAAAGGAAGCATCACTACACCGGCTACGATATGTCGATAAGTTATGTAGACATGAGGGTTCATCCCATGATTGAAGGAAGCTTCCGTGATGAAGTAGAGAAATGTGTAGCCCAACTGAGTAGAAATCATGAGCAGGTGTGGTTTGAACTTTTTGAACACACCCCTAAGAGTACTGGTACTACTAGCTCCCTTCTGTCCCATTACGAGCTCCTCAAAATTTTTCCTCTATAATTTTCTGATCACCTTCTTCTTTAAACTTTTTCACAACCTAGCTAGCTGACGAAGGAGCACAAATCTTGCATGTAACTTATATTTATAGATAATAGAAGATGAGCTAGCTAGCTAGTTGAGTGCTAATATCTTATTCTTATTATGTTGGATCATGAGAATCATGTTCTCCCATTAAATTCCGCTGAGGCTCTACTGACCATAACCTTACTTGTTGGGAGGCTATAAATTATATGTATACTTGCAAGATAGAAAGATATAGAGAATATTCTAATACATATTTTCTGAAATATTGCACTAAAAGTTTAACGTATATATTTTGTGCGTACGAAAAGCCCATATATAATTCATGAAGATGGACTATAGACCTTTAATTAGTGAACACTTACTAGGCATTCTTGCCTCCTTATATACATAGGACAAGATTTTTCACATCTTCCTAATTGGAAATGTAAATTAAAGTGCTTCGAATTCTTTAGTGACATCATTTTAAAAGTTAGAACTCTTGGTTTTAATTATTTTTTCTTGACTTTTTCCCCTTTCATTAGTGGTATGGATTCAACCATTTTTTTTCAGCCTTGTATATATTTAAGGCTGTATATCGTCACATCATTTGATTGAATTCCTTATTAATCTTTTAGGATATAGTTTAATTGATTGAAAATGATTAATTAATTGAAAATGAAAAATCAATTGAAATATCAAAATTCTTGTGTTTCAATAAATACCAATTTGGACATTGTATATTAAGAGTGCAAAATGTATCCCTTTATTTAGCTAAATCGGAACAACATTGTCCCTAGTGTAAAACTTTTAAAGATTACATTGTGAAATGACACAAATATTCTGTGAAAATTGGTCAGATAGTCAAATTACCTCCTTAGCTCTTTAACCAAACATCATTTTAAAAAAATAATATCCTAAAATTTTCCTAAAATTTTTTTAAAATAAGTTTGAGCAAATGACATTTGAATTGTTTGGTTGCAATTTCAATATAGAATTTGACCGAGGGCACTTTAACTTTCTGTGAGGAAAAAAAGAATTGACGGAAATTCGTTAGAAAGAATAACTTTTTAACTAACTTGGCAAACTGAAAGATATATTAAAGGGGTTCTTTGCAAAATACACTTTTGGTATAGTGTATTTTAGAAAATACAACACTCTTAATAATTTTTTGATGAGTACACATTTTCAAATTTAAAATTATTTTAAATATAAAAATGACTCTATTATTTATCTAATCAAAGGTCCACATTCCGGCTAGACAGGAGAAGTCGAGTTTATAGACACCTTGTCTAGTACAGCTCGATACTATGTCTAGTGTGGTTCGACATTCTATCTAGTCTTGTCTAGTATTAAACACTCAAATGTACATTTTTTTTTCCTGTCAAGTTTCTAGACACCTTGTCTAACTTTCGACACCTTTATCTGGCACAACTTGACACCCTGTCTAGCTTTGTCTGGTGCTAAATACTCAAACGTACCCTTTTATTTTTCTTGTCAAATTTCTAAATGCCTTATCTAGCTCTCGACACCCTTGTTTGGCGCCTTTGACTTGAGGGTATATAAGTCTTTTTATACCTCTTTTTGGGGTATATTTTATCTAAAAACAAATGAGCTGGGTGTATTTTCTAAAACTCACTATTATAGGCGTGTATTTTACCTAATTTTCCATATATTTTATTCTCCTAAAAATACAAATTCGAAACTAATATTTTTCTAATAAAAAGATGTTTTTGGTATTTTCCCATAAGTATATATACAACACTTAATTTTTATTTTATTTTTACCTGAGGAGTGGGATTTGAGCTTAGTATCCCTTCTCATTGAGAGGAAGTGTGGTTGCACAATATTATACTCGCAACCATTTATATCTTCACTTTCAATGTCACTAATTATGTAATGTTCATTTGAATGACATGAAATTTTAAGGTAAAGGTTGTAGTAATTAATAGGACATTAAAGAATGAAATGAAAAAAAAAATCAATTATTTGGCTAAAATAATTTAAAGAAACTAAGGAACTAATGAAAATTAATTAGTTGGATAATAATTGAATTCAAATATCATTATCCAATTTTGGTATTCCATATTCATACATAACCAATAAATTAATGTCACATTAGTTAAAAACTTGCATACAAATTAAAAATTATAAAGATAAAAATCTAATTAGATAATTTTATATTTTAAATGACATGATATTACTCAATTGGTTGAACATATAAATCAAGAAATTAAAATTAGACATTTGAGTAATGCTTGGATGTAACATTTGGATTAGTATATAGTTAAATCAATAGATCTAAGAGAGAGAGAGAGAGAGAGAGAGAGAGAGGATGGAAAAGAGGAGAGAGAAAGCGGAAAAAGAGAGGAGTAATGAGGAGAGAGTGAAAGTGGAGGTATAGGGTAAGAACGTAAGAGAATAGAGCGAATGGAGAAAGTGGTGTTTGATTACAATTTCAGATGATCAAATATTAGGGAAAATTCTTAACCACAGAATGGATTAATATACAGGCATTTCTTTTCCTTCTTTCTCATTGCGGAATGACAATTTCAGGAATGTCTATTCCTTCAAAAAATGGAGGAAAAACCATTTTATAGGAATAGCTATTAATATCATATATTAGGTCTAACCACAAACAAAGTAATTATGTATATATACTTTCCATTCCAATTCACCCAATCAAGTAACTTAATTTCTTGATTAAGTCAAAGCTTATCAACACATCTTTATTTTATTTTGCTTCGTTCATGCATTCAAGCTAGGTGGTCACAATATATATTCCCCTCTTGCCGCTGATTTTTCCGTTGGGATAATTGTACTAGAATCAATTCTGTGCATATATTTGTTTTTTGTTTTTTTTCCTCCTTAACTTTTCTTATTTGTTTCTGTGTGTTTATTTTAAGACACAAGTAACAATTCCCCGGCATCTAATTCCTTCTTTGGAACATTAAGAATGGGCAAGCGTTACAACATGCATAGAAATCTCTATAAAGGCCGTAACCATCACATAATGTCTTTATCATTTAAAACAAAAATAAAATATCACATCATATCATGAAGTTAAGAATATATGGCGATCAAAATGCAGTGTTTTCTCTTACTAGTTTGTGAAACGATGCTATTATTTCAGTATTTACTTTCCTCTCTTCAAATTCTAGACTCTAGGGGGGTATATAAGGAAAAATTATTAGTGGACAATATAAGCGGTTCTTGGTAAAAGTACTGAGTTTGAACGATGAATGAAGTAAAAGAACTCCATTAATATTGGTAATTATTACTTTCTAATGTACTTGGAATGTTTTCTTTTTTGATCAATATTGAAGGTTACAGTATTACACATCCCTAGATCACAACGCATGATGAGTTAAGTGTGCATGTCGCTGTATGTATATGTGTATGTATATATAGACGTACATGAACGTCTGCGATGAATGCTTTCTTCGGCCACATTAAGTTGTACGTACCTTCTATATGAAGGGATGACGTCCTCAGCCAATATTGAGTACCAGTCACCAGAGTAAATCTAATTGATTCCTTCTTTGACTTTCATGTATTAAATAGAATTTTATTATGTGTAGATCAGAGTACTCTCAATTCGATTTAATTATATGTCCTTTAATTCTTGGCACAATAAATTAATTTTGTCCAATTCCAGCTGATTAATTCAAGGTACAAGTACATACATGCATCCAAATATTTGAGCATGCGCAGCACGTGCCGGATTATCAAACTTGTATAAATCGTCCTATGCCCCAAACTGAAATGTCACGCAAAATATGTGGCTGTTAGAGTTTTCAAGTTAGGAAACTAAGGGGCTGTTTGGCATCATAACTAAAAATTGTTTTTAAAAACAGAAAATTGTTTTCTGAGAACAAGTAAGGGTGTTAATACTTTAGAGCTACTTCGGTAACACTCTCTCTCTTCTTCTTTTTTTTTTTTCTTTTTTTTTTCAATACTTTTTGTTAATTTTTTATTGAATGGATATTAAGTTATCGAAGTAGCTCGGGACTGTGCAAAGGTAAAAGCATCGTATGTGCGCATGCACGCATATATATATATATTAGTTGCCAATTCAGTATGTCTTTTTTTTTTTAATATTTGTGTAGGTATTTTTTTTAGTCATTAATGATAATCCAATGACTATAATGAAATGCATGAAAAGAAGTGTATCATTAATGTTATTTCTTTTTTATTTTTTAATATAAAAAAATATACAAGAAAAATTTTTATTAGTTAAAATGATACTTATTTATAAGTAAAAAAGAAAAAAAAATACATACTGGATTGGTCCCATATATATTTATATGTCATGTACATATACGTACTGTATATCATTACATGTACCTTCCTCTTAAACACGGAGATTTGCTCTCTTTTGCTACTTAATCTTTTGCCGAAATTGATAGTACTAAGAAAGCTTTGTACTATGTTTACTTTCGCGTTTGCCTTCTTTTTTATAGGTTAATTGCGTATACCTATGTGCAAGATGATGTAGGGTAATATCCTTTTGTTGGTTTCGTGGCAAAGCCCTATTTGAAAGTAAATGACAACCACTAGAATTATATATGTATTGTTATTCTATTGTTTGATTTTAATGCTATCAAATAAAGGATAATAAGGAGATATATTCTTTGTCCATAAACACGTCTAACTCAGATTACGTGAGGAAAAAGGTCCTTTGTGTCCTTTTTCCATATTCTATCCTTCAACTTATCATGAGGCCTAGTAGTTCCTTGCACTTTAAAGAGGTCAAATACAATGGAGAGAAATGCAAAATAGTCCATCATATTATTAT
Source organism: Trema orientale (assembly GCA_002914845.1). Taxonomy (NCBI): domain Eukaryota; kingdom Viridiplantae; phylum Streptophyta; class Magnoliopsida; order Rosales; family Cannabaceae; genus Trema; species Trema orientale. The sequence continues at coordinate 574,452 of JXTC01000180.1, forward strand.
TATCATTATATTTCCTTTTCATTAATAAAAGATTAATACTTCTAATATGATAGAATTCCACTATAAGGTTCGTCAAAGAAAAAAAAAAAAAAAGAATTCCAAGGACACAATAGAATATTGTCAAGTACTGTATGTGAGCGGTGGATCCACTTTTGAGCTAAATTTGTCGACAAAATATTCGAGGGTCGCACCACCACACACCTATTACCTAATAACATTATTAGGTGATAATTGGTATGGTAACTAAAGTACTATTTAATAAGTTGTTTTCTCCTTCGTTTTATTCTTTAGTGCTATTAGTGGACCTAACACTTGCTCTCTAATTTGGGTACATTTTGAAATTTCATACATCAAATTCTTAATCCATATGCAAACTTGTGAACAAAAGAAATGGATTGGGAATGATTTTGGTGCTCCACCAATGTAGCAAAATTGTGGAGTATTTGATTGCAATGTTTCCGGTCCCATGTATTATCCAATATTCCCGGTAGTAGTGGAGTGATGCAAGATGGTTTTGATGCGACTTTGTAGCTTCTTTTTTTTTTTAAAAAGTGGGGCTTAACTAATGACCACCACATACTACAAATTAAAGGAAAATGACACACACACACTACCAAGGTTTGAACCCCTGACCCCCCCAAACACACACACACAACCCTCAAACCTTGGACCAAGACTTTGTAGCTTCTTATTGCTTTCAACGAGTCCAACAAATTAACGACTTCCTGAAGAAAATCAGTTTGGTGCCGAAAGAAATTTATTAGGTCCAGAAAAAAAAAAAAAAAATCAAACCTGGCCCATCACCAAATCATTCCACAAATTTTGCATTTTAATTAATTCAATTAGTTTCCACTAAGACTTTTACTTTCCGATAATGGTATTGATGGTGACCTAAATACTAGAAGAAATTAAATGTGAGTCTCACATGTGAACTCAATAAGAGAGACCAATGTTTGGGGACAACAACTTTGTTCTTGTTTAAACCATAGTTCTTCCCCTATTCTGTGATGATAAGATTTACCACCCATTCTATCAATTTCTCCCCGACTACAATAGCATGTGAGATCAAATGAATTTTATGTTGGTTCTACAGTTATGATTAAAGAAAAAAAAAAAACAAAAAAAAATGATGTGTCCAACGGATTATGTATAATTATTTATAGGAGTGTCATTCTAGCTACTAGTGGATAAATGTAATGCGTATCAAAATTCGTATTGAAAAATAAGATTAAATAAAAAGTGAGAATCGTGAATCTAGAGAATTTTTGCACCCATCAAAAAATTAAATGGGAGTCTCGCATATGAACCTAATAAGAGAGGCCGATGTTTAGTGACCAACAATTTTCTTTGTTCTTGTTTATTCTTCTCCGATTAGGATAAGATTATTGTCTATCAATTCCTCTCTATTGTAAAAAATGTGAGAATGAATTTTGTGTCAATTGTGATATTTGTGTCAATTGTGATAAATAAGATTATGTGTTTAACGGATCATAGCTGCTAGGACCTAAGTAGATAATTCCCATCACGGTGACATCCCAGTAGATGATTTCAGTGCGTCTAACATTACCGGAATCTTTGTATAAAATATGAGATCCAATAATTAAAAAGTAAGAATCTTGAATCAAATGAATTTTGCGCCAATCATATAATAATGCAAGTTAGGTAACACTATCGCATATATAGTGAACATTTCTCCATTTTTCTTTTCAATCCAAGGCCCATGGTACCATATTCTAGAATGGTGAGACACCTCTGACCCCATGCTAACTAATAATTATGTTGGTTCGAAAATGTATGGTTTTAGAAGCTTTAATCATGGAGGCCATTATCTCATTTTCTATTTTATTTCTTTTGTACTAGTCAGATGCATCTTACCAACTTCTCTTAAATAAATAAATAAAGCTGATGGATTCCATAACTGACTGTCACCTGCCAATAGGGACCCCAACGTGCCACTAAAGCAGACTTTATTTTTTAATTTCCCCGTAATAAATAGTTTCTACCACTTTCTTTTGCTGCTAACCATTTTGTGGTTTGCACTTGATAGATCCTATTTCTCACATATTTCTCGTGATGACACTAACCCCACAAACATCCACTTTACTCTTACTTTTCCTTTTCCTTTAAACACTTGGATTTTGTCGGGTTTCCAATCTATTTCATGATCGATGTAGTCTCCTTCGGACTAGTTCCGTTACACAATTTATTCTACACATAATATATATGTCTGATATTATATTAGATAAATATTTTTAGGGCGCGTCTACAGTAGGGGCGACCCTACGTAGGGCCCTGTCTATTCACCGTTAGATGAGAATTTGTATATAAATAGATTCTCCACAGATTCCCGTTATTCCCACAGATTCCCATCCTACGATAATTAAAGTATGACTCTACGTAGGGACGCCCCTACCGTAGCCATCCCCATATTTTTAATGTTATATTGGCTAAATACGTTTGATATTAGCTATAAATCACTTGACGGAATTAAAAGACCAGTCCAAGAGGGACTACATCCAATATATATGTATACATATATATATGGGCACCAATCCAGTAGGTATTTTTTTTTTTTTTACCTATGCATAGGTATCAATTGGGCCAATGAAAAAAAATTTTGCACATTTTTTTATATTAAAAAGTAAGAGAGAGAAAAAACATTAATGATGCACGTCTTTTCATGCATCTTATTTTAGCCGTTAGATCATTGTTAGATGATGATCCAACGGCTAGAAAAAAAATACCTACACATAAGTAAAAAAAAAAAAATACCTACCGGATTGGCAACCTATATGTATATAGGCTATAGTTACAGAGTGGACATATAACTCCGGGGGAATTTTCACTAACAGTGAATTGCTAATGTACTTTAATCACCACGGTGGTAACGATTTTTAAACAAATTAGATTACCTCGTGAATTGCTAATATACTTCGGTAATAATTTTTAACACGCAGGCTTAGTTAAACAATCACGGATGTTTATTGTTTACTTTCTCAAAGAAAGCTTTTTTCTCACATCTTCAAACAGAAAATTTCTTTGTGCCAATACTTGAGATTCTGTCCAAGCTTAAAGACGCACTCTCACTCTCATGTTCTCTCTCTCTCTCTCTCTCTCTCACCTCTGATCTAATGATAGTGTCGACTGTTTGAGTATACCAGGTCACATTTATGTCTATCACTCTAATTCAACCAAGGATATTTGGTAACAAAAGCATAGAAAGCAATTCAAATGAGTAATTCCACGAAGAGAAAATGATTTGAGATACCTTTGAACACAATTCTTCTCTTTTTACTGTCAAAAAAGTCAAAAAAAAAAAAAAAACGTTTCTTTTTCAAAGATAATTCCATCAATTATCGACTAGTCCCTTTTGCTTTAAAAAAGGGGGGAAAAAAAAAAAACGACCCCTACTCGCCAAATGTCTACCTCCATTCTATTGATCCAACAAAAAAGTTGTTCTTCTTCTTCTTCGTCATTTTTTTTTTCTTTTTCAACTTTGACACCTAATGGTAGTATTTTGAGTATTGTAATACTATGCTTCTTTCTTTTCGTTTCCTATTGACTCAGACAAAAATGGTTGAAAATTTCTACTAGGAAAAAGGTATAAGTAACAAGTGAAACAAATCCAATTACCTATACAAACAAAGGTCTACTACCCTGCAGCCAAAAGCCAGAGCATTATCAGAGAAGATGTTGCTATGGTGACCCAGCTTAGATAAGCTAAACCAACTGACATCTGATACTTTTGGCATTCATTTCCAAAATTGCAACGACCCAGATCACTAAAGTACAATATGGTTATGCCGGCTGAAGCGGAAGCAGCTGCGAGAGACAGTGTCGCTGTAACCTGTTCATTGATTAATGTAAGAAAGAGGAAGCTGTTAAGACAAACGACGACTATTAGGAACCAAAGTTTTGTCAGATTTTAAGCATTCATTACCAAAAGTCAAAAGGGTAGAGGCTAGTTTTTGAATTGAAAAAGAAAAAATTAATAAGGATAGAGTCTAACCCAATCTCCCACAACGAAGAGGCTAACCAAAACAGGATTGTGGAAGACCTTCTTTCTCACCAAGGCATATGCATCTAACAATGCAAGAACAAAGCTCCAGATCGCTTGAAGACCCATTGAAGCGATGAGATAGCTGCAAAAACTAAGATGAGCTTGAATAGAAGAAAAATAACATTAACAAGTCAAGAATGGCATTTGTTTTTCATGTCATAAACAGCAGAAACTGGAGAAAAAGTACAGTAAAATTGTTATCTTGACTCGAATGTGTCCAAATCAACAGCCAGGTAAACATCGGTAACCTCGTGTTAATAACATTATGATATGACTCATAGAGCCAAGACCTCAAAAATAAGGGGTTGATTCTTAATTCCATTCCAAAGAATCATGTCTTTACAGAAGCGGTAATGTGCTTAGCAGAGCCATGATTGTATTTGTATAAACCTTAGATGTAACGCATAACAGAGGCAAGACCAGACACAGAAAGCACAAGTACATTACTCATTGATCAAAATGCTTGAGATTCCAAACGCTCTTTTCAGGTCAACTAATGGATGTCCGAGAAATGCCAACAGTAAAACATTCAGCGAAGCCAATCGGAGATTAGTGAGTTTCAAGAAAAGGATTACTTACCCAAACAGTTATAAAATGTAACAATAGCCAGTAAAACATCTACCAAATTTTCTTTGCCGCTATTCATTTTGCACTCAGCTATGTTTCAAAAATCTATCAAGCTCATATTGTTTCAAGACCTTGTTCGTCAAGATTGAAATTTTAGCTTAACTCAATACCAATAAATTTGTTTTCTATATCATGCAATTTACTTGATTCCAAGGAGGCATCCCGACTTCTCTTATCGTCTTGGGATTCATAATCATAACAAGAATAAAGTGAAAGAGAAGGATAAGACAACTGGTGTGGTCCTCAAATTATGTGTCAAAATCAATAAGAATCTCAATAATTCAATGCATACACTGTACCCATTTTATCAATAGCAAATGTGGAGCAAGAAACAAGCATCTTTCCCTTTTATTCTTTTAATTATAACATGGTAAAATGCGATGCAACAGAAGCCATCACTAAACTGGTAAAGAAATTCGTACACTACAACCATCAAACAGCCTCCACATTGTAATGGAATCAGACACTAGAAGAAAGTGGTTAATACTTTGATTCTTCCCAACAGGGACATCAACTGATAGAGATAGTCGTATACCATTGCTTTTAAAGCATGTGATAAACATTGATAAAGATGAACCACAAAATATTATGCAAAATATTATGCCCAAAAAAGGGGGGAAAAAAAACAGAGAAAAGAAAAATGAACCCTTGCCGCCGCCCCTCCACAACAGAATCTAAGTTATAACAAGTCCTGTTTTCCTGAATCAAGAGTATGCATAAAACATTAGATCAGTGATTGTTTAGGCAATGAAGCTCATAACAAAGACCTTAGCCGCATCCCAATTCCCAAGTGCAAGTCAAACATGAGGGCTCGACAACTTCTTCAAGGCTATCTAAGAACATTATGGAAAGATTTGATTGGTTCCAGAAAAATTAAAGTTCCTCTGATTTAATTCAACTTTCCCAACTTCCATTAACATTAAAATTCAAAGCCAATAAGGCAAATCTATATCTGAAGGACGGTTCAGAGTTAAGAACTTTGAGTCAGTGACCGACATATATGGTCTTCAAACATAACATATAGACTAGAAAGAAAGAAATCCATTACCAGAAAGCTGTGAAATTGAAAAAGCTTGAAGTGGTGGCCATGGAAGTAATTGACCCAGCTGCAAATACACATTGTGAAATCCTGAGAAGAAGCCCAGTTAAAGTCCCAGGTGTCCCAGGAAAATCCTTCATTTTCTTTTTTGCTCCAAAATGAGGAAGTTTCAGAATCTTAATGGGTCTGATAAAGTGCCCATCTTTTCAAATGAAACTGAGGGGAAAAAAAAAAAGATAAATATGATACGCAAATCATAAAACAAAAGAAAACCCAAAACCCACTTTTTGGTTTTAAGATTAGAGATTAGAATTTAGAACAGTGAGAAAAAGCAAAACTGGAAAACCCCGGATTCTCAAAACCCAGAGTCGAGATTGCAAAGTGGATAACTTGAAAATTGTGACAAAAACAAAAACCCAGATTACAATGAAGACTAGAGAGACAGAGAAAGAGCTTTTTTTTTTTTTTTTTTTTGTTTCAATAAAAAGAAAAGAATTAAATAATAGAGACAGCCAAACTAAAACTGGCTTTCATGGCTAATCAAGTAATTACCAAACACCGTTACAGAGCTGCAGGTTTTTAACTAACATTAGCTGTGTTCACGCGCGTAAGAGTCGCGTCTTATCGACTCCTCGTGGACTTCACCTACTCTTTAGCTACTTTACTTTGCATGCTCGTGTTATAAAATTTATAAATTCTTTAGTTTATAACTAGAACAATGTTATCGGGTATCGTTGTTGTCCAATACATAATAATATGTTAATTTGTTATTAGATTCTAATTAATACATTAGATTTCACATTTCACGTGAATTTATTTAAATTATAATTATAATTAACCAATTGTAGACTGATACATTATGTAGTATTAGACATAATATAGTGCCCTATAACATTACTATAATGGATAACACTATATATTCCAATTTTTGTACTAACACATGTGGCATGTAATTTATTACTAACTAATTAGTGTGTTAAAACTTACCACAAATATATTTAACATTATCAGTAATTGAGTGGTGATAAATCACGTGCCACATATATTAGTATTAAAAAAGTACAAAAATTGGTGCATCAAACATTATCCTACTATAATTATATGTACTTATATTAATATACGTAAATGTAGATTTTCATTAAAAATTTTGGTGGAATTGTAAAATATACGTTGAGAGAGGATGAAACATTTCCTTTTTAATTCATTGGCATTTTACATATATAAGCCTGACTTCTTAGATATATATGTATACATGGAACATTACTTGTGCACTCGTATTGTTGATGAATTGCTTGTCACCTAGGTTTGCTTAAAATACATTCCTTGATTTTCTTTTCTGTTTCTTTTTCTTTTTTCACGAAGATTGAGGGATACGAAATTTAAATCTAAAAATCGAAAGTGGATATGGAACAATATCAAAGCTAAATCTGCGGCTATTATACATTGCAAGCACATGTATTGCTTGGCTGTTGGTATTGATTATACATCACAAATATTTGCTTGAAGGACTAGTGACATGTTAATTAAATCCTTCTTTTTTTTCTCCTCAAAAAAAAAAAAAAAAATTATGTGTGTCCAATAAATTAAAAAAAAAAGAATAAAAATTTATTTTTTTTAAATGAGGAAAATATGGAATTCTTTTGATGAAAATCTAGAAGTCCACCGCTACAGCAGAACGAGCAATACAAGAGAGAAATTCCTCTAACCCCAAACCATATCACAGCTGAAATTTCATAGCAAGTGTGTGGCCAAAAAAGAAAGTAATTTTTATTCGAAAAAAAAAAGAAGTATTTCTCCTTAAAAAAAAGAATGTATTTACTTAGAGGAACTTGTCAATCCAATTTCATAAGGCATGTTGATCAAACTTCATTTATCAACCAACAAAATGTTAATATGATTAGTACAAAAAATGTAGTNTATCGTGCCATTTCCTATCTTCAAATTTCAAATGAAGAACAAAATGAGTCTGTAATTTTTACTAAATAAAATCATATATAATTTCTAAGGTAAGAATGATACACTGATTATTTGTATGAACATTGATACATATTCTACTGTTGTGTGTTAACTTATTGTCAATTTTGGAAGAAGAAAAGTACTATTATTATAATTAAAACAAGTAACTCCGCTTTTTTTGTCTTGAGCAAACATTATCTTATTACTCGATGTTCAAAAATGGACAACAAACCAAGAATGGACGTCACATGGAAAATTGAAGTTCTTGTTTATTGTTAGACTTGTTTTTTAAGTAATGAATAAATAAATAATTTATTTATGATGACCATTCAGACCGTCCAAATTACCTTGTTTCTAAGAAAAATAAAAAGACCTCCAAATTGGAACGGTTGGTTGGAATTTGTTGACCAATTTAAACAAAAACATTAGCGACACGAAATCCCACCTTTCCTTTATCATTCTTTATTCCAATTATATTTATCATTCTTTATTCCAATTATATCTAACTGCCTCGGCCTGTAGTACCATTTATTGTAATAACTTTTAATTTAAAATCTGGCTAAATAATGTATAATAATAATAGGGTGCTCTGTCCCAACCGGCAAATTGACAAGGAGAAGCCCGTGTAGATAATCTTGTTAAGAATTTTCAACCTTTCAAAACGATATTCAATGTTTTCTGTAATACCCCGTATAAAAAAAAAAGAGAAAATAAAATAAAGTAAATAAATGAAAAGAAAAAAGATAAATAAAGCCAAAAATTTAGTTAAATAATTAAGAATATTTTGGTCACTTTAATAAAATTAAGAAACCCTATACGTATAAACTTTTAGAGTCTAAATGAGACTTAAAAAAAAAGTATTATGCTTTGTAGAGAGAGAGGAAACGGTTAAGAGCATGGGAAAAGATGAAGGATCATAAGAAGATTAATTGTCACTCTTTTAAGGTAATAAACTTATCATGTTATTAATTGGGAATTCTTAAGGTTAATTCATTATCTAGGGTTTAGAATTCTTTAAGCATCTATTTATTTTAGTCATTATTCTGGGGATGATTTATATTTTAAGTGATTCATCTCATTGTAAGGTTTAAAATAAGACCAAAATTACGTGATTTGGATATGTGGATTAGAAGTTATAGATTTTTGAGTTTTGGTCTAAGAAGGTAAAACGCAGTAGAGGTTGCGACTGACTTTTTAGGAGTTATTGTTGGTCTAATAAGATCATATTTGATATGGTTGGAAAGCTTATTCGATAAGCTTTCTAAGGTATATAATTTGTCAAAAACGGACTTAAAACTAGAGAGATATAGCCTTTTGAAGTGAGCGCTACGAATCTGGAAAAATTTTGTAACTCTCGGTATTTAGAGCAAAACGTTGCAGTGATTTGCTCGGTTGCGTAAGGCCCATATATGGACCCTACAAACATATTCTTGGAACTTTTAGGACTTTATCATTTGTAGAATTGTTCCCTAAGTTTTATTACTTTTAGATTTTAATTGGAATTATTATGAATTTACGATGTCAAAGTTATGCAAGATAGTGTAATGAATGTATCGAGTGCACATGGGCAGCGGGGTAGATATTCTTCTAAGTCTATTTAAGATGCCTTTTAAGTTGACGAAGTGTGTTGGCTCAAATAGTAAGAGTACTCATTATCTAAGATCTCGGTTCTAAGTTCGAGTCACACCGGGGATAGGTGTGAAAGCCTATTATCTCTAATGGAGTGAGGTGGGGTGGAGATTGGGTAGTAGTAGATATTTTTCTTTAATTTGTAATAAGTTGAGGTCATTAGTTAAGCCCTACTTTTTAAAAAAAAAAGAAAAAAGAAAAGATGTCTTTTAAGTGTTTAATGATCTGTATGATTCTTATTGTGATAATAGGTATTTCAAAAATCATGTTGATTATTTTGATTAAATAGGAAAAGCGAGCGAGAAAAGTAATCTTTGATCTTTCCTGAAAGTTTTCCTTATCAAAAAATTTAATGTTTTATTGTTTCTAATAAGCTCATGTTTATAAAGTATTTTCTTAAATAATATGATTTCGAGTGAAAATATACTTTTTGCAAAATGAGTTTATCTATTGAAAGAATATTATTTTACTGAAACAGTCACTTTTTTTTAAAAAAGTATTATGAATTTATTTGATAGTTATTTGTAACAAAATATGGATCAAGTATATCAAATAGTTATTGAGCATTGTTATATGAAAATTATTTCGGAATGATTACAGTGATGTAGTGAGAAAAGTGAACTATTATTGTATATGAATATGTTTTGAAACTCTCTTTAGTGACTATACAATGACCTATTCCGCAGGAGTTATATGTGGACAGTACGTACTGAATGTGGACTTTGCTACAAGGATTAAATATAGTAAATGTGGGCCTAGCTACAAGGGTTAAATGTAGTAAATGTGGATCTGACTACAGATGTTAAGTGTAGTAAATGTAGACCTAGTCACAGGGGTTAAATATGGCCATAGTCGCCAAAAACTATTGAGAAGTGCTTTGAAAGTGTTAATGATTATTGAATGAGACTAAAATGACAGATTTTGAAAACATACTTCCTGTTTTTATTAAATTGATTTTTCAAATAATCTTTTTTGATTATCTTGAAAAGTATTAAGTTCTGAAATCAATTTAATTCTGAAAAATATTCCTGAACCTTTTCAAATGCATATATACATGATCAAACTAGGTAAAGTTATTGGTTACTTACTGGGCTGTCAAGCTCAACTTTTTATTTTCTCCTTCCCAGATTTTTGAGGATCATCAATAAATAAGTTGATTAAGGAGAAATTGTTAAATAGTACTTGAGATGACATTTAGAAGTTGGTGTGGGAGATGTTTGTTGTATCTTATAGAGATATTGTAAGGACCCGAAAGGTTTATTAGTACGAATCTATTGATTATAGCTTTTCGTTTATAATATGTATTTTGAATATTTGGAGATTTAGAAGAATTATTGAATTATGCATAATTTATGGGTATTTATTGGAGATTAATACTTCTCTATTTTGTGGATTATAGATAGATGTTATTTTTCTTATAGGTATGCGGCACACGTCATCAGAAGTGGGAGATGACATTTTTTTTGACGTGCTCAAAAATGCCCTTACCAAACTCTGTTAANATAGATTTCTTCATTTTTTCTTTTTTTTTTTTTTTGAAAAGAGTATAAGACCTCTTTCATTAGGTAATCTTATTTTCATTATTATCCTTCTTTCACCTAATTTTTTTTAGTTTATTTCTTTATTTTTATTTGTTTGATTACAAGTGTGGTAAATATAATTTGTGCTTTTCATGTGTGTGGATTTCGACAAAGATTAGACCGATCAAGGGGTACATTTCCCAATAATTTGCCAAATCCTAGGAAATGCATACTTGAGTTACTTTTGAAAAGGGAAGGAATATATTGAACGTTTCACCTAAATGAGGTATTTCTGTAACTTTTCCTAGAAACTTACTCGAGATATAGTGTGTGGAGGACTTTCACAGTGTTAAACCTCTTACACATGATGGCTTCAAAGCCTATACTGGTCTAGGCAGGGCTTCTCATGAAGTCCTTTGGTACGAAACTTGGCGAGATACTCGCTAATCAGTACTCCTCTGTATTTGGCAGGATTTTCTTCGGAGGTCAACTCCTTGATTGGTCCGTACAGTATCGCCGGCGGAGCAAGGCGTCCGGCCAAGAAAAACGCCGCGGAAACTCTCGTCTGGCGGCTTGGTAGCACTCTGTGGACGACACTCTTTAACTTGTCGTTTGAGACCAACTAACGACGCAACGCAAAAGGATAACCCACATCTCAGTAAGGTCCCCAAATTATGATAAGATTCCAAAACAAGCTAGACCCAGAAAAGATTTGAATTAAACTAACCTGAAGAAGGTCTCCTATGTTTACTACCAAGGCTCCTGGAATAGGCTTTACGTCAACCCAGTTTTTGTTTCCATGGAGAACTTGCAGACCACCTGTTTGATCTTGTGCCACAATGGTGAGGAACGAGCTATCCGTGTGTTGGGTGATTCCAATGGCTAGTTCTGGTTCTGGGCATTCTGGGTAGTAGTGACAACCGAGGCTTCTTGCTTCATTGCATTGCATAGTCGTTCTTAAGTGGTCCGGTTTGAGTCGAAGAGCTTCCGATAGCAAGTCGAAAATTTTGTTTCCCAACTCTGTGACATGGTTTATGTACTCCATCGATTCATCTCTGCAAAAGTTTCATCATATTAAAGAACAGAAGAGTAAAATTCTACTCGCTTTTATTTCAGTAATTCAGAACAGCATACCTGCAAGCCGAGGGCAATTCGATGGGGTCAAGAGGGTCAGAAGTTACCATAGTGATGATCAGTGAATCCCTCCAGCTAACCGTTTTCGATTCGAACAAGTCATAGTTGCTATTGAATTTTACTCTTCTTGCATGATCACGTGAATAGAACTCTTTCTTCGCCTCAATATCTTGTTCGTTAAACTTTCTTATGCCTGCCATTAACTTGTCCAGAACACCCACTGGTATCCCATGATTCACCACTTGGAAAAAGCCCCAGGTCTCCGAGGCGATCCGGACTTGGTCAACGACGATCTCTCTGCGGCGATCGTCGGTTAAAAGGCCGTCGAGATCGATAATTGGGATTCCAGCCTGGGATTTTGGGCGAGCCAAGTCCTCAGCAAGCTCCTCTGCTGGCCTAATGAACATCTTGGGAAGGTTCACAACCTTGGCGTCTACTAATCCTTTGACACCAAGCTTTGTGTTGTCAAAAGCCATGAGTTCTTTCATCCTGTCGTCATCGGACATATCCATGATTCTTTGCTCTAAACAAGTTAAGAAAAGTGATTTTGCAATTGGTTTTTATGTTTCTCTATATTCTCACCATAGACCATTTTTCTCTACTTGGTACTTGAGATTTAAAGAGAGAGAGTCAATTTTAGAAATTTGTCATGAACGACAGAATTTTGCGATTGCCAAGGGGTTAAAGACTTGAAGTAGATTAAAATATTAGCAATTTGGCATACCACATACAATAAAAATCTCTGTTACTTCCAACTTATTAGATGGAGACAGAATTGGCTGCCCATGTGAACAATGTTTTATTGAATAAATTTTAACGGGCTTACGTATTGTTTAGCAAATTGTAATAATTAATTCTCATATATTAATTTTTGCATACTGTTTCCGTGATGCATGTCGCGTCATATATAATAATAATAATAACAATAATAATAATAATAATGATAATGTATATATCAACGTAAATATCAAAATGCATAGAGGAAACATATTATCGATCTATCTATCGACTTATAGTGCTATTCATCACCTCTAATTTTCAAACAGTAATATACACTACTAGAAAACATCCCTATAGATGACGGTTTTTAACCGTCCTCTATAAGTATAGATGACACATGGAAAACCGTCTTCTATGCTCCTGTCATCTTTTCCCTATGGGTATAGATGACGGTCCTTAACCCATCTTCTATGTATAGGATACCCCATCATCTATTAGCAAGAAAAGCATTCAGATTGGCATCAAACATAAAGGAAAACCGTCTTCTATTTTCAGTATAGATGATAGCTTTCTGCCAAAACCGTCTTATATAGTTCTTAAAAAAATTACAATTAAATGTTACCTATTCCACAAGTACCCAAGCTCACTATTGAAATGGTAAAAATTACAAAAACTCATAACTAAAACAACCACATATTCAGAGTTTCAAAAGAAACATTTAAAAGTAAGATGAAGCTATAAACATATACCTAAAAGAGATATTATATAAAATTGGGTCTAGACCCAATCAAAACCATGGTACAAATACCCTAACTTAATTTACAATAATTATTTTGGGCCTATTCAATAATAACTCTACTGTAGGCATTTTTCCATTGTGCATCAGAAGTGTAAAATAAAGATTAGAGTTACAAGAATATTGTTTTGACTAAATATATAACAAGATAAATTGGGCAGATTTCATCAATTCACACTATCTGGACCTGAAATCAATGTCAAGAAAAATTCTGAGACTTAATCCGCAAGAGCTAAAATTAATAGAATTGTAAATCTTTAAATCAACTTTTCCCTTCCCATGATGTTGGTAACATGCAAAGCAAAATAGCAATTCAAAAACAAAAGTGCGTTCATAAATCAACAAAGAGACTTATGAAGCGTTTCATCTTTCATCTGCATATATAGAGCAGCAAAAACAAAAGTAAAAAATAAAAAAAAAAGAGGAAAATAAAAAGCTCAACTTAAAAAAAAGCATTCGAGATATTGACTAAAGCATTTAAACACAAAACACTATGATTGTATCAAACTAGGATACACCAAGGGTGAAAAAAAAACACATAACAAAAGAAAATTTCAATCTAGTGAAGTTCTAAAAAATATACCTAGTGGCCTAAAAATTATAAGACTTAATAAGTCACTAGTATATAAATCAAAAGCAAATACTGCAGAAAAATGATTGCCAAGAGTTTACATGGGATTTTGATGCAAAGGACCAATGATTGTTGAAGTTCTGCGAGGAAGCCAACCATCTTGAATATGCTTTAATTGTTGAGCACGTTGAAAAGTTCATGCACATCAATCAAACAGAGCAAACAAAAAACAGATTAATTTATGTAACTTCTAATTATAGATCACCCAAAAACAAAAGTGCATTGTACTCAAAGGCTAATTATAATAGTTTCAAACCTAATCTAATACAACAATATTTCTCACGAGATGTTAAGTTTCTTTTTTATGTTATTCACTTGGTTGCAATCTTTATGTTAACTTAAAGATTTCGGTTGAAATTTTATAATTGAAAATAGAAGAGTCCTACAATGATTCATGAACTAAAATTCTATAAAACAAGTTTTCTTCTCTTTTCATTTTCACAACAACAAAGAAACCAATGTCATAATCATAAATTTTAGTTTCAGAGGATATATATAAGCCATAGAACATTGTTATTTATCTCACAACTTTTGTGTCGATATATAGAACCGGCACCTTTCTTTCTTTTTACTTACTCAGCACACCACCCAATACAATGCACTATTTTAACTTCATTAATCAAAGGAACTAACAATTTACTAACAAAAAATAATAATTTACATTGGATGAAAAGATAATCACCCTTCAATCTTAATATTATATATATATCAGTTACAAAACAGAGACAAAAAAAATTAAAAGATAAAAGAAAAGTTAGAATCTAAAGCTCGTAAATTGAAGGAAATGAAGTAGAACTAGAAGAGACTGGAATGAAAATTGAAAGCTAGTTTAAATTGAGATTTTCCCTAGGATAAATACAGCAAAAAGTATGATATTAGACAAAAAAGATAATGAACAGAAAGAAAAAAAAAATCTACTAGATTTCAAAGTTTTGATATACCTCATGTATATTGGTAAAACGTATACAATGTGATCATAGAATGGTAATTCATATGCCATTTCCATACCCAACCATTCACAGCCACCTAATTATGAGATTGACAAATATCATAGTTAGACATAACATATACATTTGATAATTCATGAATCCTTTAAGCGATTAGGTAAAGTTCTAAACTAGATCAGGTTTCCTCTTTTGAGTTTAATCAACATTCAAAGGCAGTAACAAGATCTACCTGCAACCAAAATTAATTTCATTCACGGAGATAGAACAATAATAATAACTCAAGATCGACATAGCTCAAGTTTAAACTATTAATGAGGACGCAATGAGGATCGTACCTGACCCGTATTCCTGCAAGTCAATTCTTCGACTTCAAAATTGGAAGTAGACAAAGGATATTAGCAATAGTCTTGGATGCCTCAACTCCAACCTGAACCAATTTATGACACTCTAAGACTGAACATCGAGCTTGAGCTCGGCGATCCAACAGAGGAACGAATTGTGATCACAAACTCAGCAGTTCTCTTCCCAGAGCTGTCGCTGCTACTTGCAAAACGAAAATGTCTCTTGACGATCGAATTCCGAAGATTTGAAGATAAAACAGACTGGGGATTTGAAATGCGTGAGATTATTTCAGTGGGGAGGAAAAGAAAATTCATAGCTTGATGAAATCCAAGGTTCAGGAAGAGAGAAAGAGAAAGAATGCACTAGGATTTCGGGATAATGCACTAGGATTTCGGGATGGAGTTGCAAACGAGAGAGCTAGGGATAGATCGTGAGATGTAGGGGTGACTAAGAGATAGGGAGACGTGGCTGTCTGAAAAAACACGCATAGATGACGGCCTTCGGTATACCTGTCATTTATTCTTTTCAAATAGATGCGCGCGGTTTTTAATTACCTCCGCGGTGTTTTTTAAGGAGAATAGATGACAGGGTTTTAAGTACCCATGATCTTTAGCCATTGACGCCCTGTTCCCTATTGCCTCTTTTCTAGTAGTGATACTACGGAGGTCTTTTTTTTTTTTTTTAAAAAAAAAAAAAAACACTTTTGGCTTGAACATTAGTATATTGCAAAGCACAAAAGAAATAAAAGAAATTAGCATATATGTATATACAAATCATGAAGTAATTATTCTTAAAAAAGAAACACCTAAAGTAAGAATATTGATAACATATGTAGATTATTGTTTTCCTGAAATTATTCCAGCGTTTAAAAGCTTTAAAGTCTAGATTAGAACTTTATCATTGTAGTAGGCAAAGAAAATTGAAAAACGCAAATCAATAAACTTTGATGAATAATCGATTCAGTTGTTTCCTAATACTTCCAATGTAATGAGTAATTTAAGTCGGAAACATCATATCAATATATTTTTTTCTTCGGAAAATAAATCTGCTATTAAAAATGTAGAAATCTTCAAATTATATATTCTTTTAAAAGAAGAAGAGATTCGTCCAATTAGATAAGTTCATTATCCACTCTTAAAATAAATCTAGTTAAATCATGCAACTTCATCATCTACACATGCTTAAGGACGAAATCAAGGAAAAAAAAAAAAAACATTTAAAAACAATTCAACAAACACTAATGGCAGACTAAGCCAGTAATGTAATCTTGAACCAAGATCAGTGCATGTTCTAACTGTATAAATTGGAGATTTCAGGCCAACGTACCTCTTCGACTCATTCAAAATAGCATCAACTGGAGTCAGTTCTTTTGTATAATATTACTACAAGAAAGAAGACCTTCGCCGACGCATTTTTGCGTCGGTGAAAGTCTTCAAAATGCGTCGGTAAAAGTAATTTGACTTTTGCCGACGGATTTTTTTGTCGGTAACAGTCGTCGGCAAAAGATCGTCGCTAAAAGTCGCTTTCCGACGAAAAATAAAAGTCGTCGGCAAAAATTATATTCACCGACGCGTATTTAACTTTTCCCGATGCTCTTTTATCGTCGGTAAATTTTCCGTCGGTGAAGTAATCGGTGAAAATTCTATTTTCACCGACGCGTTTTTACGTCGGAGAAAGTCTTTAGGAAAAAATTAAAATAAATTTAAAATACTTTTGCCGACGCATTTTTTCGTCGGCAAAAGTATTTTTTAAAT
>JXTC01000181.1:0-147063 GCA_002914845.1 Trema orientale
ATCATAAATAATAAATCACAACCTAGCTAGTCAAAAAATTAATGAAACCAGTTTGATATAATAGCTACTCAAGATATCAATTTCCTATCAAAGCACTCGTATTCACAGGATAAAAGATATGCACATAAAATCTATCACAAAACTAGATAAAACAGTTAAAGTAGTTTTCACACGCACAAAAAATGGAGCTAAAAATTCTTGAAAGAACCATGAATCATACTTGATTACATTATCAGAATTAAACACAATTTATAACTATATTTGTCAATTACTTAATGAGGTAATAAAGTAAAAGCTAATATTTTCTCACAACCAAATGCCAACCATTTTAAAGTAATTTATTTTTAAGATTTCGAAAGTAAAACTTCTAAATCAGATAAAACAATGCAAGTGGTTGGGTTAGTCCATGTCAATTGGTATTAGAAAACCATGGGATATCAAGGTGACATACTAATCCAAAAGCATAATCTAAACCCGAACTGCAATAAACAGCAAAAACAACATCCAAAATTCAATCCCACCATAACTCTCACAAGAAATCAAATATTTCCATCGCCGATCACATACAAGTCCTAGATTCAATTGCCTGTAATTGGCTAAGTTTGCTAATTCACTCTTCATCAAATACAAGAAAAATGCATCAAACCAGAAGAGAATTATACATAATTACCTTGAGGCTTAAGCACAACGAATTAATAGATGTCTCTATTAAGCATTTGCCTCGTTTCAGCCTCGTTTTGACAAATCAAAACCTGAAAAAAGTAGTTCCAAATTAAAACATAATACATGAACAGAAATCAAGCAAAGCAAGATGTGATCACATTCGGTTAACACAAACGATTCAAAAACCAATCTTTGAATAAATAAACCGTGCAGAAAAAGCGAAAAATAAAAATTGCTTCTCTGTTTCTTTTACACACGTAATAGGCATGGCTGATTTTCGGAATGAGCTAAAGCCAGAAAGTATAGAACAAATCAGAGATCAACACAATTTTGACCCGCAAGTTTGTGAAATTCAATAAAGGTTCAAGATTGTCCGTTTTTTTTTCCGCATATTTTTATAATCTAATCACTTCCATTAGATTCTTAGATCTGAAACCAAATTGATAAAGAAAATCAGCTCACAACGATAAAAGGTAATCCCGTTAATGTTCCCAACCTTTCCTCCTGAGATTGACACCGAGAATTGTCCCTCTTACCCAACACGGCCTTGTTGATTCGTAGAAATTAGACGAGAAATCAGAGAAGGAAATAAAACACGGTCAGGAAAATGGTAGTTACAAAACAAAACATCTCCAGTGAATCCAAGAGCTGCAAAACTCAGAAAGTTCAAACCATTACACATCAATACATACATTAAAAAAAACAAAAGCCAAAAATCATCAATATACTCAACCTCAGGCTTGTTATGTCTTTCAACGTCTTGACAAGGAAAGTTCTGGAAGCAATAGTAGAGAGAGTGAGAGGAGAACGAGAG
The DNA here is from genome assembly GCA_002914845.1 of Trema orientale. NCBI lineage: Eukaryota > Viridiplantae > Streptophyta > Magnoliopsida > Rosales > Cannabaceae > Trema > Trema orientale. The sequence continues at coordinate 1,478 of JXTC01000181.1, forward strand.
AACGACAGAGAACGAGAGAGAAGGAGAGAGTGAGAGGAGAACGACAGAGAACGAGAGAGAGTGACGAGAGAACGACAGAGAACGAGAGAGTGAGAGGAGAAGAAGGGGCAGCTGAGGGTGAGATGGAGACAAAGTGACCTAGATTAATAACCTAACATTCACCGACGGATTCATATCTTCCGTCGGTGAATGTTTTTTAAAAAATATCAGTATTAAAAAACGACCGTGTTTTAGCTTTAACATAGACTTTCACCGACGGACAATGCCAATCCGTCGGCAAATGTATTTTAACAAAATGCCTTTTTTTTGGTTTTTTAAAAAAAAAGCGCCCAAAAATTAATAATTGCGGGAAAAAATCCCGGGTTTTTTTTCCATATACTTTTCACCGACGGATAATGCCAATCCGTCGGCAAATGTATTTTTACAAAATGCCTTTTTTTTGTTTAAAAAAAAAAAGCCCAAAAATTAATAATTGCGGGAAAAAATTCCGGATTTTTTTCCATATACTTTTCACCGACGGGTTAACCTATTCCATCGGTGTATGTTTCTACACCGACGAGGAGCCCGTCGGTATAAAGTTTCTAAAATCTAATTTTTTAGGCCATCTTTTGCCGACGGAATTAGGTTAACCCGTCGGTAAAGGTAACTTTCGCCGACGAGCTAACCCTACTCCGTCGGTAAAAGCTGATTTTCTTGTAGTTTATATACATATATTTGACCAATGTCTAAGTATTTTAGTCTCTTTAGCACATGTTTGCTTTCACTTTTCAAATCTCGAGGAAGGATGCAGAAAACTAGCTATAGTTGTGCAGGAATATTTCTGGCAGTTATTTAATTGTTATTCCGTAAAAAATAAAATCTCTCCATATATTGATCTGGCACATTGCAGAGTTTATTTACTTACTTTTATTTTTAATAAAAGTAATATTACCACTATTAGTTCCTGAATTTTTTGGTAATTTTTTTTTATTTAGTCTTCAAAAATTTTCTTGGAAATTTATTCTTTGAATCATCAAAGTAGCAAGTAAATCCGATTCACAATTCTTTGAGTTTTGGACGGAAAATCCACCACGTGAAATGTACATTTTATTTTTTGAGGGAAAACATTGGTAAAAAATTCTCTCTTCCTCCCTCTAGCGACTATTGTTACGGCCTTTTGCCTCCCCCAACGACAATGGAAAGCACTTTTTCATGGTCGGGAATAGCCACTGTGTTGTAGCTATATCTTGGATTAAAATCCATGGCAAAAATGATCATTCAACCATGATTATTCCATGGATAATTTGTCATTATAATTCACGGTATCATTCGAACATGATATTTTTCTAGGAAAAATACCGAAAACGTCTCCTATGTTGAAATACTAGTTTCTAGCTATATATTTTTATTAGAAATACAAAATGTATCCTTTTTTTTTTCAAAGGTGAATCAAAATTATCCCATCTAATAAATTTTCATTGACCTTTTTCTATTTTTTATCTGACCATAATACCTAGCCAGAAAGCAAATTATTAGTTAAACCTAGCTACAACAAAACAACTTATATGTCAAATATTTAAATTTATACTTAAAAACCATTATATAATTTTTTTTTATTTTAAAAAGACTAGATGATTAATTGGAGAGTTAAGAAAGTAGTAAGACTATTTGATTAATCTTGAATAAGGATAATAGTGTCATTTTACAATGTAATGCTTTGACCAAATCTAACTATAAATTTGACCAAATGTGGCAAATTGAGCGAATGTATTTTATATTTTTGAAAAATAGGAGTGGAAACCGAAATTTTGGCAAAATATATTGGATGTAATTTTGATATTTTTCCCTAGTACAAATGCTATATTTTCCCTCTATTTTTTTGTTGCATATATGAACTCTTACGCATAATTCAAATAAAAAAATTGTCTTCATGTTAACTTTGTCTATAAATAGATAGAATAGGTGAGGTTACAGTTATTTTATTATTATTAAGTTATTTAATGAGTAAGACCGTTTGTGCTTGGTATACCTCGAAATGTACATGCTCCCGAAATTTTAAACGAAAAACTATGACCTAAGAAAGTTGAGGGAAATTTATGCACATATCAAAACATTTGCATGCATGCCTCTCTTTGAGTTGGCGGTAGTGGGCGGCATTTCTCTATCTCTTTCTCTCTCTCTCTCTCTCTCTATATATATATGGAGTTAATTAACAGTTTCTGATTGATTAGACAATGTTACTGAGAATTAAAATCTAACTAAAAGAAGCTTCTCATCATGTGATATCATATTCCATCGGTATTTGTTTAAGAGGAATGCACTAGATTGAGTTTATTTTTCTCGGTGAAAGTATTTATGAAAGATTCCATATGCTTCTTTTTTTGTTTTTAATTCGTGATTAATTTATTACACATATCTACTATGCAAACACACATGACAGAGGGCAAACACAATATTTCTTTCGTGTAGATTGATAGTATTAATACGAAGAAATATGATTACACTAAATGCTCTACAATTTTAACTGTTAATACCCGACATATACACCTTTTTTTTTTTTCCGGGCTAACAAGCAATATACAATTAGTTCAAACGTGTATGCACATCTATTTTTTTTTTTTTCTAACGTAACAGTTAGCTTGGAAGTGCGTCGAAAAATTGATGCGGTGCACGTGGTGACTAGTCAAAATCAATTGCCAGCTTGCTGGGATATGTGTAAGTTTATATAAAGTCAACCCCTAACATATTGTTTGAACTAAAACCATGAAGAGTGGGGCGGGGGGAAATATTGAAATACAACTCAATCGTTGTAAAAATCCGGATTTTAAGAGGATAAATTAGAAATTTTACCAATTTCCGAATTTAATAATAGAGGAGTTTATTTGCAAATTTTTTTAAAAATAAGGACTAAAATGTAAATATTCGGAGGACTAAATTGAACAGATTTTAAAAAATATGGGACTATTTAAAAAAAAATTGCACAACTCCATGCAAGGTCACATGGACCTCCTATTTTCCCTGTCCTTTCTCTCTCTTCCTCTGTCGAACTCTCTCTGTTCTTTCTCCCTCTCTCTGCGCCGAATTAGCGGTTGAAGGAAATGAGCAGTAGCCCGCACCCCTCTGGTCGCTGTCCAGCCACCCTGACCCCTGGTGAAGCTTTGTCGTGTTGCCAGGAAGCCCACGCCACCAGTCCCGAGCTACCAGGAGGCTCCACTGCCAGAAAACGCCGTTTTTAAGCTTGAGAAGTTTTGAATTTTCGGCGTCATTTTGGACCATTTTAAGTCGCATTATTAGACTCGTTGGATTCATACTATCGAGAGGAATCTCCAGGTATCTATTTTGTGACTCTATTATGTCCGATTTGAAAAATGCCATTGTTGAATAATTTAAGCTTTCAGATTTAAGAGTTGACTTTTTGATCGGATCGTTGGATTGTGATTTTAATGTCATTTTTGGAATGTGCTCGTGAAATGGTAAAGTTTGATTAATATATATGTAGACTATGTTTAGCGATGACAGAAAACCGAGATTGGAAGACACATATTTGTCTCATTTTACGTGCTACAGGTCCTAAATTGGACGAATTATATATCTAACCTAGCTATTTTAGATGCCAAAAATTCAGTGAAGAGGTCTGCTTATTGATTGGAAGCTCCGTTGAGAAGTTGATTTTTCACAAGAGAGCGATGGAGGGCTTGGAATTAGTTCCCAACCCTTCGAACGATCGTCCAACGACACCTTGATGTCCCAATAGTGTGATATCGCTATTCTAATAAAGTAGGGATTCAGTTACTTTTTTTTTATACCGTTTTTTAATAAAACTTACTTTATACTACATATGATGAACAACGTGATTTTATGATTATTTTGGATATTTGTGATGGAATTGGATTATATGATATATATTGTATTGCTCTGAGACTTTTTTGAGCGCATATTATTTTTAGGTACATCAAAATAGGGCAGTTATGCTGTCTATTTTTCTATAAAACTTAATATGTCTATTTTATTATATAAAAAAAAAAACAGAGCATGATTGTTTTCACATTTCAATTCCATTTTACACGTGTCATAGGATTGTACATGAGCACTGTGTTAGTATCGTGGATTTACAGTATAGCGCTGCATGCCCCACCATTGGTATAGAGTCCATAAACCGCACGGGGTTTGTTTTCTCTAATTACCTCCCCATTTGGCAGGTGTAGGCAATACGGTTATCCCTCCAGGTTTGATAGAAGACACATAGGTGTTTCCTCTGGGTATGGGCTTAGGTGTTAGGTAGGTTGTTCGGTACACATAGTGCCATCATCCTGGGTTTTCATGATAAGAGGATGTGAACTCATGTGTATGGGTTAATTTGCATCATGTGCTTATGAATTGAATGGTTATATGCTTATGAATTGAATGGTTTTGATCATACTGTTATATATATATATATATGGATTGCCTGCTTTGGACTATTATATATGTATGTTTTTAGATTAAACAAATCATGTAGGAACTTTTTATCACTAAATCATTTTCAAATGAGGTAACTGCTTTCCTAGTGGGAATTTTATGCTTACCCCTTATATTCCTTCCTCAAGTGGTGTTCAGAGCGACTTTGGTAATCAAGAAGAATAAGAGACTATCCTTTAACTATAGTTTATTGTCTTGGTAATGCTAGAAGCATAGTGTTATTGTGGTGTTTGGATTATGTGGAATTTGTTAGCCCAAGATTGACTACCCAGGAAAGGGGTGAATTGGGTTTTAAAATTTTTTAAGAAACTTTTCAACTATGTAAAACTATAGACCACTATTTTGAAAATTTGATGCTAAATGAATAATAATACCAAATATATAACAATAATACCAAGTAAATTAAGCACACTAAATATCAAATACTAAATCAAATAGCTTGTAATAAAATAAAGAGTATAGGGATTGAGAAAATATAAACTCAGTTTTTACGAAAATCGACAAACACGATGGTTTACCTACGTCCCTGGTCCTCAGCAACTTGCTTTGAACTTCCACTATTCGGATCAAGATTGTAGGCTTGACTGATCCTTGTACAAATGGAGTGAATTCTTCTTAGGCTCACCCAACCTTTACAATAGTCTTGATTCTGGCTCTATCACGCCTAACCTCGGATTGTTTTGACTCCAGTGATAACCTCACCTACAATTATTTAGATAATGGTGTCAATCTCACCAACTCACTGGTTATTTAGACTCTGGTGATAACCTCACCTACACTCGGGTTGTTTAGACTTAGTGACAACCTCACCTAAATCGGGTTGTTTAGACTCCGATGGCAATCTCACCTCTACACGGGTTGTTTATGACGCCGGTGTCAACCTTACCTCACACTTAATAGTTTTTCAATATAATCAAGAGTGAATATAATTATAAACTTTCATCTCAAAAGTAATAAATACAATTTTGGTTTAGGAGATTTGAGAACAATGCACAATAGATGCTCTAAGATTGGCTCAATATGATTTGAAAGTTAATTCAATGTAAGAGAATAAGCTTTTATATTTTGAAAGTAGTTAGATAATAATTTAGGTTCATGCAAAATCTTTTTCAAGTCTTAAAATAGCTTCTCTTTATAAGCTTATATCAAAACTAGTCATTTCTAACCGTTAAATATTGTTTCTGTCATTTTCGGTAGACTGAAAATATTAGCCGTTGGTAGTGCTTTTTCAACGGTCATATTTTAACGGATATATTTTTTTCACCATTTTTAGTAGACCAAAAATATTTTCGGTAAACTGAAAAGCTTGCTTATTTTAGCTATTTCAGCATTTGGCCATTTTTTAGATTTTGACAACTTTTGGCGTTTTTCAAAAAACTAACTTCTAAACTTATTTTAAACACTTTAAAAACATTAGAAATCAATTTGAAAAGAGTACTTTGGCTATTGCAAACTTGTTTTAGTTTCACAAAGATATTTGACAATAATTTAGAAAGTGTTCATACTAAAACATATTCTAGTTTGCAAATAGAAAATCTCTTTTTAGCCTATTTCAAGTAATCATGATTTCAAATATATTTATAACTTATTTAAATATAAGAAATCATGTTTTAAAGAATATTTTATCCATTTAAAATCGTTATTTTCTATTTTCAAACTTCTATAATAAAATAACCATTTTAAACTTAAGATAGTTTGAAAATTCTTTTTGAAAGTATGAGCCAATACAAAGAGAATTTATGTGCAATGAACTAAATCAAATAAAAGACTAAACATAAAATATACCCTATCTAAATAAGGTCTTGTATATTGATTGTTCATCTTCAAGCTTGATTCTAATAAGTCTAATTTGCATCCATCTTCAAGTTTGATTCCTTGATCAACTTGAGTTAGAACTTTTAAAGCTATTTCATTACACACTCAAGTTAAATTATTAGTATTAAATCAAATATTTGTTATCTTCAAAATAACAAATATTTGAGTCGCCTCTCTTAAAACGAAATGTTTCANCTCAGGGAGTTTTAAGTCCTTATTGTCCATTTTAGAAACCCTCCTCTTTTCATGTGGGATTTATAATGCAATTAGAAGCAGTTACCGAAGAAGAAACAGACTATAGCTCCTTTTATTAGGGCAGTGCGGATATACCAACCCATTCATAATCGTCTAAAATAAATTAAAAAAAAAACGTTACTATAATTAGTCTACAATATAATATGCCGACTGGTATAAGCAGATACAAACACCGTAGTCAACTATTATCCATTAGATGCAATAAATGGCAACTCAAATGTAAATATTTACTAGAGGGGTAATACGATAATTTCATCCTACTAGTATGGCATTGCATTGGGGTACGTCTATAGGTATAGTATATGCTAAATGGATCGAGCTAATTATTTGATAATAAACTTCACAGAAAATAAATGACACTCAGTTCAAGAGTTCAATATTGGGCCTATAGTGGTGTGCCCCAATATTGATGGACAAGGCCCAATCATAATTATGAGTTAATTTTGATTGTAGGCATATGGTCCATTGGAGCTTGGACTTTATGGATCCATTTGGTCTCCTATCTATCTCAAATTAAAGCCCAATAGTTATTTGATGATCAGTTGAGCCCAATAAGCCCATTAGGGTATACTAATCTCTCTATAGTTAAAAGAAAAATTCTCTAACTGCACAGAACAAGAACTACACGTGAAACACCCCTGAGAGGAGAGTGTTCGACACATAACAGAGAGAGGGAGAGTAGAGAAAATCGACCAAGCTTGGGATTCACCATCCTTAGTGTTTTCAGCCATCCCGAAGAAATTAGTTCGAGAAGATTGTCTTCTTGTACATCTGTGGATCTCTTTGTTGGGAATCAAGAAGGTGACTATCTACCCGATCAATCAAACAGCTTTCGAGAATAGACGGGAAGACGAGAAGAATGTAGAGCAAATCCAAGTATTGTTCTTGTCTAGATCAAGAGTTAATTTATGTTAGATCATGATCCGAAATATTTTGTAAAGAGAAAAATTTTAAACGACCAATTCCGCTGCGTTTCTAGATTTTACAAAATTATGGTGTTCTTGAAAATGATTTTATAAAAATATTTACTAGAGTTTTATTCTAGTAAACACCAGCACTACTAAATCTTTGTGATGAAAAATAAGACTCACTCATTAATGTTTTCAAAACTAACCCCAATGGGCATGTCATACGTGCAAAATTACTTAGATATTCTATTTCTTCAACAAACTTCGAACTACTTTAGCCACGACCACCGGTCTCGATCCCGATCCCGGCGGCAGCGCCTCCGCTCGACTAGGGTCAAAAAATTTCGACCGTGGTCGAACTTATTTGGCCACCTCTCCCAGTTGTTCTGATCATTTTTCAACTGGTGGCTGGAAAAATTTCAACCCTCGGTCGAACATTTTTGACTAGGGTCGAACCACCATTCGACCGTAGTCGAACAATTCGACTAGGGTTGAAGCCACGGGTCGAAATTTTGAACCGGCGTTCGACTAGCATTCGACCGTAGTCGAAAAATTTCGACCCCGGTCGAGCATAGTCAGCCGTCTTCTTGGCGTCGCCTCCATCACTTTTAAATTTTTCGACTTGGTCGAAAATTTTCGACTAGGGTCGAGTCAGGGATAATTTTAGAACTACGAAATATTTATTAAATGACATGGCAATAAAAGTTTTACTTTTGTAAATAGTTTATAAGTTGTCTTTTTTTTCATCACATGTATTAAAAGAGGGTCAAAATTGATAATCCCCCGAATTTTCAATAGCCTTTTAAATATATATTATTCTTTTTTAAATTTATTTTATTTTATTTTTTTACATTTTGAGATGCAAAATTGTTTGTTCTACTTTTTTTTTTAATAAATTTCTCATATTCGGATTAATCGTATTTTCTACTAGATACATTCATGTTTCTATGAAGATAAATAAGCAAAATCTATAGCTATGGAATTCCTATAATTATCAATATTACAGTAATAAATTAAAAGGGTTATATGAATGTACAATGCTAATTAAATACAAAAAAAATGAAAACAAAATAAAAAGAGAAAAAAGAATAATAGAATCTATAATTAGTATCACGACTTTTGAAAATTACGGTGACAGAGAGAGCACATATGAATGTCGAAGATGAAAGTTAAGGACAATGAATTCTAGAATAAACGATTGTCAAAGTTTTATCTTTATAGAATTTTACCATTTACATTTTGGCGAAAAAGGGTTAAAACATAAGAAAAAGTGAATATAATTAAATATTTAATGCCATAAAAAAATCAGCGATGGTATTTTCCTTTAAAAAGATGAGAGTCAATTATAGAGTAATTACCTGTTATTTATGGATTACTTCAATTAGAGAATACCAAATTGTTTAAAAAAGAGTCACAATAAATAGTAATTTGGTAGTATTTATAGATACTTTAATTAGGGGAACGTAAATGTGTAAATTTTTCTTTTAGAGAATTTTAAAGAAAATTGTATTATGGAATTGATTCTTAGTCTATTAATAGAAAGAGTATTAACTATATTTGCTATATGAGGTAAATTATTGCCCCTTGCTCAGGGGGCCTTAAAATAGCCTTAACCTTGAGCGGGGAAATTTGTACCCAATATTCTTTTTTGTGCCTTAAATTTTAAAAATATCTATTTATAATTTTCTATAAAAAATATCCATTTTTCAGGTATATATTTTATATATAAAATGCGTGGTATAAAGTTACAATGTAAATTTTACATATGGTTTATATTTATAGTGCAAATTTATAACTGTGACATAAATTTTGAGATGTATTCCGATTTTCAGGTCCAATTTTTATATATAAAATGTGTACCGCATGTATAAAAATATATGTGGTCTTTTCTCCAAAAAATAGGTATTTTTATAAAATGAAAATAAAAAGAGGCACTTATGAAAATATACTTAAGAAAACGGGTATTTGTGAACTTTTCCCCTTGAGCCGCCTGCCTTTGAACTTTGAAGGCACTCATAGTCAGCTTCAATTCCCAACTAGAACTCTTCTATCGGCGTGGCCCAAGACCAAAAAGAATATGGAGGTTGGACTGGACCATTGAGTTCGAACGTTCGGCCCTTTATTGGTAAATGTCTCTTTTTTTTATCTTTTGGATTCTAATCAATGTTTGTTTGAGGGAAGATAAAGTTCTGATTTCATTATTTACGCCAATTTATCAACTTACATCGGGTAAAACGAAGAAAACAATAATTAAAATATGATATAATTTGATAGATAGTGTCAACCAATCTTAAAGTTGAGAAATGTGTCCTTATAGGAGAATGGCCAGTATATGTCGCTTCTATAAAAAATTGTTTTCATTTTTTTTTTTAATATCTTCGAATATATCAATTGATATAATGACTACATCAATTTACTTACTAAACATAATATTAATAAGTCTGTTGATATAGTCAATCATCTATATATATAAAGCCTAAAGCAGAGAGAAAGGAAAAAAAAAAAAAAATAGAATAGCTTCTTTGATTAGTATTCTATTTTTAAAATTTTTAAAAAATTCTTGATTTAACTCTTATTTTTTCATGATATGATTGATCTTATTATTATTTTTTTCATATTATGATTGATTGTAATATATATATATTAAATAATATTGTATTTAATTTAATATTAATGATACCTTATATTAAATTTAGTTCATCAAACAAATAATTGTGCTACATTTATCTTATCAAAATAAATGTAGAAATAAATACATTCTTTAATGTTTTATATAATATTATATTTAATTTAATGTTAACAATACTTTATATTAAATTTAGTTTATCAAACGAATAGTTGTGCTATATTCGTCTCATTAGAATGAATGTAGAAATAAATACATTCTTTAATATTATAATACGTTGAATCTAACTATAAATTAGACTTAATATATGCAATATTAATACCCACTTACGTAATACTAATTTACTAATATACCTAGGGGATGACTACGGTAGGGGCGTCCCTACGTAGGGTCATGCCTTAATTATCGTTGGATGGGAATATGTGGAGAATAACGGGAATCTGTGGAGAATCTATTTATATACAGATTCCCATTCAACGGTGAATAGACAGGGCCCTACGTAGGAGCGCCCCCAGTAGACGCGCCCACCTACCTAAACATAAAACTGAGACTTAAGAAAACACCAGCATTTTTAAAATCCAAGTATTCAAAGCAGACAATCAGAAACCTACTACTCTAATTTATTTTCTTTTGGGAAACCGGGCTCCCTAGCCACAATAGACTCCTCCTTTTTAATTTTTATTTTTTTTTAAAAAAGAAACTTTAATATCAACTCCAGTCCAATAGAGCCCAATTGCTCACACAATTTTTTTTTAAGTCCACGTACCTTAAAACAATCTCCAAGAAATACATATAGATGCAAGTACTATTGAAACTCACCAAGAGATTCATACAAATATTTGTGCACAAACGAGTCATGTCACTCACCACTTATGCGCTTAACATTTCTCATCAAATTTAAACTCCTACATCAAACACTTCAATAATAATTATTTTCTCTAGAATCAAAAAAAAAAGTAGAACATCACAATATTTTTATTCATAATAAACTCAAAGCACACAGCCTAAATTAAAGGCTTATCTAATTGGCCCTGCGGCAATTCTTCCTAATCTCCCCCTTGGATCCAGTGAGGGGGCTGATGTCTCCCATCTTGATCATGGCGGAGACGAAGTCGTTGAAGAAGTTGGTCTGGCTGTCGGCGTAGGACCGGACAATCGAATCGGTTGATCCGCCGTTGTATAGCTGCTGATCAGAGTGGAGGAGTCCCTTATTCTGGATAAGGTTTTTGTGATAGTTGTTGTCAAACACAGTTGGGCTCTGGAGATCAAGTGGTGCCAAATTGTTGTCCCCTGAGCCATTGGTCCTGGGGCAGTTGGATTGCCTTGTTTGGGCAAAGGATTTGTCTATGTTGGTCTCGTTGTATATGCGAGCCCTGAATGAGGTGCATCTTGCTTGCCCAATTGTGTGGGAACCTGTATTTGTGTAAAGTCCATAACATTGATAAGAAACAACCTTAGGACAATACAATATTGGGGAAAAGAAAAAAAATAAAGTTGAATGTCAAATCTGCATTTTTTTTTTTTTCAATCTCCCAGTACTTAATACGTGGAAAATACTATAAGATCTCACATTTTAATAATACATTAAAGCACAATTACATGTCAAACAGTAAAATTAAAGAGTAGAAAGTATAGTAAATCTAGCACTCCTCGGGAAAAATTTTTTTTTTATGGGAGTCGTGGTCTGATTGGGGGGGAAGAAAAAAACTGTTCACGTAGGTGTTGAATTTTCGTTGTTGCAAACTAATTTCTCATGGTTGCTTGACTGTCATAAATAAACTCTTGTCATGGGATCCATGGCCAGTACTATCTCATATTCTTTAAATTGACATTTGAATCGTAAAATAATATTCATGCTCATGTTGTAAGATTCGTTTTTTCTTCCTCTAAAATTAGGTGCATTTCCTTTTCACGAATTAGAGGGACCAACCAAAGTCTTGTACTGATAGACATGACTAGAAAAAAAAAAAAAAGGAGTAAACAATTATCACTAACACTAAATAATTTACGTGGAATAATTATCACACAAATTATGAAAAGGACAAGGAGTACTCTAGAGTACCGGATAAAGCAATCAAGTCCTGGGTGGAAAGGCCAAGGGCATTGAATCTAGAGATGAGCCTGTTTAAGTTGAATGTTGGCGGAGGAATTCCGTTATTTGCAGCAGCTCGGCTAGTAGTTCTGGCGTCCCTTCTTCCCAATTTAACATCCCAACTTGGTCCCCCTAGCTGTAATTAATAGGTACAACAAGGATCACAACAATATAATTATAAATTTCGAAATTAATATAATTATAATTATTATTTTTGTCCAATAATTTTATATATTATTACGTGACAGTATATAATTACTATGGTAAATAAGGTAAATACTTTATTCCCAAAAAGTAACATGGAAATGACAAATATTTTTTTTTTTTTTTTTTTTGGAGGAGAAAGAAAGAACTCACAAGAACAACGGAGTCTCTGGCAGTAATAGCTAATATGTCGGCGCATGAAACGACGCCAGGACACACACCCTCGACTGCAGACTTGATGTTGTCAATGACATCGAAACCTCGTACCGAGTTCCGATTAGCGTTCGCAGTTTTCTCTCCGACGAAGTTAGAGGTGTCGTCCAGGAGAACTGATCCATCACATCCCTACCATCAATTATAAATAGACAAGGACGTCAATAATACAGTAACATGTTGTAAACGACATATTATCTGTACTACTTGTAAAATAGAGTACTGTATATATATATATATGTTGGTCCATCAACTTTGACAATTGACACATATAAAGTATCTTTTAATTTCCTGTCCCTAGAAACAAATTAAAGTGGCGCCTCTTAGAAAAACAGGGGTGACATTGCATATAACATTTTTAGTACACATCCAATGTGGTATAACTCGTTTAATTATTGTGATGAGACTTCTGATATATATAACAGCTCTCCTAATTAATTACTCTAGGCGGCTAAGGGAGCTTGAACTTTTAGACGCTAAGTACTAATTCGGTACATTTTTATTTTCTGTTTCTTATTTAAATAAACAAAAATTCACAAATTTTATTAGAAAACATACTTAGTAATCTTGTTTTTATTTTCTACTGACAAATATATATGTAAACAAAACTTTCAAAAGTAATGGAAGTGAAATTAAAATTTTCACTTTCAAAATTTTTTAGAACGTTAAAAACAAAAGTGGTATTTTTTTAAAAACAAATTAAAAGTGGTATTTCGGAAATCAAATTTTAAAAGTGGTGCATTATAAATGGTATTTTCCTATATTATATGTCTAAGGTGGCATTTTTTTCTAAATTTACATCTAAGAAGTCGTACTCTTCCAAATAAAATTTTAAAATAGTGTTTCTAAATTGTTCCAAATACTTTTAAAAGTGGTAATTTTCTGACTAAATTTTAAAAATGGTACTTTTATAAATTCTTTTAACAGTTACCAAGCATGTTTATGTTTTTTGTTTTTTTGTTTTTCCTTTTTTTCTTAAAAAAATAGGAGTGATTTGGTCTGTTAGAGTGTTACCAAGTAAGTTTTTATTTTTAAAAACATAAAAAAAAATTTTATTTTTGTTTTCAATTTTTATAAACAAAAAAATTTAAAGTGTAATCAAAATATGGGCTAAATTTATAATTTATGTTACTAAAGTACAATAAGAAGAGTATTACATTGACAAAGCAATCGTGGAAGAACAGGCGGAGGAGAGAGGCACCCATCCGGGTCTCCTTGGCAATAGCGGATTGCACAGTGGATTTGACGGTGGGGAAGAGTTTTGGGCAAGATTTTGAGTAAAAATCTTGGGATGATAATTGAGCTGTGGCACTCCCCATGAATAGCACGAGGAGAGCCAAACTCAATTTAGCCATGAATGGGGAAGAGGAAGAAGCCATGATGGAATAGTAGTAAATAATTAGAGGAACTAGCAAAAAGATTTTGAGTTGAGCGAATTAATCCGGGGCCTAAGTGGGATTTATATAGAGCGCCTTCTCAAGGTGATTAGGGTCGGCAGGTCACCTAACACGTAGACAAAATATGCATGGAATTTTACTAGTATTCACACGTTCAAAAAGCAAATATCATCCTTTTTAAAACCGAAAAAAAAGTAGAAGCAAATATCGATTAGCGAACATAAATTAATGACTATTCAGAGATTTGACTGTTAAGTTTTGCAATTAAAGAGTGAAGAAGGCGATTTAGTTTGGGAAAGCATGGCATAAATAAATAGTGTATGGTGTAATGTGGTGCAAAAGCATTTGTCAAAGGGGTTGTAGACTTTAATAGTGGGTGAGCTATATTTTGTCAAAAGTAGGGTCCCACTGAACAAACTTTGTCATATATAATATGATATTTGAAATGTGGCAATTTTACATACCATGGTCGAAANACAACATTAAGGCTTATGCAGTACTAGAAGGCTTTTGAGCGTTGGACCCTTTAACTGCTGGCACACCTTTAGCATCTTTTTTTGGTATTACTCAAGTTTCAAAGTGACATAATAACCATATAATATAGTCTATTTTCACCATGCGGGGTTATATTTAATAGGCACGTAATGCACGCCAGAAGCTTCCAATCTCTGTGTCGCACCCTTGAGAAAATTCTTAACCGTAGTTATTCTCCATTTTCTTTAATCCACGTAATTAGCAATAACTAATTCATAAGGACTCCTGCAAAAGAATTGGTCATCGGTGATCCTAAATCATATTTAGTTTTTGTTGCGGCTAAACAACTTTGTACTTGTCCAATAATATCAGTTATGTAATTATCTAATTAACTTGATAGAATTAAATTAGCTTTAGACACGTATAGGATCCAGAGTGAATAAAGATAAAGAGATTCGCTTAATAAAACTTTTGTTTTTATACATGTCATTATCATGTAGATGTGATCGTCGTAAACAAGAGATAATATTTTCTAGACGTGGCTTATTATGATGACTCGATAAACGTCCAATAGTCGCTAGACAAGTTCAAACTTCCAAGTTTTTTCACAGTAACCTAACAAGAACCCAACTCTTGTATTGATTATTAGCTTTATTATATAATATCACAGAGGGAAGGATATAGTAACGGAGTGAAAGACTTAGAATGAGGGGTATCACTTAGCTAGCTCCATATATTATTTGAAATTTGTTAAATTGTATAGTTGAGAGGTAGTATTATTTTATGTCGAGATCCAATCCTCTACGATTAATGGGTTAATTGAAATCTTAGTGGTAATAGAAGTAATAATAACTCGGATAATGAAATGATGATATTAAAATAATAAGCAAATATAAGCACAGGAATAAATGATTTAAACCCAACATTAGGCGCCAAAGTCTTCCATTCGGGCTGTAAGTGTAAAGTCAAATATAAAATCGTCCATTTAGGCCGTATAAGTTAGAGAATTAGATGTTAAGTGGTAATAGATGGATAAATATACGAATACTAATGAGTGATGACTTAGAGGAACTTAAACAATTAGCTAGGTAATAAGGTACAAATAATTAAATGAGTTAGAAACTGATGAGCAATATTTAAAAGCTTTTAGAAGAAATGAAGTTTTCTACAAGTAAAATGCTTCTTTCAAACTGGATTAACATTATAGGGTAAAAATTCCCTTTCTACACATGGCATTGGGCTTCCCACTTAGGGACCCCATCATTGGCCAAGGCCATGTAGACATTGGTCGAATAAGGAACCAATTACAATTATTTTGATGCATCAACTTGCATTTTCAAGCGGTTAATAACTGGCCTCTTAATTAACCACAATTAGTGAGTTCCTCTCTACGTATATTCAACTTTTTTTTTTTTTTTTTCCCAGAAAAGTGAGACTTAACCACTTATTATAAAGGTAAAGGAAAATAACTCACACACCCGTCACTACCAAGGTTTGAACTCCTGACCCCTCCTAAACTCACACACACATATCACTTAAACCTTAGATCAATTCAGCTAGCCTCAATTGGCACAATAGTTGTCGTCATGTATATTCAACTTGAAATTTTATATTTTAATCCTTAAAATTATGTAAAATTCAATTTAAGGAAATCCTTCATTAATATAGATTTTTCAAGAAAATATTTCACTCAAAGTTTGTAGGAAATTTTTAATTAATATTTTAGAAACACTTATAAATTCATAAACTTTAGTAAAATAAATCAAATTAAAACCTTAGAACCAATGTTCAAATAATTTACATAAAATTATTTATATTTCTAAATACTCAATTTAATAGCAAAATCATCCTCATACATCCACTTAGTAAATACACTATTATTGGCTAAATAAATTTGATGAGGAAAGGAAGAGATGAAATAGAATAGGAACGAACCATTGAAGATGTGGAAAACGACATACATATACCAAACTAACTTGTCAAGCCACCAAGACAATTACCCCAAAAATAAATCAACACCTGAAAGTGGGAAGAAGTACGAGGGTGAATGCTCAGTAGAGAATCGATTACCAATTTTTATACATAAGAAATATACTCACATTGAAGGTCCTACATGGTTAGTAGCCCATTCAAAATAGTTCATAAAGTCCAAGTGGAAATCACAGTCCAATAGTTCAAATATTCCAAATCATTGTAAATCATTTACCAAAACTAGTACATATCTATTCAAGCCAACATATAACTACGTATGCAATCATGATGTCCGAGGAGTCCTAATGGGTCACCCGTAAGTTTGAGCCACCTAATGAGGCGACCGTAAGTCCAAGCACTCAATATGGGGTATCGTAAGTTCGACGGCCGTGTAAGTATGTGAATGCATGCAAATGCTATATGAATGACAGAATAAGGATATACACCATTTCCACAAAATTTCAAAATAACCATGCAGTATTCATTAATCAAACCACTTTAGTCCTCAAAACTGAGTTATCAAATCGTTTTGGATTTTCTAAAAATTTTGGCAGTGTAACGGCAATTTTTAATCAAAACCCAAAAATTCAATTTCCTATAGAAAATAGTTCAAAACAGTATATATGACATGCCAACCAGTGTGATGTGCCTCTATTTCACAAAATTCCATATTTATCAAAATATGTAAATTTATAAATTAAACTAATTTTAGAATCAAGTAATCGAATCTCTACCTCAATTGAGTAACAAGATATCGTTACGGCACTATTGACGGCGTTTGACGGTCGTTTAGATGGCCGGGGGTCGTTTATGAACCCTCAATGGTTTAGTTTGAAAATCTGATTTTCCAACAGGACCTCGAATGGAGAAACGGATATCTCTACTGAATTCCTAGCGCCCAGATTAACTAAGTTGGACATATAATTTGACCGATTCAGGCTTAGACTGAACCCGGGCTCACGGCACGCAAAACGAGAAAATCTGAGCCGTCGGATTTCTTTTTTTGTGCTCGTCACTATATATAGTCAATATATATCTCATTTTTCACTATTTTCAACTTAGATTCCAAAAATATTATTAGTTTTACAATCTAACGGTCCGATTAAAAAGTCAATTCCAAAACTATTTACACATAAAATTGTTCAACGAAATTATAATCAAACGGAGCAAAACTGAGATACGAGACACCTACCACGAGATTGCCAGTAAGGAGAGGAGTTCATGGCGACCAGTTTCGCGGCGAACGGCGGCCGGAATCAACGCCGGTGAGCAAGAACGTCCGCGGCGCTCTTTCGCGTTTTTCCGGCAATTGGCTGCTTCGGCGAAGCTGGGAACCGGCGGTGGGAGGATCGTCTGGCGGTGAGGAGTCGACGCCAGTCAGTGGTGTGGCCCAACGGCAGCGGGAGGTGGCTCAACGGAGTTTCGCCAGATTTTGCACTTTGTTGGAGCTCTCGGGGACTAGATCGAAAAAGAAGACGAAACTTCAGAGATTTATGGGCAATTTAGGAACTGATGGGACACGTGGCAATTTTTGGGCAAATGAGCACTATTTTGCATAATTACATTTTGACCCGATTTTCTGAAATTTCTTTTCAATTTTGCCCTCCAAAAATAACACTTTAACCCCAAATGTCAAATTTTCTTCACACTTTAAGCCAAATGTAACTAGACCCGATTCCGTCCAAGTTCATCCAATAATTCAATTTTTTTTTTAAAAAATTTAGGTTAAAAGACCACAATACCCTTACATAATTTAAGGGGTTTTACAGAAGTGCTAAGCACCAACCGTTGTTCAATTTCTAGATCAGACGCATTGCAACAATTAATGCCCAGATTTTAATTTTAGATTCTCTCAAAAATGTGGTTTAATTATATACGATTAAACTAAAGACCAAGATTTTAACTTAAACAACAAAAGTACCAATCCTTCTTCTAGCGATAAAAATAAAACCAACGTCCAAAATTAGTAACAAAGTCAGAACTCGGAATAAATTTACTAATTATACGCTTCCAATTTATTTTCTCAAGAACACGGTTCGCCAAAAGCTATCATCCTTTTAAAATGAAATGAAAAACTAAAGTCCAAGAATGTTATTGTTGATTACCAAAGTCTATCTATGATGATGTTTTTTTTTTAATGGGTATTTGGAATAATGCTCAAAAGTTTTTATTACTTGCTGTTATTGAATATTTGATATTTCAACAAAGAAATATTTATTCGCGCATGTGTATGATAATATTCGATTATTTTTTAATACATGTTAGATGTTCCTTGATTCAGTATACAATAGAGTAATTATATAAGTCAAATAGAGTAATTATATACGTAAAGCTGCTTACTTTATATTTGAGACAAAATTCTCTTATTTTAAATCAAAACAAGTGTTCACAACCGATAAAAAAAATTGGATACTCTTTTTTTGACAAGGTTATGGAGCTTTATACACAAATGGTGGGTCTTAAGCCATGTAAATGTGATTTTGTGTATAAAGTTCTAGTATCTGTTAGATACGTACTGAATATGACCATAAAAATTATTTTTTGATATAAGTACCATAATCAAGAATATAAAAATAAAGTGCATGTCTCTCTTAATCCAGAAATAGATAATGAACTCATACATGCTCATAATTTGTATTGTTTAATATGTTAAAGATTTGATTAAGAATGATGATCTAGAGCTCAACATTTTAATAATACGATGTTATGTGTATTGGGAATATATAGTCATAAATAATGAAAACCACAACTCTATTAAATAGAAAATCAAATATCGTACTGTGAACATATGAGGTATTGGATAATCAAATCTTAGCTAGATAATAAAATCGAAATAATTTCATTGATTAACGACTTCTTGAAAATACAATAATTTTATCCCAACATTAATTATGGATATTTATGTGAAGATATGTCACGACCGGAAATCCAAGATCGTGACTTTTAGTAAATTTATATTGAAACAGTGGTAAATAGTGATATTCTAAAATTCCAAAAAATCGAGTACTTGAAATTTTAAGTTTTAGTCCTCAAAAGTGAGTAAATTACAAAAAATCATGAAACTTTCCATTTCTTAGATTTCTCAAGATAAATCTTCATTTGAAAATTGAGAGAAATTATAAATAATTAGTTTAGAAACTTTTACTAAATCATGAATTTTAATGAAGTGTTCAATTAAAACCTTAGGCCCAATGTCCAAATAATTTACATAAAATCATTTGTATTTCTAAGTACTCTATTTAATGCCAAAATTGTCCTCATACATNCAAACATTCCAAACTATTGTAAATCATTCACCAAAATCAGTACATATCTATTCAAGCCAACATATAACTATGTATGCAATCATGATGTCCGAAGTATCCTAGTGGATCACCCGTAAGTCCGAGCCACCTAAAAGGCGCCGTGAGTCCGATCACCCGATGTAGGGCATCGTGAGTCCGATCACCCGATGTAGGGCATCATGAGTGTATGAATGCATGTAAATGCGATATGAACGATAGAATAGTGACATGCACCATTTCCACAAAATCATCAAATGACCATGCGATACTCTTTAATCAAATAGCATTTCTTCATCAAAACTGAGTTCTCAAGTCATTTTGGATTTTCTAAAAATTTTCGGCATTATAACAGCCGTTTTTGATGAAAACCCAAAATTTTAATTTCCTGCATAAAACAGTTTCAAACAGTATAAATGACACACCAACCAGTGTGACGTGCCTCTCAGACTGTTTATATCTTAAATCAATTCAAAAACAGATATAAACACAAATTTTATAATTAATTTCACGAAATTTCATATTTATAAAAAATATGTAAATTTACAAATTAAACTAATTTTAGAGTCAAGTAATCGAATCCCTACCTCAATCGAGTGTCCAAATAGCATTACATGGCTATGGAGAAAGTTTGGCATCGTTTGGAAGGTCGAGCGTCGTTTTCGGATTTCGTCACGTTCACTTGAAAAGTTGACTTTTCAAACGGAGCCTCAGATTGAAAAACAAAGGTCACCACTGAATTCAGAACACCCAAAAACATAGGGTTAGACACCAAGTTTATCGAAAACGGGTCCCACTGCGGGACCGGCCCATGGCACGCAAAACGGTACAATTCACGAGCTATTTCTCGATTTTCGTGCCACTTTAGAAAAATAGTGATATTTTATATCAAAATTCGTGTCCCGACCTCACTGAGTCCAAATTTGAAATCAGAACTCAGTTTCGAGGTCTCTAGCACTGAGTGGGCTTAAAAATCCAAAAATAATAAAAATGTCACATTTTGAAAATATTTAGAATAATACCACTTTTTTCGTTTCGAAAATTAACGTTCTTCTGGTTACTGTTTTAACACTTCGAAACCAAAAGTTTTCTTGTTTTATTCTCCTCTATCACATGGTATAATTTTCTCGGATAAAGCTAAATTTTGAATAATTACAAAAATGCCACTACAATAAAATAATATTAAATTGTTACAGCAAGCAACTTCTCACCGGAGCCGAGTTAGACGACGAGAATGGTCGAAAATGAAAGCTGGAGTCGAGACGAGTTGAATGGTGCCAGAATTGCTGAGAAAGGTGGCCGGAATCTTCTCTGGCGAGCGATTCTTCCGCGGCGGTTTTTCACCGTTTTCTGGCGATCGGCAGCTCCGTTGTGGCTGATTCTGGTGGCGGCAGCTTCGTCCGGTGACGGTGCACCAACGCCAGTCGGTGGCATGGGGCAACGGTGGAGGGAGGTAGCTAACGGAGCTTCGACAGATTTTTGGTTTTGGTTTTGGTTTTGCTCTCGGGGACTTGGTCGAAAAAGATGAGGGAAATGGAGGGATTTAAGGGCAATATTCGAAACTGTAGCGCCACGTGTCAATTTCTAGGCAATAGAGCACTGTTTTGGTTATTTACATTTTGACCCAGTTTTTTGAAAATCTTCTCACTTATACCCTCAGATAATTACACATTGACCCCAATTTTCAAACTTTCTTTACGAATTTGCCCAAATGAATCTAAACCCTTTTTCGTCCAAGTTCACTAAATAATTTTTTTTTGGTGAAAAATTTGGTCAAAAGACCATTTTACCCGTACAATTTTTAAGTGGTTTTACATCCTTCCTTCTTTAAAAGAATTTTGTCCCGAAATTAAAATACGACAGAGGTACGAGTAAAACAACAAGGGATAATAGTCAAAAGAGAGTGAATCATATGTTATCGGATGTAAGAGTAGCAAATCAAACACTGGTTAAATCAAGAAGTGTAAAACATGCACTTCTCACTTGGTGCTAGGATTCTGCTAATACACCAATGCCACACAAAGGTGTATGATAAGGACATTCACAAAAGACATGGAATCGCAAAATGACTCATCAATAGGCATAAGGCCTTTACACAAGAGATTTTGAAACGATGACCCCAAGTGAAACAGTAACGTTAATCAAGACTATAAGTCGAAAACACATGACTCCTATGATCAGAACAGTGATTGTTAGGCACCACTACAGTATAGCAGACCAATGTCAGGTATGTACAATACCGTCCCTAGATCACACCAGATCAACAACACACTGGGACAATTCTATTTGTCTACAGCTAAACTTGGTCCTAATCAATCACTGAGTCCAAAGACTCTAACAAGCTTCTCATCAAGACAAGATTGCTCCTTAATAGGGTTTCGAATGGGAAACAAATACACTTGTGTTACACCAGACACAAGATAGATGAGTTTAGAGGTCAAAAACGACAACAAAAGTACAATGACATAAGTCATTTACTGTTCCTCATGACGAGTGAGTAACGATCATATACGCAAGATATTTCTAGTCAATGACAAGACTAGAATCACCATGAATAAAAGTCTCTAACACAGAAGCAATTAGCACATCAAATGCCAATGAAACCGCAACAGTCTAAGCATATAAAATGCAAGTATCCACATAACAAATATAGTCCAAAGACTCCCAAGTCTTTCATCTAAAGTAATATCACAGAGTATTAACTCATACCATAATTTAACCCAGAGACTCTCCAAGTCTCTTTGTCCAATATAGGATTGTAATAATAATCCCAATTCGTCATTCATCTCCAGAGTCTTTCTAAGTCTTTGGTACAAGAGAGAGTTATATAGAAATGATTCAATGCCCAAAATGCAAGTACACTAGTAACAATACTACAATGCCCCAGAAATAAGGTTTCAATAGAATAGGCTGTCTCTGCAGCGACACCTGTCTCCTATCTAACCTCATTTCGTTTTAAAATTATAAACATTTTTTTTTGAAAATATTTTTGAAAACATGTGACGCAAAATCACGGACATATAGGAATACTACATCAGTTCACAATAAGGTCTCACCTTGGCCATTGGTAACCCAAATTTGAACTTCGAGTATTCCTCTTTAAAATATAATAGCAAGAGTTCAATAACTCTCTATATAGACTCGTGAGTAAACTGATCCATATGCTATCAATTATACCACCATAATGATGCTTGGATCTATCTCAAATCAAGTAATGAGTCACAAGCTGAACTCAATACCAACGAACTCAATGATGACTCTAATCCATAACAGATTATAATAAGAGTCTCTAATATATTTAAAAGGATATCTTATTTTCATTAGAAAATCACATGTTGCAAATAATTTCCCATGGTTCTTTATTATTGAAAAGCTTTAGGTAATGTTTTAGCGAGGCTTTCTTTGAGTTTTATAACTTTGAGGTACCACATTCTGATAATTTTATTAAAAACGATTTTAAAAGCTATTTTAACAATAGGAAGAACCTATAAAGTATTTTAGAAAATAATAGAGCGTGTCAAGTGCATATATATAAATATATATATATATATACATATATATTTTAACCTCACACAAATTGTAAAACATGTTTATAGAAAATAATCTTTTCGTGTAGCCAATCGACTTATAATATGCACAACTCCATGAGTTTAAAAATTCAAATTATGTTTTCAAAGAAAATATCACTTATTAATATGCATACTCAAAATTTTACCAAACGCTAAATCAGGTTTATCAATCCATAACCCTTATCTATTTGAAAATCCAAGTTTCATGTATCAAATAGTTCAAATTTTAATTTCAGATAAAATGACATGTATCATCATGCACCACCTAAGTCTTTTTAGGGTTTAGGTATTCAAACCAAAATTATAGTTATTCAAAATTCATATAAAATACCAGCCCAAGTCTCCAATACGAGGAGTTCCCAACACTTAGGATATCAAATCAAATCAACCACACAAGTGCTCAATCATCTAATTGAGACCAACAAGGTGAAGTCATCCCAGTTTGACTTATCCAATAAACAATACATTTATTGAACACCAAAGATTTTAACAATCCAATGAACAATAACATCATGTACACTTCAATTTTTATAAGCAAGTCACATACACAATAGAG
Organism: Trema orientale; assembly: GCA_002914845.1. Classification (NCBI taxonomy): domain Eukaryota; kingdom Viridiplantae; phylum Streptophyta; class Magnoliopsida; order Rosales; family Cannabaceae; genus Trema; species Trema orientale. The sequence goes on from JXTC01000181.1 coordinate 25,276, forward strand.
AAGTTTGAAAGGATAAACATATCTAAACAACAGGGTAGATATAGTCATAGTAACAAGATTTTACAAAACTTCCAATTTAAGTTTTCAAAATATAAAATTTCTTCATTTACACAAGGTTCCATACACGCTAACAAAACTAATTTTACTTAGCAAAATTCTTGTAACAAGACATTATACATTTGATTTTCAGAAATATATGTATAAGCTTCTAAGAATTTACATGCATAACATATAGAATCATACTAATGATTCCTTTAAAACAATACGAACTTTTTGCCAAAAGTTCTCACATAATTTTTCCATAAATATTTTATGTTTATTTTCAAGTCAATTTATAAGTTATTTTTCTAAAGCTTTCTTTAGATTCCAAATCATGTGACAAATATAAACTCAGTAATTTTTAACAACTGTATCTACTATATTCAAAACTAAGAAAATATTTAGGAACTTTATCTTTAAATTAACATCACTAAATATGCAATGAGACCTCACTAGTATCACAACTAGTTTTAAATAAAGCAATTATTTAAATCTTATATTCCTGGCAATTTCACAAACCTTAAACTCAAAGTGGTACTATTATATATATATATATGGTACAATCTTTGAAAAATATGAATCGCATGCACCTAACCATTACTCACAATTAAAATGTATATGGTTCTTTTGAAAACAAAGATAATTTACTGGTCAAATACAAAATGTCTAACTCATTCAAGACCAAAATTATCAAATGAGAATTTTCCAAACTTTCAAGACCAAAAACTTAAGCTTATGTCTAATCAAATTTCAATTTTACAAAAATGTCTATATTTTAGGGCCACATAAATAAATTTGGCAACTAATGCAATGCAACATTCAAGCAAACATTACATATCATACCAATTTGTCAATCCACAAGTAATATCTCATACAGAAAGATATTATCAATTTAAAACTTCTCAGCATAAACATCAATCACCAACTTATTAATCCAACTAGATTTCACTAATTCAAGAATTTTCTCACAAAAATTAAACTTGGTAAGACTGGAAAAGAACATTTTTTTTTTCAAGTTCATATTATTAAATCAATCCATGAATGAAAATTAATGTATCCTGACCATCCAAAAGTTCTATTAATGCATGATATAAGACCATGGAAATGATTTATCAAACATTCAACCTGATTAATCACACACAAACAATTTCCAAGAAATTCAAATCACAATCCCACAAGCACAAATAATGTTAAGTCATGCCAATCAAGATACAAGACACTGTAGCTATCTTAGAGCCTACGAGGTTCGTATAGCTTATCGTCATAATGGACATAGGAGTACAAGAGTGAATGTCCATTTGAGTTGAGGAATTTCGATAAAAGTAGAATTCACTAGTCTCTTGTCATCCCCGACGCTTCTGAGACTAGAATTTCAGAGCTATAACCATCTCAAGGATACCAGAGTTCCATTTCAGGGAGGTAAACGAAGGATTCAGAATGAATCGGAGCAAAGTCAACATATTTAGCCAATTCCTAAGTGATGTATGAGGTATTTGTCAAACACCTTTCCAAAACCCTTTTTTAAACACCAAAATATCACAGGCAAGATCCCAGACAGATCTGAAGCCTGAAGCTCTGATACCAAAACTGCCACGACCGGAAATCCAAGGCCGCGACTTTTAGTAAATTTATATTGAAACAGTGGTAAATAGTGATATTCCAAAATTCCAGAAAATCGAGTACTTGAAATTTTAAGTTTTAGTCCTCAAAAGTGAGTAAATTACAAAAAATAATGAAACTTTCCATTTCTTAGATTTCTCAAGATAAATCTTCATTTGAAAATTGAGAGAAATTATAAATAATTAGTTTGGAAACTTTTACTAAATCATGAATTTTAATGAAGTGATCAATTAAAACCTTAGGCCCAATGTCCAAATAATTTACATAAAATCATTTGTATTTCTAAGTACTCTATTTAATGCCAAAATTGTCCTCATACATCCACTTAGTAAATACACTATTATTGGCTAAATAAATTTGACAAGGAAAGGAAAAGATGAAATAGAATAGGAACCAACCATTGAAGACATGAGAAACGATAAACATATGCCAAACAAGCTTGTCTAGCCACCCAGATAATTACCTCAAAATAAATCAACACCTGAAAGTGGGAGAAAATAGGGGGGAGGGGTGAGCACGTGAATGCTCAGTAGAGATTCGATTACAAGTTTTTATACATAAGAAATATACTTACATTAAAGGTCCTGCATGGTTAGTGGTCCATTCAAAACAGTTCATAAATCCAAGTGGAAATCATAGTCCAATTGTTCAAACATTCCAAACTATTGTAAATCATTCACCAAAATCAGTACATATCTATTCAAGCCAACATATAACTATGTATGCAATCATGATGTCCGAAGTGTCCTAGTGGATCACCCGTAAGTCCGAGCCACCTAAAAGGCACCGTGAGTCCGATCACCCGATGTAGGGCATCGTGAGTGTATGAATGCATGTAAATGCGATATGAACGATAGAATAGTGACACGCACTATTTCCACAAAATCATCAAATGACCATGCGATACTCTTTAATCAAATAGCATTTCTTTCTCAAAACTGAGTCCTCAAGTCATTTTGGATTTTCTAAAAATTTTCGGCATTATAACGGCCGTTTTTGATGAAAACCCAAAATTCTAATTTCTTGCATAAAACAGTTTCAAACAGTATAAATGACACGCCAACCAGTGTGACGTGCCTCCCAGACAGTTTATATCTCAAATCAATTCAAAAAAAGATATAAACACAAATTTTATAATTAATTTCACGAAATTTCATATTTATCAAAGATATGTAAATTTACAAATTAAACTAATTTTAGAATCAAGTAATCGAATCCCTATCTCAATCGAGTGTCCAAATAGTGTTACAGGGCTATGGAGAAAGTTTGGCATCGTTTGAAAGGTCGAGCGTCGTTTTCGGATTTCGTCACGTTCACTTGAAAAGTTGACTTTTCAAATGGAGCCTCAGATTGAAAAACAGAGGTCACCATTGAATTCAGAACACTCAAAAATGTAGGGTTAGATACTAAGTTTGTCGAAAACGGGTCCCGGTGCAGGACCGCCCGTGGCACGCAAAACGGTGCAATTCACGAGCTATTTCTCGATTTTCGTGCCACTTCAGAAAAATAGTGATATTTTTATCAAATTTCATGTCCCGACCTCACTGAGTCCAAATTTGAAATCAGAACTCCGTTTCGAGGTCTCTAGCACTGAATGGGCTTAAAAATCCGAAAATAATAAAAATGTCACATTTGAAAATATTTATAATAATACCACTTTTTTCATTTCGAAAATTAACGCTCTTCTGGTTACTGTTTTAACACTTCGAAATCAAAAGTTTTCTTGTTTTAATCTCCTCTATCACATGGTATAATTTTCTCGGATAAATTAGCTAAATTTCGAATAATTATGAAAATACCACTACAATAAAATAATATTAAATTGCTACAGCAAGTAACTTCTCACCGGAGCTGATATAGACGACGAGAGTGGTCGAAAATGAAAGCTGGAGTCGAGACGAGTTGAATGGTGCCAGAATTGCGGAGAAAGGTGGCCGGAATCTTCTCCGGCGAGCGATTCTTCCGCGGCGGTTTTTTGCTATTTTCCAGCGATCGGCAGCTCCGTTGCGGCTGATTCTGGTGGCGGCAGCTTTGTCCGGCGACGGCGCACCAACGCCGGTCGCTGGCATGGGGCAACGATGGAGGGAGGTAGCTAACAGAGCTTCGACAGATTTTTGGTTTTGGTTTTGCTCTCGGGGACTTGGTCGAAAAAGATGAGAGAAATGGAGGGATTTAAGGGCAATATTCGAAACTCTAACACCATGTGTCAATTTCTGGGCAATAGAGCACTGTTTTGGTTATTTACATTTTGACCTAGTTTTCTGAAAATCTTCTCACTTATACCCTCAGATAATTATACATTGACCCCAATTTTCAAACTTTTTTTACGAATTTGCCCAAATGAATCTAGACCCTTTTTCGTCCAAGTTCACTAAATAATTTTTTTTTTGGTGAAAAATTTGGTCAAAAGACCATTTTACCCTTACAATTTTTAAGGGGTTTTACAAGATACACCTACAATATTTTGTGTTATGGATATTAATTTAAGTAATAATTTATTTGTAACATAATTTAATTCTACTGCTCGGACTTTTATTGGAATAAGTTCAATATTAATATAACAAACTCACTTGTATTAAAAGTTAATATTCAATATTAATAGAATAAGTTCACTTGTATTAAAAGTTAATTGGTACCAAATTTTGACTACTATAGCTTGAATTAAATAATTACATTTTGATCTCTAATTAACACCAATATTATTTGGACTGCATAAGATCACAATAGAAGATTCCAATTGTTGGACTTGGATCCGTACGTAGAAAAAAGCAAGAGCAGCCAAATTAGGCAGCCAGTGCCTTGTACAAGAGCAGCTTCAGCTATCCTAATGAACGGGGTCGGCCGAATTCTCTATTAGGTTAGAAGGGGTATTTATACTCCCATTATGTCATTGCAGAAGAGAAAAGTTTTCAGTCTAAACCAAAAAAATATTTTTGGCAGTTGCCTCATATAAAGTTAGAGAGAAAATAATGACAAGCTTTGGAGATCATACTTGATCTCTCTTTTATAAAGAAATTGCTTGGAGTAATTGAAGGTAGGATTATGTCTTATTGTTTTTTTCATTAAAATTGAGGTGTTCGCGCATATCTGCAATTAAAGCTTGATGGTTAGGAAGTAAGACTCTACTTTGGCAATAGTCAATAAACTATTCTTGAGGTAATCTTTCATGTAACCATGTCCATATAACGTCATAGCCGGTTCAAGGACGACAGTCGCCTAAGGCCCCAATTTAAAATTTTATTTATTTATTTATTTTTAAAGGAAACAAGATCTCTAGCTAATTTAAAAGTCAATATGTAATTAATTATCATCAAGGAAGTAAAAAAGGATTTAGACATTTTACTATAAAAAGGATATCTCTTTTTATTTAGTCCCACATTAATCTCTACGGACTTGAATGAAACATTTTCAAATTTGATATCTTGTTTAAATAACGAATTGTTTGGTTTTTAAAAAGAAAAATTTACATATATAAATAGCCAAGTCTTTATCTGCATTTATTTTCTTTTCCAAAATAAATAAATAAACATCTTATTTTTTCCCATTATTGCGATTAATGAGCCTTGTATTAATAGTTTTCTCCAAAAATACAACAACATAAAATAATAGAAACCAATCGTTCAATCTCTAGAATTCACTTTTACATATTAATTAACAATTATCAAAAAAATTGAAAGAAAAATATTTTAATTTTCTTCATAATTCTAGCTTTTATTGTTCTTATTTTCTTCCATTATATTTTGACATTTTTATTATAATTATACTTTGTTGTTTTTCATAAGGTTGTATTCTAGCTGTCTTGGAGTGTTTATTTAATTATCAATGTTAAGAAAGTTTAACAGAAAATATGAATATCATTTAAAAAACAATTTCTTGGTAAGTTTTTTTTAGAGGCAATCTTTGTTAACCACGTAAGAAAAGTATATATGTAAATATCTATATATATATGTATATATATATATTCCCAAATGCATATTATTGGTTATGCAGAATGAAGTTTTTCTAAAAAATTATATAAACAATATTAAAGGCTTATATTTATTAGATCTACAATGTCACAAGAAAATATATTGCGATATATTAGCCAATCTTGAATATAAATATTCAATAAATAATTTTATCTCAAAAGGCCACAAAATATTTTCAAAATAAAAATTTTAAACTTTAAAAGGCCTATGAACAAACTTTAAATAAATAGCGTAAAATAGATATTATAATTTTGTGAAAATATAAATCAACAAAATAATTTTGTTATTACATTACTCCGCCACAAACATTTTACGAATTTTTATTTTATTTATTTATTCATTTTTTAATGACCCTACATGGGTTGAGCTTCGAGAGCATGGCCTTACCCAATCAGAGATATCGAGATCGATCAGAGGGGTTTATTGGATATTATTGAAGTTTTACTTTTATGTTTTGAGGAATGCTATGTTAGATCATAAATTTGTTTTGAGCCCAAGTTCTTTAGTTGAAGTTCAGCCCAAAACTTGATAAAAGTCCATCAAAGAAAAGTTTCCAGTGATTTGAATGTAGATTAGTATAAGTTGTATTATTTAAGTGTATGATTAAGATTTATTTGTATTATTTTATTTGTTGCATTTTGTGCGGTAAAGTAAAAGTGACTTCAAGTATAAATATCCCTCCCCATTTGAGTTCTAAGCATCAAATAAGAAGCAAAGCTTCTAAGAGTGAAATGAGAAAGAAAAGAAGCATAACTTCTAGTGATCGAGTGGGCTTGAAGAGTGAAATTGAGAGTTTTTTCTTGTAATAATATTTGAGTAATTAATAAAGCTTATCACGATCAAAAATCCAAGGCCGTGATTTTAATAATTTTGAATGTAAATTAATATAAATAAAGAATTTACAAAAATCGGAAGAAACTAAGTACTTAAGTTTTCATTTTTAGTCATCAAATCATTAGAAGTTCTATATAAAAAGAGGGTCCATCTTTAGTTTAGTTCATCAAGAAAAATATACTAATTAAAAATTCAAGAAAACATGGTTAAGTTATACAAAAACTTGATTAAATAAAATATTAGGGTTGATTTAAAAAGTGTTTCGCAAATCTCGAGTCTAAGTGTCTAAAATTTAACTTACAAAATTTGTCATAATTCCAAGTACTTAAAATTTTGAAAATAGGCTCCTTAGGAACCATTGTGTCTAATTTATATATTAAATCCTCAAATAGTAGTTAATACATCCTCATACATTCACTTAGTAGGATCAATGAACTTGGCTAAACAGTTAGACATGGAGAAAGAGTGAGACAAAGAAAAGGTATCAACCAAAGAGGAATAGGACCGCGATCGTAAGCCAAGTGACTTGCCTAGCCAACGAGACAACTAACTCGAATGAACAACCACCTAAAAGGGAGGAGAGTAGGAGGATTGAGCTCGAAAGCTCAATAGAGAAACTGTTACCTCGTTTAAAAACTTTTTTAGTGATGGAAAGTCCCTGCATAGTTAGTTAATCCAAAACACCTTTGTAAAATCATATATGTATTTATACATAAAAATTTGTAAAACTGATAATCCGTATGCATTTACATATATAGATATACAAAAAGAAAGAAATATGATATCCGAAAATCAATCAGTCTACTGACATATATGAAACAAATCCACCCATATCCATGAGTTGACCACCTCTTATCAATGGAAGCCAGGGTGTTGGCATTACGTATGCCATACAGCTTAACTGACATCTAGTTCATACCCAGAGGGGACACCCATGTGTCGCCTGCCAAATGTAGAGAGGCAACCGCATTGCCTACGCCTGCCAAATGGGGAGGTAATCAGAAGAAATACCCGCACGCAAGTTCATAGACTCTGCACCATCAGTGGGGCCATAGCGCCATACTGTAAAAACTCCATGATGCTAACCTGGTACTCATGTGTGATCCTATAACACGTGTACTCTGAACTGATGTTAAAAATAGCCATGCAGTAATTTAAATTCAAATGGTGCTCTGATTTTTAATAAAATAGTTAATTAAATTTTATAGAAAAATGGGCAGCATAACGGCCCTATTTTAACATATCCAAAAATAACCTAGACTCAGAAAAGTTCTTGAGCAATCCAATATATGTAATATAATTCAATTCCATCACATATATCCAAAACAGTTCTAAAATCACATTTGTCATCAGGTATTGCAGAAGGTAAGTTTTAATCAAAAACATTATAAGATAGAGGTAGTCGAATCCCTACCTCATTAGAATTGCGATAGCATATTATTGGATCCTCAAGGTGCAATTGAACGATCGCTCGGAGGGTCGGGAACCAATTCCAGGCCCTCGATCGCTCACTTATAAAAAACTAACTCCTCAACAGAGCTTTGATAAATAAACAGATCTCTTCACTGAACTCCTAGTACCTAAAATAGCTAGATTAGATATATAATTCGACCAATTCGCGTTCGGACCGAAATAGACTGGTGGCACATAAAACGAGACAAAATCTAAGCCAAAAATGTATATATATATATATATGAAAACATAGTCAATATATATATATATATCAAACTTTACCATTTTCCGAGTACATCCCAAAAATGATATCAAAAGTAACATCTAAAGGTCGGATCAAAAGTCAAACCTGAGCTAAAATAGACACAAAAATAGCAACTTTTAATCTGGGCAAAATAAGGTCATGAGATCTATACCTTGAGGTTCCTCTTGACGATACGAACCTAACAAGTCCAGGAACACGCGTTGAAACGGTTTGAAACGGCGTCGAAAATCAAAATTCCCTCACAGCCATTTATGGCGTTTTCCGGTGATGCAAAGTTCAGCGGCGACCAGGGACCAGTGGCGTGGGCTACTGGTGATGTGAGATGGACTCACAGGCAGCTGGGCTGGCCGGATGATGGGCGAGACAGCGGCGGTTCCCCTTGGCTTCCCTTCGGCCGAGAGCAGCGAGAGAGAGAGTGAGATCCGAAGGGAGAGGGAGGAGATAAAGAAACTAATATATATATATATATATAACCTTATTTATTATTTTTTTTTACATATTATGGTCAAATGACCAATTTGCCATTAAAAAATTGGGATTTTACAAAGCTTGTCTTATTTCCAACATGCTAGTTATACTCTCTTTTGCACTCTCCAAATTTCACTATTTGACATATGAATTTCACTATAATTTATTGTAGTATTAAAATATTAAAATAAATAGTAGAATCTGAGACTATAAAGTATAAAAAAGAATGAGAAAGATAGCGTATTCCTAAAATAACAAGAGTACATTGCAATTGTGTCATTTAAGTTAAAAAGTTGGGCTTTAGTTTTTGTCACCAAACCATCATTCTGAAAGAAACTAAAATTGAAACGTGGACGTGGTGGTGCATTGCTAGAACAGCGTCTGACAAAAAGGATTTGCGCTTAGGACTCTTCTTCAATTTAAACTTAGTCACTGACGTTTTGTTGGAAAATAGTCCTTAAACTCGATGGTACAATGTTAAAACTAACAAGAATTTACTATAATTTTTTTTTTTTCCCCATTTTGCATTTTAAATCTAGTGCAGATGAACAACTTTGCAAAAGTTCGTGTTGAATTAAACTAATCCCAAACACCTCTGTAATATCTTTTGGGCACATCTCATAATGTGGTTGGTTTAATCTTGCTCATGTTTCTTCAATCTGTCACATATATGAGATATAAGACATAATGTTGTGTTTTAAGTCCAAGAAATACAAATAATAGATGCGATTAACGAAACTCATCACCAACGACGAGATTCATACAAATATTTTTTTTTGCACATAATGAGTGATCATGTCACTCACTCATGTGCTTAAAATGTTTCTCATCAAACCCAAAACTACAAACCCTTTAGTAATAAATTTTTTTAAGAGGGTTAAAAGAAAAAAGAAAATTAAAACCCATCATACAACATTTTATTCATAAACCCGAAACACACACCCTAAAAGGCTTCTCTAATTGGCCCTCCGGCAATTCTTCCTAATCTCCCCCTTGGATCCAGTGAGGGGGTTGACATCTCCCATCTTGATTATCGCGGTCACGAAGTCGTTGAAGAAGGTGCTCTGACTCTCGCTGTAGGACCGGACAATCGAATCCGTTGATCCGCCATTGAATAGTTGCTGATCGGAGTGGAGGAGTCCCTTTTTCTGGACAAGGTTTTTGTAATAGCCGTTGTCAAACACTACTGGGCTCTGGAGATCAAGTGGTGCCAAATTGTTGTCCCCTGTGCCATTGGTCCTGGGGCAGTTGGATCGCCTTGTTTGGGCAAAGGAGCTGTCTATGTTGGTCTCATTGTATATGCGTGCCCTGAATGAAGTGCATCTTGCTTGCCCAATTGTGTGGGATCCTGCATTTTTGAAGCACGTAACATGGATTAGAAAGAACTTAGGACAGCATACATAATATGGAAATTTTTTTTAAAAAAAAGTTAAGAAGTCTAATTGGAATAAAAACACTAATTCTTTTTGTTGCAATTTCATCCTCCTCCGTTTTTCTCATGGTTACTAATAATTGTTATAGGACTCATCAATATCTAATAATTTTGTTAGACATAACTGAATCGTTAATTTATCATGCTCGTGTTATAAGTATATTTTATTTTCTTTCTAAAATTACGTGCATTTCGTTTTACTATTTAGTGGGACCAAAATCTATGTCATTATGATTGATAACAAGGAGCCTTGACGATCAATACTATATAATTTACTTGGTATATGGAATTAATTATCATATGAAAGAAAGGGATAATGAGCAGACCAACTAAAGCAACCAAGTCCTGGGTGGAAAGGCCAAGGGAATTGAATCTAGAGATGAGCCTGTCTAAGTTGAATGTTGGCTGAGGAACGCCTCTATTTGCAGCAGCTCGGCTAGTAGTTCTGGCGTCCCGTCTTCCCAATTTGACATCCCAATTTGGACCACCTAGCTGCGCAACAATGGAAGACCTATTTATAATAATTGATTTTTCCTTATTCGGTCTAATAAATCATGTACAATAATGTGCAATACTGCATTAACATATTATCACGTGACAGTATATAATTAAATATAAAGTAATCATATATTTTGCTTGGTATTTCACTATTTGAATTAAAAAAAAAAAAGGGAAAGAAAGAACTCACAGTGACAACAGAATCTCTAGCAGTAATGGCCAATATGTCAGCGCATGAAACGACGCCAGGACACACACTCTCGACTGCAGACTTGATGTCGTCAATAACGTCGAAACCCCGTGCCGAGTTCCGGTTAGCATTTGAAGTTTTCTCTCCGATGAAGTTAGACGTGTCATCCAAGAGAACTGACCCATCGCATCCCTACCACCAATTATAATATAACATAGACAAAGACGTCAATACTATAATAGAATATTGTAAACGACATGTTATTTGTGCTAAACTTATTATTTACATAGTTGTACTTGACACGTTGTTTGTACTTAAACATATTATTTGCATAGTTGTACTTGTTAAAGACACTACTATATATATATATATTATGGGTCCATCAATTTTGACACATTTGCCTTTCTTTTAATTTATTTCCCCTCTAAAAAGAAAAAGGTCATATAGAAAAAAAGGTTGACGTTCCGAACATAATTTTGGGCACTTTAGAAAAGCTTGAGGAGTACTTTGAAAAAAAAAAATAGGTCTTTATTTTTTAAAACTCTAATAGGAAAAAGGTTTTTAAAGATAAAGCTCGACTATGCTCTGACATACAAAAATTAAAACTTATAGAGGCCTTTCAGCACTAAGTATTTTACTTGTAAAGACAATTTTAAAGGGTTTAGTTTCCCCATAATTATTCTTTCTTTTATGACACATAATTAAGTTACATATAAGTGGCTTCACTATAGTGATTACACGACTAAAATTTAAGACCTTCTATTAGGACCCCTTAATTACCTTTAAACGTGTGTGTATATATATATATTATATAATTTATGTTACTAGAGTAAAGGAAGTAAGAGCATTACGTTGACAAAGCAATCGTGGAAGAACAAACGAAGGAGAGAGGCACCCATCCGGGCCTCCCTGGCAATAGCGGAGTGCACCTTGTATTTGATTGTTGGGAAGAGTCTGGGGCAAGTTTTTGAGTAAAAATCAGTTGATAGTTGAGCTGTGGCGCTCCCCATGAAGACCACAAGGAGAGCCAAGCTCAATATGGCTATGAATGAGGAAGAAGCCATGGATAAGGAATAGTAGTATAATTAAGACAGTGGAACTATAGCAAATAGGTTTTTGAGTTGAGATGAATTAATGCAAGGTCTAAGTGGGATTTATATAGAGGGCCTTCTCAAGGTGATTAGGGTCCGCAGATCACCTAACACGTAGACAAATATGCATGTTTTTACTAGTTTTCAAACGTTCAAAAAAGCATAGATCAAGTAAACGAACATAAACTAATGACTAAAAAGATTAATCAGAGTTTTAATTGGTATGTTTTGCTTAAAGACTAAGAAGGCGAATCTGTTCGGAAAAACATGTTATGTAAAAAAATAGTGAGGTATAATGTGGTGCAAAACCATTTGTCAAAGGAATTGTAGACTTTAGTAGTGGGTGAACTATTTGTCAAAAGTAGGGTCCCACTGAAAAACCTTTGTTATATAATATGATCCTTCGAGATGTAATGGGCAAGTACATAATTAAATATACCATGGTCAAAAGACTACAAAAAGGAATGGAAAAATGTTCCAACTTTATGACTTTCTTCTTTCGCAGAACATTAAGGCTTATGCAGTACTATAAACCTAAAGGCTTCTAGGCTTTGACCCTTTAACTGCTGGCAAATTCTATAGCATCTTTGTTTGGTTGTACTCAAGTTTCAGAGTTACATAATAACCATATAATATAGTCTATTTACCACGCTGGGTTATAGGTTTCTTGGCATGTAATGCACGCCAGAAGCTTCCAGTATCTGTGTCCTCGAGAAAATATTTCTCTATACATCTTCTTTAATCAGCGTAATTAGCAATTTAAAAACAACTAATTAATATTTCTCTATAACAGAATTGGTCAGACTGGTCCTAATTAATCATTTTGTTGTGGCTAAACAACTTTATACTTGTCCAATAATAATTTATAGACATATGCACTCATTATCTAATTATTTACTTGATAGAAATCAGCTAGACACGTATATGACCTAGAGTGAATAAATATAAAGAGATTGGCGTAATAAACAGTTGTTTTGTATATGTGTCGTTATCATGTATATATGTTCGTTGAATAATCATCATAAACAAGAGATAATATTTTTGACGTGTCTTATGACTTGATATAACACCAATAGGCCCTGGACAAGCTCAATTGTTCAAACTTTTTTCCAGTAACAAAATCCCAACTCTTATATTGATTATTTTAGCTTTATTAAATATCAGGTAGGGAGGAATAACGGAGTGAAAGTCTTAGAATGAGGGATACATAGCTTCCTTAGCTTTTAGGCTATAGTAAAATATTCTTCAGGTTTTGCATTCACATTGGCTTCTATCACATTGATATTAATCCAAAGTCTAATAAGTCGTCTACCTATCATTGCATTTCGGGAGCGACAAGTCAGACTAATTAGGTGTGTTCTACTTTGTGAAGAGTTGATATATGACCCATAAAGAAACTATATATGTTCATGACTTTTCTCCACGTAAAACACACACAATCAATAAACAAATAAAAGTGAAAAAAGGGAATGGCTTTTACGCGCGTCTAATTGAAGTTGTTGAGAGAGAAACTCTTCGAGCAAGCTAGATAGTCATGTAACCTTTAAGATAAAGCATATATTGTTGCCTTTAAATATAACGCGGTTTTGTTTTTCTGACTGTCAAGTAGGCCTCCTAATCACTCCGTATATTTTAAGATAAATAAATTTTTTGGAATATTATTTCCTACTCTTTTTTATCTGTTTGCTCTCTAAGAAAATAAAGGAGGGTAAAAAAAATAAAAATAAAAAAAGAACAAAAGGCAGGCAAAAGTAGTCCTTTTGGGAATTGGGATGACCATTCTATTATGTGACAACAATTTACAAGAAAAATTAGTTAGTGGATACAGATGATTGATAAGCAGCTGCTAGTTATTGTTCTCTATATATTTCAGTGCTTCCTTTAATATTTAGTCATGATCGTTATGGAATAAAACTAATCCCCTATTACAAGGGCAATAATAAATGAACGCTAAACACAGAATAAGCACATCACAAACACAAAACCTGAGAATTTCATTTAATTAGCTGCTTTATAAATATTTTTACTATAATGAAGAAGGAAAGTACCGGGTGATTTCACGCCGTCTCACATTCTACAAAATTGATTCGTGCTTAATATGTCTCTCATTCTCCTTATAATTTCGACCTCCTTTATATATAGTAGGAAAAATTAGGACAACTTAATTTGTGTATGGAATACCCAATACACTCCTACTAAAAACGGTAAATTTACCAAGGAAAGTGTATCTTATCTTATGATTAGACTCTACACTTCCCAATAATATCAAATTCTTCTCTGGCATTTTCTTTTCTACAAAAAAAAAAAAGGGAAAAGAAAAGATAAAAGGAGGAAAACTATCCGACATAGATTAAAATGTTGCGATATTTGTCTACATTATTGCAACAATATTTGTATTTTGAAGTCTCGACATCGATATGGGGTGGAAAGATACTTTTTCCCGTATGTCCGTGAAATATCTATAAAATGTCGAAGATATGTCGATATCAGTAAAATGTCAATAAAATGAGATAATATCGAGATATTTATGGACATTGTCGCAACAAGGTCATCGATATTTTGAAATGTCAACATAAATATCGAATTTTTTTTTTCAAGTCCTTTTTTTTCTTTTTCTTTTTTTTATTTTATAGAAAATGGTAGTAAAGAATACAGAAATAAATCATAGTTCTCTCTCAGTCTCTCTCTTTTTACAATATGTCGACAAAATTTTGGAATTACTTGTATTTAATGAGAATATTTGCACTACTTGTATTTATTATTTTGGAATCTCTACATGGGACTTTCGTGATATTTGAAAGAAATTTTGGACCAAGATGAGAATTTCTCTCATGACTTTTAACTTTATAGAAACTCGTTTTGATATTGAATATATTTGATCTGTTTTATATTATCAATGATTTTTATTTATTTTCAATATAATTTAGAACTAGTTATAATTTGTAATGTATTTATATGAGATGTATTGATATATATTTTGATTTTAAAATTATTCTATAAAATAAAATTCGGTCATTTTTCTACTATAGACGTATATTTTGTAGACTTATAAAGTATAAATAGGCATTGTTTTTAAATAAAAACTAGTATAAATTATGCAATATCATTTGTTTTAGCATTTTTTAGAGTTTTCCCTGAAAATTTTGAGTTTTAAAACAAATTTTAATATTTTTCTGGAATATCTTCGACATTGATAATATTTTCGACAATATCCCTAAAATAAACTGACATCAACATCGACATTTTAATCTCTGCAACCACCTAGCTAGCTAAAAATAAGTCAGAAGTACTATTGGGTCCGCAGTACTCTAGCTGGTAACCTACCGCAGACATGTTGAATGAGCTTTTCATCGAGCCCTAATTTCTGTCAAAAATATCAAATATGAACTTCACGAAGTAAACAGCTAAAGGTTAAGTTTGACTGCAATTTCATTCCATTACCTTTTCAATTAAATAATTTCTGGCGCATCTTAATGACTTTGGAACCACTAAATAACCAAAATATTGATTTTGGTACACCATAGTAATTGACATGCAAGAGCAAAACCATTCCCGTTACTTGGCATATACTCTAATTATTCAACTCTTTTTTATTCCACAGTATTTCAATTTGTATAACGTCCACTTCTCAACCATGCAATAGCCAAGTTTTGTTATATTTTTTAAATCGGGTGCCATGTTCTTTGATTGGAGATATAGAGTTACTACTCCACAACCACCTATACGTAATTCTAAAGAGTTGTCGTATATAAAAGTTATTTTTATTAAACGAATATAAAAATTGTTATGTTTAGCAGTAATTGCACATTTATTTAAACATGGTATAGTGTAATATATAACAGGAGTGCATTGTAATGTAGGTATCTAGACTTGAGTTCAAAGTATCCAGGAGATAGTGATTTCAGAACGGTGTGTAAGTCTCACCTAAAACATAGGTTTTTTTTATGACTTTATTGTATTAAATAGAATTAGGTATGTTCGTCCCACAAAAAATTATGATAATATTTGTTCAAATAATCTATATCAAAGTATATAATTAGGTAGTTCACCCCTCAACTTAAAAAAAAAAAAAAAAAGAGAAAAAAATTGTGTAACATTGAAATAGACAATTAAGATTGAAGCGACAAGGGTCAGGACTTTGTGACTACTTTGACCCTTTTTTTTTGTGGATGGAGGAAATGTTTATATTGAAGTTTAATGATACAAGAGAGGAGCAAATTTCAGGACGTGCGCCTAAATTAAGCAAATTTATTTGATAATATTCTAGCAGAGGAGATCATAAAAACCCTAACTGATCCAAAGAAGGGGAAAAAAAAAAAAGAAAGAAAAGAAGCAGGTAAAAGCTCATGTTTTACATTTCTTCTTAATACAAGAGTATACCCACCCCCATTAACTAAACTTAATCTAGATTAAAGCTAAACTTTATCATACTTGTAAACCCAAAGGGGACGTGTCAATGGCCTTGGCTTTTATCTGATCAATCTGAACGCAACCCTCCTCTTCGGTGTACTCCCTCTTGTAAATATACTTACTTGAAGCCCAAAGAAAGGCCCCAATGTTGAGAATTGATATTACCAAGAGGAAACCATAGTAAAAATCCAAGTGACAATCATTCAAGTTATTGCCAATCCAACTAGTCCTCCCATTTCTTCCTGTGATCTTATCAACCATCGTCACTAGAAAGCTATTCAAGAAATTCCCAACTCCAATACCACTAGTGAAAAAGGTAGTCCCAAGACTCTGCATATCTTCAGGGGACTGATCATAGAAAAACTCCAAAAGTCCAATGGCATTGAAAACATCGGCTATTCCAAGCAGAACATACTGAGGCAAAAGCCAAAATATGCTCATGGGGACAACTTCTTTAGGCCCTGCAATGTGATGTACTCTTATGACATGCATTCGGCGGACTTCAACCACGTAAGCTATGGCGATGGCGGAGACTTGGATGACGAACCCGATGAAGAGGCGTTGGAGGAGTGTGATTCCTCTCGGGTTGCCAGTTTTCCGGCGCATGAATGGCACGAAGTAGCGGTCATACATTGGCACGGAGAGGAGCATGGAGAGGGTGACAAAGCTCCCTAGAGAGGCTGCTGGGATGCTGAACCTTGAGTTTAAGTTTCTGTCTAACGTGGTGCCTTGTTTGACGAAGAGTGTATTGATTTGAGCCCAAATGGTGTTTGGGACTAAGGTCACAAGCCATATTAGAAGCATCCCAAGTACAAGCTTGGCTCCTTCTACCTGAGTTATGGTGCATGGCAACCTTGAGTTGTCTATACTGCCCTCTTTTATTGCAGCCTTATCCAAGAACCTGAAATTAATTAATGGCACATTTTAAGTCATCGTCACTTAATTAGCCAATCATCAGTTTTGTTCTTTTGCTTACAAATGTGCTACATGGATGTTAAGTGCTGACTTAGACAGCCATCATCAAAGGTTTCCTTAAGGAGAGTTTAATGATACTAAATATATAAGTCGTTGATAGTTGGATTACAGAGAAATACTATTGACAAAAACATTAATTGACACGATAACATGGTTGTGTGATCAACAGTACTATTAATGCAATAACGCGTTTGTGTCATAAGAACTATCAATGGGATGATCAGCACTATTAATGGGACTCACGCCAGTTAACAGTTCTATCGAACAGGCCATTAGTTTCGTGCGTCTGCCTTCAGCAAAACTCTTGGTTACTATATGTTTATTTCCGTTGGAATTGGGTATTGGTTTTCCTATATATCGAAGCTTAATTCAAAGACTACTGACAAAGTGGAGCTGACCCACCAACCATATATAGTGTTTGATATGCAGTTTTGTTTGGATCTGAGACAGTGGTAGGGTAGAAATGTCAGGCCATCTATGGTGATACCTCCTCTGTCAGCCACAACTTGGCTAAAAAAGATTCTCAACATTCATTAAAGATACGAACAGGGGAGAACAGTGAACAGTAGCACATGGAAAAAATTTATTGGAATGAATGTCTATCTACCGAACGTGATGGGGTCCTTAGAAACCCCCACCTGTGCCTTTGGCATAGTAGATTTCCTAGTTATGCGCATGAGTAAAAGGCCACCACTTCTACATCTTACCATGGGAATCTTTCTAAATTGACCATTTTCTTGGAATATTCTATGCCAGATGGAACGACCATTTCTTGGCTCCAAATATTACCAACATTCCGTACCATCCTAGCTACAACCCCACGTACTAAAACCAATACCATCAATACCTTCAACAGGATTACTACTATTATACTAGTAATTCAGCAGTTTAAGCTACACTATTATACTATTTCTTCTAAATTAAGCAATGTTATCTAACACCAAGTTTCAAATTGAAACTAACAATGTTTTAAAGAAAAAATATGAATATGTAGAGAATACCTGAACATTGGGGAATGTTGAACTTTCCTTTTTCCACTATTCATGTAATGCTGCAGCTCAAACTCATGAAGCTCAGAGGGGTTGTTAGGGAGCTGAAGCTTTCTATTTTTGAAGGCAGTAATGAGGACCTGAATTAAGTCTTTTGCAGGGCTTTTAGTTTTCCTAACCTTGTGCCTGTAAATTGGGGTCCCTAAATAGAAGATAAATAAGGACAATAGGAGACCAACTGTGGGAATCCCATATCCTAAACCCCATCCCAAGTTCTCTTGAATGTAAACAAGGCACAAAGTGGCAACTAGAGCACCCAAGAAGGAGCTGAACATCCACCAGTTGAAAAATGAGACCTTAAGCTCCTTCTCATGAGGATCAAAGTCATCAAACTGGTCTGCACCAAAGGTTGATATGTTGGGCTTAGTTCCACCTGCTCCAATTGCTATGGTGTAGAGGGCCATATAGAAAAATGCTATCTGTGAATCAGAGGCCTTGTTGCAGACACCATTTCTACAAGTTGGTTTGAAGCTTTTGAGTGAAACTGCCAATGTCAAAAGCATCATGCCCTGTTCAGAAGTACACTTAGTTAACTTAATTAATCTTACTTCATATATATATACATACATACATACATATATAAATATGCATAAGTATACAATTAATTTTAAAAAAACAATAGAGATAGAGGAGAGAATTGAAACTTTGTCATTAATGGAAAATGGAAACAAATATCTACCAACCATTGTGCCTCGTGCACGTGGAACAAATAGTAAACTAGAGACAAATTTGGTTCGAGAATCCGAATCACAGTATTTATGATTTCCATAATTTGTTGAGAATTTAGCTTCAGTATTCTTATTTTCTCAAACAGATTATTGGAGTTCCTGTTGATGAATACAAAGTACTTGTCTTTTTCAAATCGGTTGAAGTTCATTTTCCATGAATGTGAGCATTAAAACAGTATCCTCTCTTCTTATTTAGTGTAAAATGGACATCATAACCACATGTGTTGCATATACATACATATACATACACACACACAAATATACATAAGTAATGGGCCTAGTTATTAGTCAGAACTACTTATCATAAGCTCTCACTCATGCGGATAGCCAGACAAGAAAATTATTAGACATTCTTTCTTCTTTTTATTCGTCAAATCAGTCACTCATCACTAATTGGTCCCACTAGCAAAAAATAAAATTATCTATTGGTGGTTGAGATTAAGTAATCAGAACAATATATTTTGTCCACACAGGGGGTGAAGTGAACTTGGAAGATAAAAATTTAGTGGCTGTAATGATCTTAATCAGTTGGAATATTCTGCCATATAATTAATTACTAATTGAAAAGTAAAAAACCTAAAAGCATGCCTATTTGCCTTATCTCTAGATTAAGATAATATATTAATAAAGATGATACATAGATTAACTAGTGGATATATCATAATTACTTACCATGACATAAAATAGTGATGACACAGTGAAAGTCCAGAAACGACCAATGTAGGTATCTGCTATGTAAGCTCCGAGAATCGGCGTTATCCACACGGCTCCGGACCAGTTATTCACATTCCTAACTGAAGATACCGTGTCTTCATGGAGCTGTGTTGTTAAGTAATTCACC
The DNA here is from genome assembly GCA_002914845.1 of Trema orientale. NCBI lineage: Eukaryota > Viridiplantae > Streptophyta > Magnoliopsida > Rosales > Cannabaceae > Trema > Trema orientale. Next base: position 45,136 of record JXTC01000181.1, read on the forward strand.
AGATTTGTAGCTATCCCATAGAAAGCCATCCTCTCAAATGCTTCATAGCCTGGAGAATTTGAAGAAAACCAGTCTTATCTCAATCCATTTTCTATACTAGCAAGCAAAAACCTCAAATGGGTTACTCTTATTATAAACTAATCTCCATGGAAAGTTATGTTTAAGGTCTACCATATTGGTTTGAGAGAGCTAGAACTTTACTTGGCCACTTTCACCATTCAACAAATATGTTGTGGACAATGTATAAATTAATCAAACTACATACTAAATTATACATAACGAGTATGAGAAAGAGTATAGATACATATATGTGTATATATGTATATGTATATATATTACAGATGCTTACCAACAAGGAAAGCACAAGCTTTCCATTTTCCAGTCTTGGAAACAAGAACAGGGCGTCCACGAAGATCAACAGTACCATCTTGAGTATACCCTTTGGCTTCCATAAGAGGTTTTTGTGTTTCTAAGAATATAAGCTATAAACGAAAGAGAACTAGCTATATTTGCTTCTTGATACGAAGTAGTGGACTCCTATGTATGTGTGTGTGTGTGTATATATATATATATACAATATGTACAATAGATATGGCCAAAAGATAAGCAGAACTCTCACTACTATGCTAGGAAAAAAGAGTAAAAAAGACGGTGGAAATATTATTGGCAAACTTGATTAGTCAAATCTTGGTGTATATCTATCGGAGACTTTAATGTATTTAAGCTTTGCTAAGCTTAAAATTTTTTTTTTTAAAAAAATGTAAGTTAAAATAATCTAAACTAAAACATTAAGACCTGTGAAATAGTAATTAAGTCTATTGCTTTGAAGAGTTGAACTTGATCCTGACACGTACGCCACATCCCAACAAAGCGATTGCCCCCTTGGCTCCTCCTGAGGTGACTTGGACTAGACTACTCAGACGCTCCTCTTACCACCAGAGAGACCATAATTTATATTCACCCAAAAACAAAAAAAAATCAAAAAACAGAGTTCATATTCATTTCATTTATATATTTGTATATAAATGTGGTATACATCCATGAGTCCCCCACCAGAGCACTCACTCACGATTGATTTTGGAAAAAGGCCTAGAAGGTACGTACTATATGATTTGTTATTTTATTATAATGTTTGTTATTGTGTATGTTGGGTTTATGCGCACAATGAATTGAACCATATAATTCCATGGCCACTTAAAGTGGATATATCTTTCATATTATTTGCACAAAAAGTCTCTGTGGCTTAAAATATATACAACACCCCCTTAGATTGATCATATCTCTCTACGTAATCAAGTGACTACTGCTATTTTGTTCTTCTATATTATGAGTAGATCATAAGTTGAAGTGCTTTATTCGATTCTCTAGCATTTTTCTTTGGGTAATTGTTTCCCCATAAATATGTCCTTTTGGTGCCTTTCTTTTTTCTTCCAGAAAATGCAAATGAAAAGGAGTATAATTATCAAAGTCACTTCCATGTGAAAGATGGTATACTCGTTTTGGGACACCAAATCAATGAGATTTATTGTGCCTTATTAAGGCTTATCAAATTAAAAACACCACTTTTCTCCCCTCGGATATAATTAGCATAATGTCTAATTGATTGTCAAATTAGGTTGACTAATCACTACAACAAATATGTAAATTAGTAACGTTTCATTTAGTGATATTAACCTTAAAAATGTCATTAATTTACAAGGATCTTATGATCTTTCAAAAACATATTTTAAAAATTAGATTTAATAACATTTTAAAAATATCACTAAAGTTTGTCTTTAGTGGCATGGTTCAAATGTCAGTAACATTTTACTTTAGTAGCATTTTAAAAATGTGACTAAAGTTGAATTTTAGTAGAATTTGAAAAATCAATTAAATTTTTAGATAGTTACATTTTAAAAATGCCATTTATTCATCTCCAAATTATTGATAATTTTAAGAAGAAATATATCAAAATGAAAAAAATATAAGTTTAGACGTAAAAATACTAAGAAAAAATATATATAAAAGACGAGTATGAGTACTCCCTATATTTCTCTCCTTTTTATTAATTTGTTTATTTACCATTATATTACGTTTCAGAAAAATAAAATGCACCATCATACTCAATTTAGCTAAAAATAAATACATTTTTTTTCTCAAAGAAGTTAAATGACAAAAGAATTCATGTAAAAAATAAAGAAATAATTTTAGGAAAATTACATCCAGACTAATTATAAAATAGTTATATAAGTAGAAGGGATCTCCTATAATAAACTCTTTGAAGAATACGGTCCTCTAGAAAAAACCATTAAAAAAAAGGAAGGAAACGTAAAACTGATTTTACGGTCAAGTTCAATGATTTCATAATTATCATATAATAGATTATTAGATTAATTAATTAAAATAATAAAATATCTTCTAAATTTTAAATTAAAGCTGTGTATATAATTTATGGCAAACGGCTGATAGTTTAAATTCAAGATTACTACAAAACAAAAGAATTTAAATTTAAAATCTTTGTAGATTTCTTAAATTTTTAAGTAATTTATTTTAGAATTCCTAAAATTCAGCATACCAAGAAAACAAACTTAAAATAAAAACTAACTTATCTATTACTAAGTTGTATATTTTATCATCTACCTAACCATGTGCCTTCATGCACTCCACCAATAAATGCTTCTCTCAAGATTAAGTTTTGTTCTTACAATTTCATCTTCTTATATTTCCTATGCCTTCATTTTCTTTATTTTCTAGTATCGAGTGATCATGTGAGTTATCTCTAAGCTTCTATTTCATATTTCTTTTTGTAAGCTAGTTTTATTTTGTTTTATTTTTTTTAATCAATTTTTCTAATGATTTCTTTTGATTCTTTGTTTAGTTTACTTATTTAATTAAAATGAAGGGTCGTCTGATGCAACTCATTTATAGAGGAGAAGAAAGCGACTAGGAAAAATGAAGAGGAAAAAGAAACCACATACTTATAAAATTTGATCCATATGTATAAATCTTCTCTCTTCTTCCTTTTTACTCTTACGGGAAATTTTTGCATAATTTTTCATTAAAAAAAATTATTTATTCATTTTTTCTTTATTTATTTTTTAGAATCTAGTGAGAGACATACGATGAGAGATGGGTACAAGGACTATCTAGGTAATGTTGATATTTTTCTTTTATTTATTCTTCAAAATTCCGATAAGCAACATGCCGATGAGATGGATATAAGAAATATCTACGGAAAGTGAAGAACTCAATTTACCAGGAGATGATCTATTTTTGTAGCCTTTAATTTTATATATTTTGAATTCATGTAAAATTTATTATTTTTATCAATCAATAATCTATTTATTTCTTAGCTTTCATTTTTTGTTGTTTTCATTCTGGTAAATATTATATTAGAATTATTACTTTGAAAATAAAAATAATAAAAGAATAAAAGGAACCTTTAAACATTAAATCAATTAATTTACATGCAAAAATATAATTATGTATAATAATTTGCTAGCATCCAAATATTATTGATAACATATTTTTTTATTGACTATTAAAGAAAACATAAAATATAAACAAACAAATCCACATTATATAATTTAAATAATTCAGTGACATTTGGAAATGTCACTAACACCATATAGTAGCATTTTATAAATGCCACTAAAAAGAATGATATAGTGACATTTGAAATGTTACAAGACTTTTAGTCGCACGGACATATTTTATATTTGCTATAAATGTCACTAACATTATAAATGCCACTAAAAATAAGTAATAATGATATTTTTAAATGTCACATACGAGGATTTTTGTTGTAGTGAATCAAAACTTTGCTATCGTTTGTACTATGTTAAGGGCTAGTTTAATATTATTGTAGTTGTATTGTGAGCAAGAAGTAGTTATAAAAAATAAAAAAAAATCTAACCGTTTAGTTAATAAAATTTTCATTTACAAAATTGTTATACCATTTAAAAGCATCGTCTAAGTGTTTAGTAAACTGTAGATTGTGCAAGCTGTAGAATGATGTTTTAAAAAAAAATTATTATGAAAGTAGAATTAGCTTTGAAAACACAATTTTAATCCAAATTGTTTTTAAAATATCAATTACATAACAGATTAAAATAGAAATTTACAAAATACCTATTCTTTTTATATTTTTCTCTAACCATTTCTAAAAGATAAAAATTAACTTAAGCTAAAAAAGTTTGGGATCCAAATTTTATGTAAAGTTACGTACGTCAGATTTTGTCATATAATACGTAGCTATATGTAGATTTGACAAAATCGATGCTAATAAAATTAATTAATTAATTAATTATTGCCAGAAAAGATGTGTTTCGATCCGAATTTCTAATTTCCTCAAATTTAAGGTATCCATATATGGCTGTTTTACATTCTAAATCTGTCCGAGGAGCCACAAAAGTCGGGGGCTAGTCCTAGTACAACTATTTTGGAGAATGACTTTGGTGGGAAGCACTAATATATATATTGCTCAATAGGATTAGAGTTTGCTCCCACCAAAAATACAAGCGCATTGGTTCAACATTATAATTTTATATATGTAAAGATATATGCTGTGGTACTTATAATTCCACCTTTTCTTTTTTTTTTTTTGGAGAGAGAAATAGATTTTATCTTTTTCTTTTCGATACTATTCCTATCAATATTTGTTTCCAATGATATTAATGTGGGGAGGGACACCTTAGACCGGCTTAGCCGAAAGCATAAAACAGGAACAACAACCTCTTACCGACGTAGTGAAACATGGTATACGGGTCGTGGTCGTGTTGTGTCAATGTCCATGTATAACACCATATATATCAACCCAAATCTGACCCATGTACAATAGTATATACATCAACTCGAATCTGACCCAAACCCAATCCGTTTATAAACGGGTTGACCCGATATGACCCATGTAATTGTTTGTTCAAATGGGTCATAATCGGGTCAAGTCAACCCGACATGACTCATTAACTAGTTTAATAGAAATTAGCTAAAATATTTTTTTTTTTTACACATTTAACATAAATTCATATATGTTTTATGACATTAAAACACTAATATTTACCAAAAATATATTGAAACCATGTAAAATCTCAATATATATGGATAATAAAGTCTAAAAAATACACTAATATTTTCAAATATGTATTACATGGGTCATAAATGGGTTGACCCGAAATTGACCCGTTTAATAAACCTAAACTCGATTTTGACCCGAATTTGTTTAAGGCAAGCCAATGTGATATCCCAAATTCCTAAACGACACCCAGTTTCTCACATAATTAAAGGGCCAATAATAACATGATTACATAGCATTCCTATTTATATTAGTATCATGTTTGCATACTTTTTTAAGTTTTGATATTAAATTATTATGATTATTAACTCTTATTATGTTTAAAGATATTTTGCAGTGAAATGCTCCTAAAATGCTCTTTGGTACAAGTTTTGATGTGTATTAAACCAATTAATAACACGTTAGATACTTGCGTTTTGGCTAACCATTATTGTTATTTTATTTCTTTGTGTACCTTATTAAGGTGATTCTGATTTATAATATTTGACTAAATAAATTGATTAAATATATATATATTTCTCATTGAGTTTATATTCTCGTTATATATATCTATTTCCTATAATAGACTTAGATTTTGGTTTATTAGTTTTATTGCCACGTACATTTAAATCATTATTTTTTGAGCCAAATAGAAAATATATATATGTAAATAATTATAGGTTTAATAATTAATTCAGCACATCTTATTTCTTCTACAAGCCACAGATAGTTGATTGAGTTTTCCCTTTATATCCACCGACTCACCCACTTCCCCCTTATATATTGTTCTTTTATCTAAAAACATTGAAGACGTTTTCTGCCTTTATTAGTTCTCCGAGAAAAAGGTGTGTCCTTATTAGTTGGTTTGGTTCGTGTGTTAGATATAGATATAATTGATCCGAAACTTGTTTACTATTGAAATATCAAATACACCTTAGATTATCAAGTGGACTAGTGATTGTTATTCTATATACGTATGATTTGAGTTATATTAACCTCTTGTAAGCCAACTGGAGCTAGCTCAGTTGGTCCAAGGCTTGAGAGATGTGTGTGTAAGTTTGGGGGGTCAGAGGTTTAAGCCTTAGTAGGGGTGTGTGTGTGTGTTATTTTTCTTTAAATTTGTAGTAATTGGTGGTCATTAGTTAAGTCCCACTTCTTTTTTTTTTTAAAAAAAAAAAAAAAGCCTCTTGTAATTAGTTTATGGTAGAGAATTAAAAGTTAGTAGGATGCTAACTTATCCAATACCACTAATGAGTTATATATATATATATATATTTGCATCTACTTATATTCTTTTGTTTACGATGATGCTTTACTTGATTCTTTTCTTTTATTGAAACCATGTTTGTCATTTATTATTTAAAGTATATTAAGTCGATTATAGTTCTCATAGTTATATATATGAATACTTATCTAGATAGATTGACCAAAATTCTATTCTTTTGTATTGGATTTCTTTTTTTCAATTAAATAAAATAATTAGATATATATATATATATTTACTCATTTTCTTAGATCCTGATTATTACCTCTATTAAAAATAGTACGTATGTATTAAGTAGTTTAAATATTCGGTGTTTCGGTGGACAGGATTCATGCAAATTCTTTGTAGCTACTATTTACTTGATCATTAAATGAAATCCTTAGTCAAATATATTCTTTGTAGATTGGAATTCTCTATAGCTCTAATTGGCAATTTGGATATTTATTACTTGATTAGTCACTTTGTCTTCTCTATTCATTTACCCATAATTATATTAGGAATTAGTTATTTTCAACCACAGTTTAAAACACAATTTTTAGTGATATCACATGTGTAACAATGTATTTGAAAAATTAAGGACACGTCAATTGTACCTAGAGTGAATAGCATTTCACAGAGAAGGTGTATAAAATCTCAAAATCGAGGTAAGTAACGTTATAAGTGCAATATAAGAAATTCTCTGTTTTTGTGAATCTGTGGAATTTATGAATATGGAATCTGTGGACATATGTACATACGTATCTGTCATTCTGCTTTACATAAGACATGAATACGAGGTGTGTTTATATTGCCTGACAAGTATTGATGAATAGGGTGTAGCGGACCAGGGCTTAAATATGTGATATGGTTCCTTCGGGGATACTCTGGTTCATTTAGAAACACTCTGGTCCTTTCGAGGACACTATGGTTCCTTCGAGAATACTCTGATGCTGTATGGAGTGGACCTCTGTTGTACACAGAGGGGATTCTCTGGGGCTCGAGACCTCCATATAGCTCATGATATGTTATATGCTCTCTGAGTGGCTCAGTATGCAATTCACGGTCTTGTTAGGCAATATAAAAAATACAGGGATCCCAATCATATAATTATATATTCTCTGTCATGTACACTCGGTATCTACATACGTTACTTACTGAGTTTCATATTCACTTATATTCTTACTTTGCAGAGGGTAATGTTGATATTTGAGTTCAGAGGAGCCTACTTTCTGACAGCGGCTTGTGTATATGAGTATATTGATACTGTGGTTTTCTGATAAATAATTTTGTACCTATTTGTGCGTATGTGTATATTATGTATATTTCTATAAAAGGTCCATTTTATAAGAATATATATACGTATACATTATACTATGTAATTATGAGTAGTGTTTCTCTTTTGTTTCTAGAAAGTTTGAAAATTTTTAATTTTCCCTTATTTTATCAGTTGATGAGGACATGGCAAGCACGAGAGCATGGAATGCGGATCCTATCCAAGTTCCCATTGGTCCACTTAATGCATGGAATGCATTAAGTGGGCTGATTCAAGGGATTTGGGCTCAGGCATTCATGTGGAGGCCCATTGAAGGAGATGAACGAATTTCTAAGCCCGTAACAAGCTTAATTCAAGTGCAAGAGGGTCAATAGGCGTATAGAAATCAGTTTTGTAAAGACTTGGACCCCAAGTCATAGTTTACTTTCCTTTTTTGGTTATTTTAGGTGTGACTTGGTAGTTTCCAAAATAATTTATTTGCTTATTTCCATTTATTTTAGTGGCATGTAATAGGCTGAAAATTAAGGGATTAAAATCAGATTAATACCCTTTAATTGAGGCCAAATTTAGGTAGTTATTAGATGGATAGTTTCTAACTTTCTTTTTCTGGTTTAGGTAAGTTACCTTAGGCGTTTTTTAGAGTTTTTAGGTTGAAATTTTCGTGGCTTTCGCCAATAAATATTGTACACCTTTGATTTAATAAGATCAGATTACAATTGATTAAAATTGAGAGTAATTTCTCTTTGGTTCTTTGAGAACTTATTCGAACTTATCAGATTTCTCTGTGGCGTTCATCCCTTGACTTATCAATCGAGTTTTCCATCCTTGATTGTAGCGTTTTCCTTTATACCAAGGTTCACATCTCTTTATAGGTATTGGTCGAGGTTTTCCATCCGAATCTGATTGTAGAACGGTCCTAGGCATCATCCTTGTTTTGGGTTTCATCACAAGTTGGCGAGGTTCGTATCATCAGTTCTAAGTCGAGTAGCGTCTTCCGATTTCACAAAATATTTATACAAATATCCTTGCATACGTGTGTAGAATCAGGTGATATTACACCCAAACTCGCTAACTCTATACTGAATTCGAGTCGTGTCGATATTGTCGTGTCATGTCACGAATTGTCGGCCCTACGCACTAATGCTGCTTAATTTTCTTGGTGACCGATATGCCCTTGTTTAGCTGCTATCACCACCAAAATGCCATGCATCCATATAGAAGCAATTGGGACAAACTTGAAAATTGAAAGACATAATATGTTTTTTGTTTTTTTCTTTTTTATTTTAGAAAGCTATTAATACATTTTGAGATATCCCCAGAAGAAGATCATAGAACCATTGAGAAGGATAAAACAATACTAACTAGGCATGTCATGACCCAAAACCTGAGCTAGTGGTAGAAGGAGAATTTTACTAAGATAGGAAATTCCTTAATTTATTTTAAGAAGGTCATAAAAGATTCAATTTTATAAAACAGTCCATTTAAATAAAATATTTGGAATTTCATCCCGTGAACCTCTCTCTAATATACACCATTAAGCATATATCGAATAATAGCTGAAAAACAAAAATCAAATTTAAGTCCAAGAATTATCATCATCCACAACAAATATCAAATACTTGAATGGCATACATAAGTTCACAAACTTAATGGAAAGTAGTAACCTTGGTTCTATGCTAATGAAAAATCCAAACACCACAATAATAAACTTCTAGCATTATCAAGACAACGAACTACAGTCAGAAATGGCCTTTTAATCCTCTTGATCACCAAGGTCGTACTGAACACCACCTGAGGAAGGAAGGTAGTGGGTGAGCATGAAATGCCAGTAGGAAAGTAGTTACCTCGATGGAAAATATTTTAGTGGTGGAAAGTTCTTGCATGGTTAGTTTAAATCCAAAATATACATATATATAATCCAAACTAGCAATCCATATATGTATATAAAGTAGTATAATCGAAACCATTCAATTCATATGCACACGACACAAATCAACCTATACCCATGGGCTCTCCTCCTCTAATCTGTGGAAACCCAAGATGATGGTACTAAGTGTACCTAAAAGCCTGCCTGACACCTAAGCCCATACCCGAAGGGGACACCCATTTGTTGTCTAGCAAACCTGGAGGGGCAACCGAATTGCCTACGCCTGTCAAATAGTGAGGTAATCAGAAGAAACAAACCTCGCACAAGTTTACAGACTCTACACCGATGGTGGGGCACGTAATGCCACACTGTAAACTCACGATGCTATGACATTGCTTATGTATAATCCTATGATACGTATAATGCAGAACTGAATTGTGAAAATAATCATACCGGGTTTTTCAATAAAATAAGTAGACCAGGTTTTATAGAAAAATGGGCAGTATAACAGCCCTTTATCTTATACCCGAAGGGGACACCCATTTGTCACCTACCAAACTTGGAGAGACAACCGAATTGCCTACGCCTGCCAAATAGGGAGATAATCAAAAGAAACAAACCTCGCATGAGTTTACGGACTCTACACCGACGATGGGGTATGCAGCTCCACATTGTAAACCTAGGATGCTAAGACATTGCTCATGTATGATCCTATGACATGTATAATACAGAACTGAAGTGTGAAAATAATCGTGTTCGAGTTTTTCAATAAAATAAGCATATTAGGTTTTATAGAAAAATGGGCAGCATAACGACCCTATTTTTGATATACCCAAAAGCATATACTCAGAAAATTCCCAGAGTAATACAATATATATCATATAATCAAATTCCATAACAGATATTCAAATAGTTCCAAAAATTATATTTGTCATCATATGTTACAGAAAATAAGTTTTATTCAAAAACGATATAAAACGGAGGTAACCAAATCTATTCCTTACTAGAATAGTGATATCACGCTATTAGATCCTCAAAGTTTCGTTGGACGATCGCTCGGAGGGTCGAGAACCAATTCTATGCCCTCGATTGTTCTCTTATAAAATACCAACTTCTCAACGGAGCTTCAAATCTACAAACAGACCTCTTCATTGAATTTCTAGCATCCAAATAGCTAGGTTAAACATATAATTCGTCTAATTATATAGTCAATATATTATTAGCCGTCTGATTTCATTTTTCATACTGGTCACCAAACATAATCAATATATATACCAATCTTTTCTATTTTCCGAGTACATTCTAAAAATGACATCAAAAATACAATCCAACGATCAGATCAAAAAGTCAAACTCAAGCTCAAATAACTCAAAAATGGCAACTTTCAAACCGAGCAAAATGGAGTCACGAGATATATACTAGGAGATTCTCTCGATGATACGAGTCTAACGGCCCATGAATGCAAGCTGAAACAGTCCGAAATAGCACCAAAAATCAAAACTTCCCCATGGCCAAAACGGCATTTTCCAGCGGCTTGGGACCAGCGGCGCGCACATCATGTAGTTGTGCCGGAGGTTTGCCGGTGGATGGGCTAGCCGGACGACGGCCGGTGGCTCGGCGATGGCTTGCTCCTCCTTCGGCCGAGACACGAGAGAACATAAAGAGAGAGAGAGAGAGAGAGAGAAGGTGAGAAAAATGAGGGTCACGTGGGCCCAGTAATGGAGACTGTATAATTTTTAAAAATTGCATAATAGTCCCCATTTTTAAAATCTTCTCACTTTAGTCCCTCAAAATATTGCATTTCAGTCCTTTTTTCCAAAGAAATTTTGTAAATAAACTACCCTCTTATTTAATCCGAAAATTAATAAAATTCCCAATTTACCCTCCTAAAATCCGGATTTTTACAAGGCATCAACTAGTATCACCAATGGTGGTAACATAGTGGTAATTAAGGGGACAATCAAACCAATGTTTCTCTCCCACTTAGGCCCTGCTTAGCTTGACACTCGGGGACGATCGTTGACAAAAGCGTAGAGTGTTGGTCCCCTCATCTCTACTCTCTGTTTTATCTGTAGTTCCATTAGATTCTCCAATTTATAACAGTGATAAGGGGTAAAATACGATTTATGAACCGTTTTTTTACTAAAAATATGTGTTCAAATTTTGCAATAAACTCCAGTAAAGACTAATTTCATGTTTTATTTAGATCGCTAAAATAATTTCCGCTTTAATAGTATATATCATGCACGTAAGTAATTAATGGAAAAGTTTTATAACAACCTTGAAAATTGGATAATCAATAAGTTGTCCATAAAAGTTTCTTAATTTGTTTTTTCTTTTTTTCGATGTAAGTTGGTCCCCCAACCCTCATTTTTTTTTTTTTTTTGAAAGGCTCAGCCCTCATATTTGCATTTGAAAAAAAAAAAATCTCCAATGTTATTTTTCATTAATTTTGGGAAGTGAAAGAAAGTGGCGTTCATGGTGATGGGTCAGCATTCGGCACTCATTCAAGTATAGGCGCGTTTGAGCTTAAAAATTCGGTTTTTGTCGTTTCTGTGCCCAGACAAAAATGATAATTTGGAAATAGATACCTATATATGTAGACACAAATACACGATATGTTCTAACATCACCCGTGTGTGACGTTGACCTAATTGTCATTGGTATATATCTATATTCAAATCGAAAATCCATACATATAAATATATATATATTTATATACATGGATAGAACTAACATAAATATATTTTCTTTCGAATGAGTCACATCAATTTTTTAATATGCTGAAATTTATCTAATGCTACGAGCAAATATGTATTAATGGCTCGAGTGTTATTGCCTTTCGACTAATTTGCTTGGCTTGGCAGCGCGGGATGTATGGTTCTTGTTGTTTAAGAATTTTTGAAAATGTTAGCTTGAGAATTCGGAAGTATATATAATAGCACCGAATATACCGAATCTATGTAACTACATTAATAAATAGTTCAACGTACCATGTAATTATTGGGCATTGATTTGATTTTAGCTACAGTATCTCTTGCTCCGAGAGATTTATATATGGGTTATATGCAAAAGAACCCCATAATGTTAGATTTACATAATGGATTATTAAACTAAATATAATCTCAGAATCTATCATGCCAAATTGTTAGGAAAAGATATGTTGAGAAAAAACCCATGACTAACCTAGATCCATTGTGTTTGACAGCAAAGGATGTAATCACGTAAGCGGAAGTGATTAATTAATTAGAGCCTGAGGGTAAAAGGTCTTCCATAGCCAGAATACTCTATGTATGCTCAATGAGAACTCTCTCTATTGATGGAGGTAGAGGAGAAGAGCACGCGTTCTATTTGGCTTGGGGACCAAAACCCTTATCAATTAGATCACTTAATTGGCCTTACTTAATTAGAAAGTCTTAATATGATATAATTGTTATAAAATCCCGTGACCTACAATTAGGTCAAACGTGTATAGCCCAACACATAATGCTAACCTGGTACTCATGTGTGATCCTATGACACGTGTACTTTGAACTAATGTGTAAAAATAGTTATGCAGTAATTTAAGTTCAAGTAATGCTCTAGTTTTTAATAAAATGGTTAATTATAATTTATAGAAAAATAGGCGGCATAATGACCCTATTTTAACATATCCAAAAATAACCTGCACCTAGAAAAGTCTCAGAGCAATCCAATATATATCATACAATTCAATTCCATCAATGCACCAAAACTGAGAGTTTAGTCAAGATCATCGCCGAAGTCCTCATGGCGGAAGTCAAAATATGGGGCGTGAACCCCAACCAATACCATGAAAGTCCTACCTTACCATACAACTACCACAATAGATATCCAAAACAGTTCTAAAATCATGTTTGTCATCATATGTAACATAAAGTAAGTTTTATTCAAAACGGTATAAAATAGAGGTAACCGAATCCCTACCTCACTAGAATAGCGATACCATGCTATTAGAACCTCAAGGTGTTGTTGGACGATCGTTCGGAGGGTCAAGAACCAATTCTAAGCTCTCGATCGCTCACTTGGGAAAAACCAACTTCTCAACGGAGCTTCAAATCAATAAGCAGACTTCTCCATTTAATTCCTAATGCTCAGAATAGCTAAGTTAAACATATAATTCGTCCGATTCGGGTCCGGACCGAAATCAGACCTGTGGCACGTAAAACGAGACAAAATCTAAGCCATTCAATATCGTTTTTCGTACCAGTCACCAAATATAGTCAATATATATCAATCTTCACTATTTAGAGTGTACATTCCAAAAATAATATCAAAAACACAATCCAACAGTCGGATCAAAAAGTCAAACTCGACTTCAAACTAACAAAAAATGGCAACTTTTAATCGGGGCAAAATAAGGTCAAGAAATATATACCTGGAGCTTCATCTCGATGATATGAATCCAACGAGCCCAAAAATACCCCTTGAAACGGTCGGAAAGCTCGCTGGAAATTCAAAAACTCCTGTGGACAAAAATGATGTTTTTCGGTGAACGATGGCTTCAATGGAGGCGAAACTCTGACTGGTGGTTGCTGGCAGCACGGGGAGTTGACGCCTGGTGGTGGTGTTGGTCGTCGAAGACTAGAGGTGCATCGGCGACACTTGTTGATGGCGGTGTTGTTTGACCAAAGAGAGCGGAAGAGAGACATTGTGGGGGGAGGGAGAGAGAAAGAAGAAGGGAAGAGAAAATGAGGGGAGTCACGGAGGAAAGTGAAAGAAAGAGTGGGTTGTTTAAAAAAAATATGTGGGTCTCACCATTAATAAAAAATATATATTATAATAATTAAAAAAATTGGGTATTACAATATGCTTCAGCGTGTTTTACATTAATTAGAAATTATAAACTCTAGCGTTTTAATTTTTACTTGTAGTGTCTTCCAATTTTTAAATTTATGATATCAAGCATAAGTATAAATGATTAATAAAATCATTCTAAACTGTAATCTTTTCTAGAATGAGTAGTCTATTTTAATTTTATTGTAATTCGAATAACCTAGAAAAACTAGAACTTATATCAAAATACAATTTGGTGACTCAAAAAACTAAGAAAAAGTAAAACAAAAAATTAGATCGAAACCTTTTTTGTTTGGTAGTGTCTAAAAATAAGTACTATTAAGGTTAACTAAATTCAAACAAAACTATATTAGAATAAGTTGAGCAACAATTAATCGACTTATCATGTTTGAATCTATCATTTTCTCAACACATTAATTTAAAAAAAAAAAATCGTTTTGTGCAGCTTTTGGTAACTGATGTAATTATTAAGCCTTAACTTTCAAATGGGAACTATACGAACTATATATAAGCTAGGTTTAAAAGGATAAATGAAAATATCCAATAGAAAGGGGAAAAAAAGTTGTAACTTCACTTTAATTTATTACTCAAGCTGAATTTTGTTTTGCAAGCTAAGGAGATATCGGAATATAGAAATAAAAATTTAAGTTACCGATTACTTACCCCTAAAGAATTCAAACATATATATTATTAACTTATAAGAGTATTATCCAAAAATAAATAAAATAACATTTAATTAAAAAATAAATTCAAATAGTTAACACAAAATCAGTGGTCTAACATTATTATTTAAAAATGTGCACATAATCTTCATGTAATTATAGTAGATTTTCTCGTTAATTACTTCATATGTCCTAATTCATTTAATTTTAATTTTATAAAAGCGCACCAACGATGACAAGGTTACATTCCAAACTGACCATGTTCTCATCTCATCATTATCTTTTGCATAAATTTGCAAAATATTTCCATGTTGATAGAATAGAATTTAAAAAAAAAAAAAAAAAAAAAAAAAAACAAAAAAAAAAAATAAAAAAAAATAAAAAAAAAAAGAGTAGGTCTATGTTTACAAGTCAGTAATATCTTGACACGTATGCATTTATAATAAAAAATTAAATTGAAATAAAAGTACCAAAAGAGTCCCATATAATAAAAAAAAAAAAAAAAAAAAAAAAAGCGCCCAGCAATTGGGGAACAGAGATAATCGTTCAGAAACAACCCATCTCACACTTCTTAATAATAGTCANAAAAAAAAAAAAAAAAACTTATAAAGTGCTTATTGGAACACACATAGGTCTATATTTTTTTCTCTAAAAAGACGTGTAGACCTATTGTTTCAAGCCAATAAAAAAACTTATAAAGTGCTTATTGGAACACACATAGGTCTATATTTTTTTCTCTAAAAAGACGTGTAGACCTATTGTTTCAAGCCAATAAAATTTTGATATGTGTGCATTTATAATAAAAAAAATTAAAAAATAAATAAAAATACCAAAATAGTCTTACATAGTAGCAGATTATTTAAATTTATTAAAGCCAACAAAGAAAACTTAAAGAAAAAGGGTATAATTGGAAGAAAAAAAATGAACGAAGAGCTGCTTATCCACACTTAGTATATATAATATAGAAATAAAGCACTATTATAGTCAATTTGTGGTGTTTAGCTCTACACATTAATAGATGTATAGGACTCATATGTGAGTTTTGGGTCTCACATCTCTATCATTTTATTAGCAATCATTGTATGATGCTAATTTGCAGAGGGGTGACCTTTCGGTAGTTTCCTCACATTTGCTTCTTTTTCTTTTTTCAAGACATATTTTGCTTATCTTGTTTCTAAATTACGCGCAAAATAAAAAAGGACCAGAAATTAGAATTGCTTCATATAAAACTAGCAACTTGAGTATAGAATCAATATTATTCACGTTTGAGCGAGGGTAGCGCGAAGCCTTGGGGGCTGCGGATTGGAGTAACAAGCAGGAGGACACATTGTGTTTCTTAAAAATGTTATTTACCAAAAAGATAGAACGGGATTCCACGTAAGATACCAAATTAAAAAAAAAAAAAAAGGAAATGGAGGAGAAAAAAAAGAGAACCTTGTTATAGTTACATATACATCGGAATGAAAATATTGTATGTGGTCATGGGCCTCATGGCTAGCTATAAGCACAAGATGCCCTAAATGGTAGGACATCTAGCTCAGCTCTTGGCATAAAACGAACCTTGTTTTTAATATGGGAATATGCCACAAAATTATATTGATACAATGATCTTTAAATATTCACCCAACCATATAGAAGAATTTATAGATAATTTGGAAAGATAAGAAAAGATTCCGAAGTACTTTAATTAAAACGTTTTGGAGAATCTTGGATATCGTTGAGTGTGATCAGTCCAACCTAGAGAACAAACTATAGTACATACTTGAATAGTGTTAAGAGTACTGAAAATAGAAATTGATGGACCACATGGTACGTTTACCTTCGCTTCGTGTAAGTGGTTAATTAAGCTATTGGGCACATATATATATATATATATATATATATATATATATATATATATATATATATATATATATATATATATATATATATATATATATATAGCCCTTGACAAGGACCAATCAACCATCCTCGATGATGATCTCCATATATGTTGGATGCTGATTTTTTTGGAATCTTGAAGAAAGGTGAGAACTAGGCCGGTTCATATCAAGCTTTCATTATACATATATGAGTATATATATATATATATGTAGGAAAATAATAACATGCAATGGTTACAAATGAATAGAAAAAACTTTTTTAATAAATTTTAAGACAAGTATAAAGTTACTAAAAGTTTGTTCCAAACTTCAATGGAATTTCAGTAGTACTTCAAAAAACTTGTAAAACAAAACATTGTTAACCGTTGAGGCCTGTTAAACTATACAGTATCCTTAAAACTGATTCGCTCCCTCCATTAGAATGCTTGAGATTTTAGTAAGCGTCAGTTTCCCAGGATACTACGACGAAGAGCAGCAGGTGAAGCACCGACACCTCCATATACGAACTGGATTACTATAAATTCTAACACACTAAGAACCTTAGATTTGAAATTCTTAAATACTCGAAGAACTTCAGCTTAGATTTGAAATTCTTAAATACTCGAAGAACTTCAGCTGGTAAACCTAAGAACAAGAACACTCGAAAAACAGAGAAACTGAGAGAGGACGGTCGAGAGAAATCAGAGAGAATTGCTTCTGATTTGATGTGTAGAATGAGGAAGGGAAGCTCTCCTTTTATAGCCATTTGGAGTAGGAGTTTACACACCATTGCTTTCAATTAGAATAAATCAATTAAAGTCAAACATGGCTGTTACAAGGCCAAAAAATGCCTAGCACTAATGCTTAGCAGATTGGCAGATTTCTAGAAACTCCTTATTGGCTATTACAAAGCCAAAAATGCCTAGCATTAATTCAACCAGCCATTATACCTTGCAGTCAAGATGAAAGCTTGGTAGTTTCAAAATGAAGAATGCTTGACAGTTTCAAAATGAAGAAAGTATCGTGTGGTGATGTTACAAGGCCAAAAAATGCCTAGCACTAATGCTTAGCAGATTGGCAGATTTCTAGAAACTCCTTATTGGCTATTACAAAGCCAAAAATGCCTAGCATTAATTCAACCAGCCATTATACCTTGCAGTCAAGATGAAAGCTTGGTAGTTTCAAAATGAAGAATGCTTGACAGTTTCAAAATGAAGAAAGTATCGTGTGGTGATGTAACTGACCATTGAATTGAAGTAGAATTGGAAAAAAATAAGCTGGGCCGTAGCGAAAAATTAGACTTACAAGAGTCCAAGTTTCAGCACGATATTCGTGTCCGCAGGTATGGGCACACACGAGTCCATGCAGATTCAGGCATGCAGATTCAGGTATAAGCCCGATAATTTGCACTCTGTTGCACGTGCCTAAGAGTGTATCTATGATAGTTGTTCTTACCACCATTACAAAACGTGGCTCTATATAAGCTACTAGGAACAAGCTTCTCCCACCAATGTGGGACTTTTTGTTTTTCCTTGCATATTTCCAATTTCAATGGTACATTTTTGAGCAACAATTTCTCATTCATCTGTGCACCATTTTGAGTGTATGAATATACGAAATCGATGTCCTTGCGGAAGAGAACATGAATTCACCTTGACCTCTCATCAAAAAGATGTAGGTCCCACTCAATTTTTAGCTTCAAAATAGTTCATGAAAATGGGTTTTATAACACATTTAGTCTTTATAATTCACTTGGGCTTCCAAACCCAAGCCAAGCCCAAATTATTTTCTTAACACATTTTCTAAGAGTATATTTGTAACCAATTCAGTGAGTATTTTCTTTACTTATAAATAAATATTATTTTACCGAAATAAAATTCATACATATCTTTTCATAGTAAAAAAAATAAATAGAAATAAAAAACATTAAATATTGTGTATTTTTTTTTCAACTACTCGAATCATTATAACCGTTAGATAAATATGATATAACGATTAAAAAATAAATACATATAGAAACGTTAAAAAATGCACACTATATTAGAACCCTATATATATATAATGTATGCATGTACGTACATATTTGTTTATCAATTAAAATATGCCGATGTGTGGTGAAGGATGAAGGTGCTTACTGCTAGCTAGCTTCTTATTCGTACGTTTTCACATGCAGAATTAAATAAATGTTACGACTATAGTCTCCAAAAAAAAAAAAATTCTAACGAAATCTTTGACTTTATATACAAGAGATTGACCGGGAAAAAAAAAAAAAAAAAAAACTCAAGGCGAGGAATTTACTAAGCTAAATTAATAACGGAAGGATGTATATGAGCTAATTGTGAATAAAACGGTTGGTAGGTTTGGAGATCACGTTCGCATGATCTCATCAATATGGCTGAATTTTGATCCAACAATATTACCCGCATCATGATTTTATTCCCTCTTTGCTTTTATCGTCTAAGATTTTGTTTCAGCCTACCTAGCTAGAATATTTCTTCTCTCTCCGCAATATATTTAACTATTTTTCGATATAATATGTTTGCATGTATATTATACAAAACAAATATAAAGTAAGGATAATATTACTTTTATACTTTTTATTTTGACACTTTGTTTAAATTGTATCTTTTATTTTGGTTATTATCAACAATGATCTTTATATTTGAAATTTGTTATAAATTTATACACCGACAATAATTTAGAGCAATTAATTTATCAAGATGTTATTTAAAAAATTGAAAATAAACTGATTCAAGAATAAGTTTATTAAATTATCTTGATAAATTAGGTGTTCTGAATTGGTGTAGGATATAAATTTATAACAAATATTAAATCTAAAGGTTAATATCGATAATAACTAAAACACAAATTATAAAATGAACAAAGTGTCAAAATACAAAGTATAAAAGTGATATTATCTCTATAAAGTACTAGATATCATGATCGTCAATCTCCTTGCTCAATTCATATTTATACACCCATGCATGGCGTTTCATGAGACATAAAGAGCAAGTATTATACATTCACACGCACATATATTTATATATAATGTGGGTGTTACACATTGGACAACTGTACTTATTATAACAATTCCATTAATACGATTCGGATACATATCCATATACATTCCCAGATTCTCTAATTTTATGCACAGGAAAAGCCCTCTTAAGCGCACACACAAAAAACCATGCAATTAAGTGTTTTCCAATGTGAAAGGGAGGTGTTGCATGGCTTTGAGGGCAGAAGTCATCGTCATGATCACCCCAACAGCAACCACTCGGTGTCCTAGCTAGCTAGCTCAATAACCTTGGCCGCACCCGCACCGTAGAGTAGATACCTAGGTATTTTATGTGCCCTCTTATTGGTGGTGGCCAAAATTTAAGAAAGTGACTTGAGGCATATAAAATATTAATTAGGTTCATTGTCCCCCCAATTTGATGAAATAGTATAAAACCTATATAAGATTTTCTTAGAAATATTGCGAAGTTAATGTTAGCAAACAGTTATAGTTGTCTGGATACATATATAGTAAGCGGTAAATGATAATATATAGGTATATAGAAAGCTTGAAAGAGTCACGTTCTACTCGATGCAGGGTCGCTGTTAATGGAGTTATTGAAGTACCAATAATATGGGTTGTGTCATTGAATGTGAGTCGCCAATTGGATTATTGGCTTTTGCAACTTGCAAAAATGGGGACAATAAATAAAGGACGACCAATTAAAACTTCTGAAACGGACAACGGCGATTCCCAAAACCAACTAGATGATGAAGATTTTGACCAGCTACTCTCAACATGATCGAGTGGGAAGTGAGATAAAAAGAGAGAGATATAACAAGTATAAAGATAAATAAACTAACCATTGTTAAACTTGGATTTCGAATTGCATTCATTTGAGAGATTATTAATTTATTTAGAAAATAAAAAGAAAAAAGCTTTTTAGTTATTTTTTTAATGCAAAAGATACATGAATGGCATCGTGACCAATTCTCCTCAACTTGTGTCGTATATACATATTATCCTGCTAATTCGTCACAATTGCAATTAATATATTTTTCCTTTCACATCTAGAAGAAAGTATCGATAAAAACTGTATATAGATAAACTATACCTACGTTATGAATACATATGTGTTTGTTTGATGAACAAACTATATAATATCTATGAACGTATTCAAGCAGCACTACTCAACCATATCTCATGATCTGACTTTCCCCCCTCGGCACCATGCCACCATCTATGTTTAATTGCTTAAGAAAAAATGTGTTAAAAAAATGGAATAAGAAAAGAAAGGAACGTATTTTATAATCTATATATGTAATACCAGTACTAAATAGATAAATAGGTGGAAAGAGAAAAGTATTGGAGATACAAATTAATATATGCGTATGCATGCTGTAGCGTTTTTTTCCCCGGAAGAATGCATCCAATATATTAGTGCTGCATTATCATAAAAGTTAACTTTATTATAATTAAGTCCTAAGAAATTAACTTTATTATAATTAAGTCCTAAGAAAACCAATCAGAACAATCCTTTCTTTTCTCATGCTATGAGAAATATAAGGCTAATTTTCCAGCCACCGGTTGAGTCACCAATGCGCTATATTATACACTTTTTTAGTTCATAATTATTGCCACTTCCTGAATGGTGATCATTTAGTTGCATTGTATTGTTTATAATGTGGTTACATGGCACATTATCTTCTTCTTCTTCTTTATTTTTTATTTTCTCAATAATCCATGATCTCTTGTGAGGTTGAAAAATATGGCTTTAGTCGGAATTTCCTGAAGTCAAGTTGTATTTTTTTTTTATAATGGTCCTAATTGAGGCACTAGTGATCTATAGTACCATTAAAAATGTATGTAAATACATATATATTTCGACCAAGTAGAACATTATATATTATGTTCAAGCTAATCAGTAAGGCAATAGTAAACTTTTAGAGAGATATATACACGTGAATATATATGTGTGTGTGTGGTCTCTAACACAGCAGAGATGCCAAAGAAATTTGAGAAACTATCACTCAGCAAATATCTACTGACTACTCGTGTGGTCCTTTCATTTATTTCTTGAATATGAATTGGTCAACAAAAGTACCAACTTATAAAGTCCTATTACATAATGGAAATTGCTATGATAATATGATATGAAAATTCTTCATGATACGAAAAATATAGTGGACGAGAAGATCACTACCATTCATTTCAATCTTGTCTTCAAAAAAGAATCATGTAGATTTTCTCAAACATTACTTCTAAAACATTGCTTCTAAATAAAATTTCTGGTATTCATTTCATATTAAAATTAAAGCATCTTTCCTCATTTATTTTGCCATGTTGGGTGATTTCTGTTGGCGTACAATGAAGCTACTTTTAACTTTTAAGACTATTATAAGAGCATGCTAATTTACTAATCCGTGATCGACATGAAAGGAAATTAGGAAAAGTAAAGACTTTATCATTCATGTGTTTACTTACTAATTAGTTACACATGAAAGGAAAGTATGTCCATTCTTTATTGTTTCTTATTCTCCTTCATTTTCTTTCCACACTTATCTTTTTTACAGATTAGTTTACGTGACTTAAAAATGAATACTGTATAACCAGAGTTACCTTTTTATCCAAAAAAGAAATTAAAATCTCAAAAAATGTATGTATTGACAAGAAAAATGCTAAATCTACACTCTTTTGTACTCTTTATTGTCTGGAATGTGAAAACATGTTGGGGAAATTAGAAAAAATACGGTATTTTTGAAAAGAATTAGAAAAATACTGTGCTTTTGTATTTTTCACGGTGCGGTACGGTTTTTATTAGAAAAATACCGCTTTTTAAAAAATATTTATAAAAATACTATTTTTTAAAATAGTAACTAGTTTCTAGTAACCAGTTTCCAGTTTATAACTGATAGTAACTAGTAACCGAAGATATTTATAACTGATATATAATTGGTAACCAGTTTCCAGTAACCAGTTTCCAGAGACTGGTAACCAGTAACTATTTTAAAAGTGATAATTTTCTAAATATTTTTTAAAAAATGATATTTTCCTAATTAAAACTGTACTAAAACTGGAAAAAACTGTGACTTCCGTATTTTTGTAATTCTTTTTATTTTTTATAGGTATAAGTGTAAGAAACCCAAAAATGTTCGTACAAATATATTCATCTCGGCCCTGTCCTTAATTATTAACACTGGGCATGAAATCCATTGATCTCCTTTTGGATTGCCAAGTTGGACGAAAACTATTGGGCTTATGAGTTGTAACCCATGTGAATCACAAGTCTTCAAGCCCATAAGTTGTGACAGTACTCAAGTCAAGTTTCTACCAACAGATCTTGGCAGGATATTGAGTGAACCCAAGAACGCATAATCTTCTTTCTCGCATAATGAACTTTGATATGGATTTGGCAAAGGTTTAAAGTTACCACGAATTAAAGTATTGTGATGAACTTTAAAAAATAAAATAAAAAATTAAAACTCAGCCCCTTATGTATTTGTAATGACTGTTGCTAGTTATAGTATACGCAATAGGCCTTAGCTACAATACCGTACTCATACGGTTGCCTAAGGTAAAAAAATTTACACGTCACGTAGGTTTCGTTAGGCAAACAAAACAAATAGAGTATAGCACTTTTTTTTTAAAAATGAGACTTAACTAATGACCTACACTTACTACAAATTAAAAGAAAATATCTATTACTATCCAATTCCTACCCCATCCCATCAGGGATAATAGGCTTTCACACTTATCCCTTATGTGACTCAAACTTAAGACCGAGATCTTAGGTAGAGGATGCTCTTAAGAGTATAGCACATTAAAAACGTAAAAATATTGAGAAGTGCGTATTTAGAAAGACTAAATAAAGAGACTATTTGAGAATTTTCTATGAATTGTATTGACTTGCTGATGAGCTCAGGGTTAAAATGTGGTATATATATACAATTACAAAAATAGTTTTGGACAGAAAGAATATTCTAACAAAGAATTTCCTGAAACATTTCTCTAACAAACTTATTTTTATAATATTCCTTTAATGATGATGATCTCTAAAAGAATGATGACTTGGCTATTTGCTGACTTCAATGCTGAGTCATATGCCAAATGGCAGTTTATTCCAACAGCCTCTCTCAAGCTAAGCTATGGTTTTGAGACTACAGCTAGCTTGTCTTTTAGATATTGATGTTGAGTGATTGTTAGAGCTTTCGTTAGGATGTCTGCAATGTGTTCTTCAGACTTCAGTAGGTATGTACTTGACTTCTAGTTCCCGATTCATCACTTTATCTCGTATAAAATGCACATCAAATTCAATATGTTTTGTTCTTGAATGGAAGACTGGGCATGAGGCAAGCTCCCTTGCACCAGCACTATCACACCAAAGAGTAGCTGGATGTTTGCAATTTAAGTTTAGAGGGCATTGATTGCAGCCAACTGATTTCTATTGCAGCTTGAGCAAGAACTCGATACTCTGATTATGTACTTAATCTAGCAAACTACCTTTTGTTTTCTTGAACACCTTGCTATTAGATTTCCACCAAGATAAATATAATAACCAGTAGTTGATTTCCTATCATCAATAGAACTCGCCCAATTAGCATCTGAGTATCCTTCAATGCTTAAAGTTGTTGCTAGTGTGAAGAATAATCCTGGACCAACTGTACCTTTGAGATACCTGAGTATTCTTTTGCAAGCCTTCCAATGGTTTTGAATTAGTGCCTAAAAGAATTGACTCAATTTGTTCATGGCGAAAGATATATCAGTGTTGAGAGTAAGATATTGCAGAGCTCCTACAGTACTTCTATAAAGCGTTGCATTCTCAAATTCTTCACTATCAGCTAGGCTGAGTTTGTCACGCTGACTCATTGGAATGAGAGCACTTTTAGCATTAATCATGTTAGTCTTTTGCAACAGGTCTGTTGTGTACTTTGCTTATGTCAAGTGTATACGTGATAATTCTATGAAAATAGAGTTATTTATGTTCTTTTACTTATATATTTTGTGTGTTTTTGAGTATTTTTAGTGTAATTTTTAGATAATTTAAATAATTTTATTTTTAATTTAGCATAAATATTTAGATTTAATTTTATTGAATTTTAGATAACTTTAGATTTAATTTTAGGATATGAGTTTATTTATCTATTTATTTTTGAGTTTTAGTATTTAGATTATTTATTGTTTTTAAATCTGATTAGGATTTATTTAATTTTAATTTGTTTTATTTTGATTTAGATTTAAAAGGAAAAGAAAAAAATCGAAAAATGGAGGCCCAGTCGCGCGCGTGTGGAAGAGGAGCTTGGGCGCATTTCCAGCCATCTAATCGAGCTCCAGGCCATCTGATAGGCGCCTGCACACCACACGGGAGCAGGAGCACGTGAGTCAGCAGAGACAACTGGGGCCCGCGTCGTCTTTAGCATTCAGGCCGTGTCAAATCTGGAATTTCGCGTGTCTCTTGCAACCGGTCTTCAGCCCATTCAAATGTCGCCACTTCAGCTCATGAATTTTGACTATGCTTTCAGCCAATCATGTGTGAGATTCGTACCATGCTTATTGTTTTCCACCGCACCCGATCATGTCCCATAGCTCAGAAAACGTGAGAAAGAAGAGGAGAGAAAAAGAGAAAATTTTGGAATATTAACACATCACATGACCAATCAGATTACTTATTTAGAAACGTGGAGACTTGCATAACACTTCAAACTCAGCTATAAATAGCCAGAACGTGAGGAAAAAAATACACACCAATTTGAGGAGAGAAAACTCAACTTTTTCTAGAGAAAAAGTGAGAGATGAGTGCGAGATGAGGCTAGTTTTTAGAGAAGTTAGAGAGATGATCTTAATTATGTAGTTTTTTCTGTTTTCCAGCTTTGATTCTTGAGAGTGCTTCAATGCTTATATATTTGGTTTGTTAAATTCTTCAATATTATTAATTTCAATATATTATTTTCTAGTTTCTCATATAAATTCAATCATACTTTCTTTATGTGGTGATTTAAACTAGATTATAATTATATTTGTTTTATTAGTTGATTTTTTACTGCAGTATTGTCTATTTGATATATTGTCGATTTTAGACAACTAATAAGATAAATTATTTTTGGTTTTAATTAGAAGAATTTCTCATATTGAATACTTTAGATTAATATTTGTTCTTAAATACTATATTTTTCGGTTACGTGTTTGGGATGTGAAACATATAATTGAGTAGTAAATTAGAATCAAAGTTGATAATAATTAAAAGGGCAATTAAGTGAATTTTGAAGCCTTGTTTTTCTTATATTGATATTTTTATTTACATTTCTGTGATTATTTTAATTTATTGCTCAGTTTATTTTTATTTTTAATTTTTCTTTTTATTTTTTGTTATCTTTTCATTATTGATTTACTTCTCCGTGGGATCGACACTTTAATCTATACTGCAATAGCCACTAGTATATTTTGAGCGTAGACATCTTTTGCAACAGGTCTGTTGTGTACTTTGCTTATGTAAAGTGCATGCCATCCTGAAATCTGATTGCCTCGAATCCAAGGAAATAATTGACAGAGCCGAGAGACTTCAAGGAAAACTTTTTGTTCAAAATGTTTATGTTATTTTTAACTTTCTTATCATTGCTGCCAGTTAAAAGAATGTCATCTACACATACTAGTAAATACAAGACAAATTCATTGCCCTCGAAAACAAGCTGTGAAGTATCTGATTTTGAGTTTTGAAAACCCAAGAAAATAAGAGTGTCTTTCAGTTTGTCAAACCAGGCTCTTGGAGCCTGTTTCAAACCAGACAATGCTCTTTTTAACTTGCAAACAGTATTAGGATGAGATGAACTAACATATTTTGTAGCTTGTTTCATAAATACCTCTTCTTATAACTCTTTATTCAGAAATGTATTATTGATATTCACTTGCTGAATATCCCATTTGTTAGTGACTGCCAAGGTAAAGATCACATGAATAGTGGATGACTTAATCACTGGATTGAAGGTTTCAAAATAATCCAGCCTTGGTATTGGCTGAAAATCTTTCGCGACAAGTCTGGCTTTGTACCTCTGAACTGAGCCATCTTGATTATATTTGACACGAAAGACCTATTTGTTGTCAACCACATTTATTTCTGAATTGTAAGGGACTAATGCCCATATTTGAGTCTTTATTTAGGCTTCATATTCTTCGTCCATAGCTTTCTTCCAATTTGTATCCATTAAAGCCTTCTTTACCTTCCAGGTTCAATGCTTTTAGTTGAACTAGAAATAGGTTGTAAGCTTATTTGACTGGTGTATAACTTTAGTCTGAAGATGCCTGCCCTTAATCTAGCTATCATAATATGTGTAAAGGTTGTACATGGCTGTGTACTTAAGGTTTTTTCATTTGATAGATCCTATGGTGTGGCTAATTCACATTCTACTACAGGTAAGTTCACACTTGAAGATATAGTAGGAATCTGAATATTACCTTGATTGCTGCTATGTATAGAGCTAGAAGAGCTTAGTGATGCTGCAGAGGAGTCTTGGTACTAAACTGAGTTAGATGTGATATTGCATGTCTCTTGCTCTGGATTGTAAACTATGTATGGGAACTATTGAGATTAATTTATGGCTGAATAATTAGCAAACTTATGAGAGTTTGAATTTAAGGAAAAACCAACAGCAAAGGTGTAACGCCCTAAGTCCCATATCAGGTATATTCTGGGAATAACATGTATGTTTAAGTGGTAGTTCGTGAGCCTAAAAGTACCTTCAAGCTAGTACTTTTGAGTGAAGCCCAGTAGTGTTACATTTGATATCAGAGCTGACCAAATTCATACCTGTGTAGGTCTTAGAGGGCTGCAACGTGCTAGAATTGTAGTGAATATAGACCATACCTGTGTAGGCCTTGGAAAGCTGCCACAGGTTAAAATCGTGGTGAATGTGGACTCCGCCCATAGGGCTTATATATGGGCTATTAAATGTAGATCTCTTAGTGAGGACGCCAGGCCCTTAACAGGGGAATATTGTAACACCCCAAGTCCCGCATCAGGTATGCTCTGGAAAAATCATGGGTATTTAAGTGGTGGTTGGTGAGCCCAAAAGTACCTTCAAGCTAGCACTTTTGAGTGAGGCCCAGTGATGTCACAAAAGGGAAACTCAAGTTCATTAAGGGTGACACTTCTGGCTATGTGTACTCGACCTGAGGGATAAAGGCATTTGTGTCCCTTACAATTTGGACTATAACCTAGGAAGACACATTTGGGTGATCTGAATTACAGTTTATAATAATTGTATGGCCTGAGGTGTGTGAAACAAGCATAACCAAAGACTTTGAGAAATTTAAGATCTGGTTTAAGTTTGTATAAGGCTTCAATTGGAGATTTGTGATGCAAGGTGGGAGTAGAAAGATGATTAACGAGAAATACTGCAGTAGAAAAGGCTTCCTACTAGAAGTCCAATGGCATGCTTACTTGAGCTAATAAAGTCAAACCCATCTCAACAATATGCCTATGTTTTCTTTCAGCTCTATCATTTTGTTGATGTATATGTGGGCAAGGATGTCTAAAATAAATTTCTAGATCATTTAAGAGAGGTAAAAGATTTCGATACTCTCCACCCCAGTCTATTTGAAGAGCTTTGATTTTCGTATCAAACTTTTTTTCAACTAGATTTTGAAACTGTATGAAAGTGGCTTTGGCTTCTGATTTTAAATGCAAAGAAAATATCTAAGTAAATCTTGTGAAATCATCAATAAAGTGAATGTAAAATCTAAAGCCTTCTTTTGAAATAATTGGCGCAGGTCCTATATGTCTGAGTGTATGATTTCAGGTGGTGCTGAGGTTTTATGCTGTGAACTAGGAAAATGAACTTGATGTGATTTACCCAGTTGACAAGTACTACAAAAATCATATTTAGAATGCAAAGTGACTTTTCCACTCATTAATATGTCATGAAGTATAGAAAAAGATGGATGATCAAGCCTCACGTGCCACATATTTGTATTACTGGACTGATTAGACTCAACAAAACAAGACTGAAAAAAATATGACTTAAGACTCTAAGCTATTTGATGGACAAGCTACAGATGACTTGTTATTGGACTCGATTAAGGCAACTGACACTGATGAACTATAGCAGGACTTCTCACGAGAGCAGGAATGAGGCAACACCAACTGATAGAGTCCATTACTAAGCTTCCCCTGGAGCAGCACACTATTCGTGACCATATCCTTTATAAAATAGTAATCAGAGTAAAATTCAGCATATATATATTATTATTCTTAGTTAATTGAGAAACACTAAGCAACTTTTTATTCATTTCAGGCACATATAGAACTTAATTCAACAATAAGGATTTGCAATAAGTGGTTGAGGGAAGTAGAGTCTTGCCAATATAGGGGATGTGTAGAGAGTTATCATTTCTAAGAAGTAGTTTCTCCTTACCCTTGTAGTCAGATTTCTGGGCAAGATTATTCAGATCTGTGATGATATGGTTAGTTGCACCTTAGTCAATATACCAAACAGAGTTATTTGTAGTGGTGCTAGAGGTAAGATAAGTTTATTGAAAGCCTTGGGGAGTTGGCTGCTCAAATTGACCAGAGGCAGGTGCTTATGATTGAGTATCCTGGAATGAGATATCAAACCTATGATAGCACTTGAAGGAAACATGACCCTGCCTATCACTGAGTTGGCAAACAGATCGATTCGCATCACTACAACTCCACAGTCGTGACCCTGACCTCTTGGATTGAAGGAAGCTCCGCCAAAGGAGTTACCAGAGAACTGAGAAGACAAGTGTTAGGGGTTACGGAAGTCGAAAATGCGGCAAGGATGAGCAGTCAAATTTGTAGAAAGGTTGTTAAGATCTAGCAAAGTAAGAGAGTTAACTTGTTCAAGACGCATCTTTTGGCTTTGAAGGAGGAATTGAACCTCCTGAAGAGTGAGAGTATCACAACGGGAGGTAAGGTTAACAAAAACTGGGTCATAATCCTAGTTGAGTCCATCTGCAATATAGAGAATGAATTCTTCATCAATGACAGGCTGACCTGCAGCAGAGAGAAATTCGGCAATCGATTTCATCTTGAGAAGATAATTATAAATACTGAGAGACTTCTTTTTGAAAGATTACAGCTAGAACTGGAGTTGAAAAGTACAAGCCCTAGACTGAGTAGTGAATAAAGTTTCAAGAGTTCGCGAGATTTTAGATGAGTTAGAGTAGTGACCGACATGACCAAACATCTATTTAAAAATAGAATTGAGTAATCAGCTGACTAGAGACTGGTCAGCAGGAAGCCATAGAGTATAGCCGACATTGAGCTGGCATAGTTCACTAGGAAAATTACCACCAGTGATGTTATCAACAAATTAAGGAGGACAGGTGACTATACTGACAAGAAAACTTTCAAGGTCGTGAGCTCGGACGGCGGGTAAGAGTTGAGAATGCTAGAAGGCATAGTTGTTATGGTCAAGCTTGATATTGAGAAGAGCAAGATCTTGAAACAGATTTGGAGCAGCAAGCAAGAGAGCTTGGGGAATGACTGGAACTGGAACCAAAGCCATAGCACTGACTCGTGGTGGAGTAGATACTAAAGACTTGCCAGTGGCGGCAGAGACCAAAGATGGTGACAAAGACAAAGAAGCCATTCACGGTAATCAATTAGCTCTGATACCAATTCAGAATGACTAAATAAAGAGACAATTTGGGAATTTTCTCTGTATTGTATTGACTTGGATAGAAAGAATATTCTAACAAAAGAATTCCCTAGAACCTTTCTTTAACAAACTTATTTCTACAATATTCCTTTCACGATGATGATCTCCAACAAAATGATGTCTCAACTAGTTGATAACTTTAATACTGAGTCATGTGCCAAATGGTAGTTTATTTCGACATGCGTACACACATTTTTACATGTGGGACCAGTATATGTTAAGCAATATATACATACCTTATATATAAGCATGTATATTACATACCTTATACATATAAATACGTATATTAAATTTACAAGTGTAAATCATTGATATACATTTCTTATCAAATAGAATTACTAGTTTATTTATTGATTTCTGAGTAGATATTAATGATTAATATTATCAATTATCTAGAAGTTGTGGATTTATAAGTACCCTCTGATACTCTTACCTGTTTATTCAGTGGCTATGCTATCTGATGTGATTTTTTTTTCTGTGTTTATCACTTGTTAATTTCTATCGATAACATTGTCTTATTGTATTGAGCTATACATCTTACTCTTTTGAAAGAAATGGGACATCTGCAATAACACTACAAGAAAAAAACTTTTTAGCTACAAAACTTTTAGTAGCTAAAAGTATATTTTTGGTAGCAGAAAATAATTTTGCTACCAAAAGTTGGTAGCTTTATCCCGATAGCAAAAAGTCTTTTACTACCGGAAAAAAAAATGGTAGCAATTGTCCTTCACTTTCTACTACCAAACATCGGTAGCAAAAAACCTTAATTTTAGTAGCAAAGATGTCCAAATTTAGTGTCTAAAAGAACAATTTGATTCTAATATTTAGTAGCATAATGCTTTAAAATTGGTAGTAGTAGCTCCATAGCAGCTACTAGCATTTGGTAGTAAAATCTCTTAAAATTAGTAACTGGTACAAATTATTTAGTAGCTAAATTTTCATTTTTACTTTTGGTAATGGAAATAAATTAAATTTAAAGAACTTAAATTCATCCCAATTTTTTCGTGTTTAGTTCAATTGAATGCATTAACATTAAATCGTTTTCTATAAATGGGTTTCATTTTAATAAATATTAAGCTAGTTGTACATCAATTTAATTATTTTCAGAATGTTTCTTTTATTATCATTGGAAATATAATGAAATTTACTATCAAACATGGAATTGAAAAATGGAAAAGAAAGAAAAATCTATTAATAAAAAGAATTAATTCACATTGACAATGACTAGTTTACACAAAAATGTACAGTATAATATGAAATAATGAAGAAAGAGTAGATAATCTACTAGAAAAGTCATTGAACTCTTGATTTTGCATATTTAGCCACCACAATCATCTTATCTGTGCATCGTACCTTGTTTCTAAAAATAAACAATAAAATGGAGACATAATTGAATAATACAATAATAAATATGCAATTCATTGTTGGCTTCGTAACAAGCAAATATATAAAGAGAAGAAATCCATACTCATACTTTAAAAGGAATTTTATAAGTTGTTTTCCTTCTTTTATACCAGCCTAAGTTGCTTCTCTTTTCTTTTATAATTATAATTAAACCCATCACTTTGGCTAAATTAGTATATGTAACTATCAAATAAATCAAAATAAGAGAGGTTCCAAAAAATTGACTTGCAAAAAGAAGAGAATTAAAACAAAGATAAAGAACTTAGGCGAACAATAGAAACTCATGGTCATGAAGTGAAGAATTATTTGGGCTTAAAGAATAAGAAGTTTATTAGTTAGCCACATCTCACGTTTGGCTGTGGATTTTCACCTTGTATGAATGATTGAGGAATAGTAATTATTATATAAAGTCTTTTTTCGGGCAAAATCACTAAGGAAAAGAAGATAGAGGAGAACTAGACTACTACTCTGCTAAGAGAGTCATCTTTTTTTAATCAAATGAGTAAACGTATCTTTTTTCTTTTATGGAAGTCTATATATCTTTCAAGTTTGAAAACTATATAAGTGTTAAATCATGATTTATATAGTCGATAATAGAAATATATGTATGTGAAATATAATTATATATATAGATATAGATTGTGTATATCTTGTACCCTTAATAAAGATTGTGTATTTTCTTAAAAAATCAAATCAAATAAAGTTTGTGTACCTTATAGTTCACAAAAAATACACGTAAAATTCCTTCAAAATTAAGTAAAAATTGTCTAATTAATTAGTTTATGAAATTCAACCTAAATCTATTTTTATAACGAATTTTGGTTTTTAAGGGAAAAGGAAAATATGTTTTGATAAAGGTGGAAAGTTCAAATTTAAATTTAAATTTTAGAAAACCCAAAATTTTACCTACCCGCCTAATTAATTGAAACAAAACTAAAATTAAAACCAAACCCCTCTCCACTAGTTCAGCTAGAAAAAACTCCTCTCCACTATCTCCCTCAACCGCCATGTAATAGCGGACTTTTTTTTTAATAAATTACGTGTTTATTATTACATTACAGAATAATTATGTACATTTGAAGTTAATATGATTAATACTTGGAAAAATATATTTTTAATTTTTTTCTAAAATAAAACACAAATTATATAATGAATAAAATTAATTTACTTGCTATATACAATAGCATTTACTGCTAAATAAATTTAATGTTAAAAAGTCTTAAGTACTTTTTCTCTACCAATTTTGTTGGTAGGGAAAATACTTTTGCTACTAAATATTCATTTGTCAAAAGTTTTTGTATTTTTTTGTTAATAAATAATTTAATAGAAAAAATTAAATTAACTTTTTTCTATCAATATTTTGATTGGAGAATGTCTTATTTGTTTGCTACCACATATTTGGTAGCAATAAGTCTTTTTTTGCTACCAAATAATTTTCATAGGAAATAAACTTTGAATCTATCAAATTTAACATTTGGTGCCACCATTTTTGGCTACTAGATTTTTTTTGGTAGCAAAAAACATACTTTATGCTCCCAAACATTTGGTAGCAAAAAAATTAATTTGATCTCATTTAAATATAATTGTTTACAACTATTTTTTACCTTTTTTTTATGGACTTTCTGCTATTATAACTTGGCAACAAAATCTAATATTTTGCTACTAAATATTTTTGGTCGCTGAAAATCTAGCAGCAGAAAGTCAATTTTCTAGTAGTGCAAATTAATTATTGTACATAATATGTAAACCACCACTAGCTAAATCCATAATTAAAATCTTCCATTACTATCTAACCCACGTCAATTTTACTTGGTTTGTATCTAAACTCGAATGCCTAGTTGTGCATGTTTTAGCTCGGCAACAATTCATATATACAAGTAGAAGGACAGCAAACTTCAATTATACTTTCTCAAAGAATGTGGACAGTCAAAAACAGTGGTCAACCACATTTTTTGACAATAAAATATAAGAACACGTGTTTTTTGCTCCTACCATCCAAGTCCATTTTTGTTGACAATGGGCAGTCATTGTAGGCTACCAACTATGTGAAGGGGAAAGGTTTTAGCATATAAATAGACCCCTTCACAACTCAATTTGGTATCCCAACAAAAAGAAAAAAAAATCCCAATATAGAGAGATAAAGAAAGAGCTTCAACTAAGAAGTTCTTGAGAGAATTTTTTCTGAGAAAAATTCTTGGGTGTAATTAGGATTAGGATTGTGAGTTATGAGTGTTATAAACACTGTGTAAATCTTTCTCCCTATAGTGAAAGATCTGCAGTAGTCTCGTGGACGTAGCCAAATTAGTGAACCACATAAATTAGGTCTTCTTATTCACTTTATTTATCACCTTCGTAATTTTGCATATCTACTAGGGAGGTTATTTCCCTAACAACTGGTACCAAAGAGCCAGGTTGAGTATTGTTCATACACATGGTACTATTCATATATACGATACTATTCACTTATATGAAAAGTCAACAGTAAGAAGCGATGGCTTGAGAAGACGGATCGGGACCCGGTATTAGTAAATTCTACAGTTCAGATTTCTCAATCTAGAGATTGCATATTAGAGATTATCTTCATAGCAAGAAATTGCATAAGCCTTTGTCAGGAGTAAAACTAGAAAAAATAGAGGACGACGAGTGGAAAGTCCTTGATTGACAGGTGTTAGGCATAATTCGATTGACGCTAACGAGGAACGTTGCTCACAATGTAGCGGAGGTAAAAACCACAATGGAGATGATGAGCATCCTATTAGATATATATGAGAAACTATCGATAAATAACAAAGTTCATTTGATGAAGAAATTATTTAATTTAAAGATGGGAGAAGATGCTTCAGTAGCAGTACACATCAACGAGTTCAACACGATCATCTCACAATTGACATCTGTTGAAATCAATTTTGATGATGAGATTCGTACTTTCATTCTTTTGGTGTCTTTACCGAATAGTTAGGAACCTATAAGAGTGGTGTTTAGTAATTCTATTGGCAAAGGGAAGTTGCAGTTCAATGATGTCAATGATCGAGTTCTCGCCGAGGAAGTGCAAAGAGTATATTCCAGTGAAGGAACATCATCGATAGGGATGGCAAAAATACCCGCTAACCCGTTTACCTGCGGGTACCCGACCCTAATGGGGCGGGTAATACTTGGTTATTCGGGTAAACGGGCCGGGTACAGGTTCTAAATGGGAAACCCGATCCGGGTACGGGACGGATACGGGTATAGGGGTACCCGCCCCGATTATTTTTATACGTAAAAAATAAAAATATATATCTTAAGTATATATATAATTTATGTAAAATACACATAAATAAATATGTATATATAAAAATTAGGTTGTATTACTAATTTTAGTATATAATATTGTCATTAGATTTTTTTTCCTCTTTAAATTCATATTTTTTTATTTTTCAAATTATTCAAATAATATTTTTTTTTAATTTTTAACCGGGTATGGGTACCCACGGGTACCCGCCAACCCGTGCAAGTAATACCGAACCTGCCCCGCCAACTTAAACGAGTAAATGGGGCGGGTATGGGTTTGATTTTTCCCCGCGGGTACGAGAGCGGAAAAGCCATACCCGTCCCAAACCCGCCCCGTTGCCATCCCTGAATCATCGATTTCTGCCCTAAATCTCGAGAACAAGGGCGAAAACAACGACAGGAATTCTAACCGACGCCGCGGCAGGTCCAAATTAAGGAATAGTAAAGATAAGTCCAGAATAGGAAGAATACAAGAGTGCTGGAACTATGGCAGGACTGGCCACTTAAAGAAGAATTGTAGAGTACTAAAGAAAGAAAACAAATCACACAATGCCAATGTTGTGACTGAGGAGGTACAAGAGGCTTTACTATTGTCTGTTGATAGTCCAATTAATTCTTGAGTTTTAGACTCAGGAGCCTCGTTTCATACCACTATACACCTAGAGATTATCAAGAATTATGTTTCTAGTAATTTCGGTAAGGTGTATATGGCTGATGGGGAACTATTAGAAATATTGGTATGGGTGATATTCCTTTGAAGATGTCATAAGGATCGGTATGAAAAATCCAGGAAGTAAGGAATCTACCAGGCTTAATGAGGAATCTTATTTTGGTGGGACAGCTTGATGATGATGGCTACAATATGATCTTTTCTAATGACTCGTGGAAGGTCAGCAAAGAAGCTCTAGTTGTTGCTTGAGGAAACAAAACTAGGATTCTTTATATGACTTTTAGTTGCAGAAATACACTAGCAGTTATAGATGTAGTGTTATTTCAAGTCTATGGCACTGTAGACTTGGGCATATGAATGAAAAGGAAATGAAGGTAATACTATCAAAAGGAAAGCTATCGGAGCTGAAGTCAGTTGAGCATAATCTCTATGAAAGCTGTATTTTTGGCAAACAGAAAAGGGTGAGCTTTTCAAAAGGCGGAAGAGAATCATGTGCGGCAAAGTTGGAGCTGGTCTATACAGATGTGTGGTGACTATCTCATGTAACATCTCTTGGAGGCTCAAGATATTATGTCACTTTCATTGATAATTCGAGCAGAAAGGTATGGGTTTAGTTTTTAAAAAATAAGTCTGATGTCTACGATACCTTTAAGAAATGGAGAGCCATAGTGGAAAATGAGACCAAATTGAAAATAAAGTGTTTGCAGTTTGATAATGGAGGAAAATATAAAGATGGTGAGTTCAAGAGACATTGTGCACTCAATAGGATCAAGATAGAGAAAACTATTCCTAGAAAACCACAACAAAATGGTATAGCTAAGATGATGAATTAGACCCTAAACGAACGTGCCAAGAGCATGAGGTTACATGCTAGATTGTCGAAAATGTTCTAGGTTGAAGCAGTTAATATTGTAGCATTTCTGATCAACAGGGGACCTTCAACACCTCTTGATTTCAAAATACCAGAAGAGGTTTGGAGCGGTAAAAAAGTAAAACTTTCTTTCTTGAAAGTTTTTTATTGTTTATCCTATATTCATATCGATCCTGCTAGTTGAAGTAAGCTTGATCCAAAATCAAAGAAGTGTTACTTTGTCGGTTATGGCAACAATAAGTTTGGTTATCATTTCTGGGATAACCAAAGTCGGAAGATCATCAGAAGCAAAGATATTATCTTCAATGAGGATGTGTTGTACAAAGATAGATTGGGCACCAGAGCCAATGGTGCATATCCTGAAGTCAATAAGACAAAGAAGTGCCATTGAATGACATCTCAATAGATGAGGTGAAGAATAACGCCCAGGAAAATCAAGAAGTTGTAGCTCCTGAGCCGCATCTATAAACTTCTGTAATTGAACTCAGGAGATCCTTCAGAACCACTCGACTACCACAAAGATATTCTCCTGCACTGCATTATATTCTATTGACTGATAGAGGAGAGCCAAAGACTTATGAAGAAGCTATGCAGGATGATGAGTCAATTAAGTGGGAGTAAACCATAAAAGATGAAATGGACTCGCTGTCATCCAATCAAATATGGGAGTTGGCTGAACTACTAGAAGGAAAGAAGGCACTGCACAACAAGCAGGTCTATCAAATAAAGGAAGAGCATGACGGTAGCAAACAGTACAAGACAAGACTTGCTATAAAAGATTTTTAGCAGAATAAAGACATTGGCTACACCGAGATTTTCTCTACAGTGGTCAAATTGACCACAATCAAAATAGTACTTGGGTTAGTAGCTAAGGAAGACCTGAATCTAGAGTAGCTAGATATCAAAACGGCATTTCTTCATTGTGACTTAGAAAAAAAAATTTATATAAAGCAGCCACAAGGCTTCGAAATACAAAAAAAGGAAAAAATAGTATACAAACTTCAGAAAAGCTTGTATGGTCTTAAACAAGCTCCAAGACAGTGGTACAAGAAGTTTGATAGATTCATGAGTAACAATAGTTATTTGAGATGCCATGCAGATCATTCCTGCT
This sequence comes from Trema orientale, assembly GCA_002914845.1. Classification (NCBI taxonomy): domain Eukaryota; kingdom Viridiplantae; phylum Streptophyta; class Magnoliopsida; order Rosales; family Cannabaceae; genus Trema; species Trema orientale. Next base: position 82,887 of record JXTC01000181.1, read on the forward strand.
ATGTGAAGAGGTTTGATAATTCCTACATCATTATACTTCTATATGTAGATGATATGTTAATTACTGAAGCTTGTATGGAGGAAATTGATAAGCTCAAGAAAGAATTATCAAAAGAATTCTCAATGAAGGACTTAGGAGTAGCAAACAAATCCTTGGAATAAGAATTTCTAGAGACAGGGTAAATAAGATGTTGAAGCTATCACAAGAGGAACATATAAAGAAGATGCTTAACAGATTCAACGTGGATGGAGCAAAGCTTGTGACTACTCCTTTAGCAAGTCATTTCAAACTAACCAAAGAACAGTCACCCTCGATAAAAGGGGAGTAGGAATATATGGTGAAGGTACCTTATGCATTTGCTATTGATAGTCTTATGTATGTCATGGTATATACTAGACCAGATATAGCTCATGCAGTGAGAGTTGTGAGCTGGTATATAAGTAACCCAGGTAAATAGCACTGAGAAGCAGTAAAGTGGATTCTCAGATATTTAAGAGGTACTGCAGACAAAGCTCTATAGTTTAGAAGTATGGATTTGGGCTTAGAAGGCTTGGTGGATGCTAATATGGCTGGTGATTTAGACTGTAGGAAGAGTACTGCTGGATATGTACACACTCTTAGAGGTACAGTAGTTAGTTGGATTTCTAAGTTGCAAAAGATTGTTGTACTTTCAACTACTGAAGCAGAGTACGTTGTCGTAACAGAAGCTTGCAAAGAGATAATATGGCTAAAGTCTTTCTTGGAAGAACTGGGTTACAAGCAGGAGAAGAGTGTATTGTATTGTGACATCTAAAGTGCAATTCATTTGGCAAGGAATCTCGTTTTTATTGCTAGAACAAAGCATATATAAGTACAATATCACTTCATCAAATCAGCTTTGGAAGATGGAGTCTTAGTGCTTGACAAGATTCTGGAAGGCAAAAATCCTGCAGATATGCTAACGAAGACGGTGACCATTGATAAACTGAAGTTGTGTTTAGCATCAGTTGGCCTGCAAGCATGAAGAGGAGAGATGGACTACTGTATTGATCATGATGTGTGAAGACTGATTGAAATCAAGTCTTTAAGTAGAAGATTATCAAAGAATGTGGGGAATCAAATTGTTAAAGAATGTAGGCAGTTAAAAACAATGGCCAGCCACATTTTTTGACAACCACATTGTTTGACAATGAAATATAAGAACATGCATTTTTTGCTCCTACCATCTAAGCCCATTTTTGTTGACAATGGGCAGCTATTGTAGGCTACCAACCATGTGAAGGGGAAAGCTTTTAGCCTATAAATAGACCCATTCACAACTCCATTTGGTATCCCAACAAAAAGAGAAAAAAATTCCAATATAAAAGGAAAAAAAGAAAGAGCTTCAACTAAGAAGTTCTTGAGAGAATTTTTTGTGAGAAAAATTCTTGGGTGTAATTGTGGTCAGAGTTGTGAGGTGTGAGTGTTATAAATATTGTGTAAATCTTTCTCCCTATAGTGAAAGATCTGTAATAGTCCCGTAGACGTAGCTAAATTGGTGAACCACATAAATTGTGTCTTTTTATTCGTTTTATTTATCGTATTCGCAATTTAGCATATCTACTAAGGAGGTTATTTCCCTAATATAATTCTTTATAGTTTTTCTCCTAGTAAATAGTATTTGATTAATTAATTATTACTCGAATTTGTGCTACTGTGTATAAATAGCCGACAATTTAATTTTAGACAACAGCTGGCATGGAATAATGCAAATGTTTTTATTTATTTATTTTAAATTCAGGTCTATATTTCTAGTCTTCTAGAATAGTGGTAGTGATGTGAAGTTGGAACAATAATAGACCAAACGAATTCCAAACATGAAAATGCGATCTAAGAGCTAGAGGCTTCTACAGAGGAGACACATGCATATGTATGAATTTTGTCCAACGTGAAAAAGTGTAACAGTACCAAAAAGGAGCCGAGCAAGATGGTATTTTATCTCTCATGCATTATGAATTGTGGACTTATATGATCACTTGAAGACACGAAAGAAAGGGGAAAAAAAAAAAAAAGTGATTTGAAAAAGTTAGACCTGACATGTTGGAACCAATTAATCATTGTACCTAATCGACTATGAAAACGAAAAGTGAAACTTCTCACAAAAAATGTTAGCTTACCCTTTGATCACAAATTCACACAATCATCGAATGAAAAATTAACCAATGATAAACCACTGCTTTATTAAAAAATTAAACCGATTTTCTCAGATCATGATCATCAAAACTTGTTTGTTTGTTAATGAGGAAATTCTTTCTTTTATGTTGTAAAATATTGCTAGCTGGAGTAGTGTAGGGTCACATGAGTTGTAACCACATGATGGTTAAAAAAAATAGACAAAGAAACAAAAGAAACTTTAGATCATCGTCAAAACTTGTTGTGGTAACTATAATATGTTCCAATATAATCGGTTTCCTATGCACACCTGGTTTTGTTGAGTCAATTATATTGCTAGCTAAAGTAGTGTTGGTGTTACATGGGTTCTTACAGCTCGCTTTATCTGCTTACTATCTTGACTGTTGCCACTGCATTTCTTGGTGCTGATGGCAAGCTAGATCCAAACTACTACTGCCAGAAATGTCCTCAAGCATTGTCTATCGTCGAGGCTGGAGTCATCGCCGCCATTAAAAACGAGACACGTGTTGGTGCTTCATTACTCCGACTCCATTTCCACGACTGTTTCGTCAATGTGAGTTGAGATTTTGGCCCTCATTTTTTTTGTTGAAACGTGAATAGTACTTACTAGGACTCACATGCATGTTGATGAGAATTTTCAGGGCTGTGACGGGTCGATTTTGTTGGATGATACGGCCAACTTTGTGGGTGAGAAAACAGCAGCTCCCAACAACAACTCAGTGAGAGGGTTCGAAGTGGTGGATCACATTAAGGCCAAGCTAGAGAAAGCTTGCCCAGGAGTAGTGTCCTGTGCTGATATATTAGCCATTGCTGCCCGTGATTCTGTTGTCTATGTAAGCTTCAGTTTCTCCTTCCTCCATAGTACACAAAAAAAAAAAAAAAAAAAAAAGGAATGTATAAAAGTCACTATAGGTGTTTTACTTGGTTATAATCCTATTTACAGTTAGGAGGTCCTTCCTGGAAAGTTAGGTTGGGAAGAAGAGACTCTACTACTGCTAGCAGGAGCCTTGCAAACACTTCCGTCCCGTCCCCTGCTTCTAACATAAGTAGTCTTATATCAAGTTTCTCTACACAAGGACTTTCCTTAAAGAATTTGGTGGCTCTTTCAGGTAATTTAAATTTCCTTAGCTTTCCTTGGTATATGAAAAATACAGAATTAGTATCATTTTAAACGTCAAGTCATATCAAAATCAAACCAAAACAAGTAACGATAAAAATTTCACTCTGTCGAAACTATTAAGAAAAATCCTTTCAAAACATGATCTTGACCATGTTATAGAACTGAAATTTTGATGACTAGTTCACCACTTGATTGTAAGAGGGTATGTTATTCAGTCGACTTGAGTCACAGGTTCGCACACCATTGGGCTGGCTAGATGCACATCATTCCGGGCACGAATCTATAATGACACAAGCACCATCGACGCCTCCTTCGCCAAGTCATTGCAGAGAAATTGCCCAAGAAGTGGGAATGATGACAACCTCGCAGACCTTGACCTCCGAACCCCAACCCATTTCGATAACCTATACTTCAAGAACTTGCTGGAAAAGAAGGGTCTACTACATTCAGACCAGGCTCTCTTCAATGGAACTTCTGTTGATTCTCTGGTTAAAAGATATGCAAGCAACAATGAGGCCTTCTTTAAGGCCTTCGCTAAGGGTATGATCAAAATGGGAAACATCAGTCCTCTCACTGGAAGCAAAGGCGAAGTCAGAATTAATTGCAGAAAAGTAAACTAGAAAAGGAGTAGATTTATATCTCCTTTAGTTCGAATTAAGAGTATGTCTCGGATTGTGGAAATGTATGGTAACTAGTAAGCATACTCGGCTACCTTTTTCTTGGCAAAATGGGCCATGGATTTCGGTTCCTGTCAAATAAACGCTATGGTTATCGATAAGCAGCTAGCTTAACTATGCAAGTTTTATTAATAGACTATGAAGAGGCTGACCATCAGTCAACTTAAATGGCCAAAATGTTTTGAAAAACGTAAATGCCGTGTAAACACGATAATGTCAAATCTATTTGCTTAGCGTAGACCTTGCATGAAAATAGTCATTTCTTTCGAACTTGTTATGGGTTCTTCTCCCATTATTCATGTGCAGATATTAAGAGTCAAAAATTAATTTAAGACGTTAATGCTGTAACTTCATATTGCAGGGAAATGAAATCTGATTATAACGTTCAATTATCTATTAGAGAGTGCTTTAACCTGAGCATTATTACTAATGTTGACTTTGACCACCTAAATTATGTGAAAGGATTACCATCCCTACTACAGGTAAAGGATACAATAAAGTAACAAATAGAATTGCAAAAATTTAGCATAAGTGGCAACACATCCACCAACCGTGACCGGCAACTCAAAGAAAACCAATTAACATCGAGATTTGACGCCATCAAAGACACTTAAAAGTAAAAGCAAATCGAGTGAATTGTATTCAAAGTTCTAATCAATCTGTTGATGGAGGAGACTAAAGACATATACATGGGAATATAGGCTAAAGTGGATATACTAATCAGTGCAAAATGTGATTAGATCAGTGATACACAACTGCGAGGACATAATTTCGTGTATGATAACAGAAATTATGACTTATCGATGCATTGCCTTACAAAAAAGAAGGTTATTAAGTAACTGAACTGATGTAATTGGGGGAGGGGTGAAATTTCCCCAGAACTAGTAAAGTACATACCGTTGTCAACTATACAGAAAGGTTAGGCTGCCTATCGCTCATGAAAAGGGGTAATACTACATAAGTCTCACAAGTTAGTCCAACTCTGCTCCCGAATCAACCTCCTCCTCTGGTAGTTCAAATGCATCAATTTCTGCAAAGTAAGCTCTCTGCTGCTCAATAAATTCTTTGGACAAGGCATGCTCGGCAGCACCTTTCCGCTGCTCGTCAAATTCTTTGGACAAGGCATGCTTGGCAGCATCTTTTTGTGATGGTGGGCGACCCTGCTTCTGAAGAAACAGCAAGTAGACTAAATTTTAGCTGAAAAAGCACCACTGATTCTAGAGCAAGCAAACAACTATATGTAATAGTACAATAGTGGTAAATTGCTCCCTACACAACAACTTCTGTATTTGACTTATTGATAGTACAAAAGATTGGAGCAGTTTTCCGCCGAAAACAACGAAAGGGAATATATCAGTCTTAGAACAAACCTTTTTACTCGGAGCTGTGCTTGCCTTGGATAGAATGTAACCTCCATCTTCCTTCATTTTCTCCCTATTTTGAAAGCAAAGAGCAAAAGTCCAGAAGCAGTGAAATTATCATATTACATACATAAACTCTGTCAATCAAATAAATCGTATTGGGCTGCACAAAAATCACAGAATTCCTCACGTCCATTAAAATATATGACATCCATCTATATAGAATATCAACACAAAACAGGAAAGAAAGAAAATATTAAATCAGCAGTAACTTAGATATTTACCCAATCCTCTGAATCTTTGTTGCAGAAGGACAACTCAGGGGCTCAACAATTGCCTTTCCCTTGCTCTTCCTTTTCTCCGCAATTATAGTGTCAATCAAAGGCTCCTCTGCTTCCTTCATTTTACCCTTATTTTTCTCTGCGGTCTGTCTACGACCGTAAACCGAACATGGCTCAAAAGCCTCGGAATCGCCTCTACCTGAAATTCAGAACGTTGAATTTGCCCATTAGTTCCCGAAGCACATTAGAAAATTCCTATAAATCGCAGCGTTTCCACGACCATCACACAAGAAAATCATTTGCAGGGTTCCAAAACACAACCCAAACATAGCTTAAGCCTTAAGTCTTGACTGAAACGCATCAGATAGCGGCAAATCTCTACTAACCCCAATACAGACAAACTAAAATTAGCCAAACCCATTTGGGATTATGGGGAAACTAGTTAATTTCAGCTCAGAAGAGCAGTGGTAAACACCAGACTCATCCAAATTATTCATTCAAATGATTCATAAGAACAAGAACTAGATAAATCAAATCCATCCCCCCCCCCCCCCCCCCCAAAAAAAGAGTCACAAAATCAAGAACAAACCCTAGAAATCGAATCCGAAATAGATGCATATACTACCCAAAGAGGAAAAGAAAAGAAGTGGACCGTACCGGACGCAGAGGGCGATCTAGGCGGGCGCAGAGGAGTGGAAGCAACCGGAGCTGGGAGGGCAGAGACATGTTGCGAAGCGTCGTCGTTTTGGGCGGTGGATGTAGTGGTGGTGCTGTTCGTGGACTTGGTTTGGGTGTTTGGGAGAAGCTTCTTGATGGCAGAGGAGAAAAGGGGCTTCTGGGGTTTGAGACGGAGAGAGGAGGACGATGAAGACTGAGAAGAGGCCGCGGCGGTGATGGTGTTGGTGCAGTCGGAGAGTGGCTTTCGAACTCTGCTTCTTCTTCTTCGCTCAGCTTCCATTTCTGTATTGCTTGCTTCACATTTCATAGACCCAAAGAAATATATATATATATATATATTTGCGAGTGTATAGCGGTAGAGAGAGAGAGAGAGGGGATGTGTGAGGAGGAAGGTGATGTTGTAATGGCGGGAAATTCTGGTTTTGATTAGCTCCAGAGATGGTTTTGGCTCTTTCTGGATGGTTCAGATCAGATCAGGAGTTGTCGAACCGAGTCGGCGTTGTTCGAACTAAAGTGACCATTTTGGTTACAAGCCAAGCCTGGACAGGGTTGGGTTACAACAAGCCGAAGCCCACAACGGAAATGGACTACCACGAAATGGACTGTTAAGTAGCCAAATACCACTTTCTAAACGCGAATCGTTCCCCCAAAAAAAGAAAGTATACGCTAAATTAAGAACAATTGTCAGTCTTTGCTAATTACTACTTTCTAAAACAAAATTAAGGCTCCTTCAAAAAGGAAAAAAAATTAAGGTATTTAATCCTAAGAGTCTATTAAGGTATTCATGATGAAAAAAAAAAGGATTCATTTATAAATGTTATCAAATAATTTTTATTGACGTGTCACACGTCTAAAATTATTTAAATATCCAATGACCTAACAACCTTATAATATATTTTTTTCCAACAAACCCCAAATTGTTTCTACTATTACCACCATCTGTGGCGTCCCGCCACCACTGTCGATTTCAATCACAATCTTGGCCACACCTCTATTTGAGTGGGGTTAAAATACTTCGATCACAGTTGACTTGTTTGACTTCCAATCGAGGCTGTTTCGATCATTTTTTAATCGGCAGTTGAAAACCTTTTATCCCAATCAAAACTTCTCGACTACAGTCGAACATGGTCGGCCATCACCCCTAATTGCGCCTCTTTCACTTTGCCTTTTTTGATCGGAGTCGCGCCAAAGGTAATTTTGAAATTTTGAATTTTTTATTAAATAAAAGTCGTAGTTTTGTAAATTATTTATAATTTGACCTTTGTTCGTCAAATGCTTTAAAAGATGATCCATAATTGATAATGACCCTTAATTATATTTTTAAATATTGTATTTTGACAGTTTGTTTAATTTATAGCTTATATTTTGGTTATTATCAACATTGATCTTTATATATAAATATCGTAACAAATTTATATATATTCTTTGTCAAAATTTTGACCATTAAGTTTATGAAAATATCATTTTTAAAGATATAAATCTAAAAAATAATTTAAATTTGAAACTAATTAAAAATTAGTAACTAAAGTAATAAAAAATTCAAGAGCATAATTTTTAAAATATTTATTAACTTAGTTATTAGTTTAAAACATGTTTTAATTTTAAATTACTTTTTAAATATGTATATATATGTTTAAAGTTTAAACTAGTATTGTGTAAATTCAATATCAAAATTGGTATTTAACCATGAGAATGTATAAATTAGTTTTAAATTTTAAATCTGAAAGTTAATGATGATGATAGCCAAAAAAAATAATATATAGAGAAAACTAGGTGGAGAACTAATTTTTAAATTGGTTTAAGTAAATGTCCATATTTCAAAAATTATAGATAAATGTCCATTTTTCAAAAGTTTTAGTTATGGAATATGTTGTATTTCTATTTTATCATTAAGTGAGTTGGTCATTTAGTTATAAACTTTTGAGTTGGTCATATACTAAGTTTTAGGCCAAAAAATAGTCAAATAACTAGTCAACCCCAAGATATAAATTAATATATTGTCAAAATACAAAATATAAAAGTATAATTAACTCAAGAAGGAATGATACCTTTTATTTGTATCGTGCATTTTTCAAAATAGTATGAAAACCTAAATAACATTGGGTTTTGGATACTTATACCTATTTTTCAAAAAATAATACCAAATTTACGAACTTTCAAAAATAATAAAAATCCGTATGACCTTTTTGTGGCATTTTTCTAAATACTTTGAAAGTTAGAAAACGCTGTGGTATTTTAGTAAATAAGTCATTTTTTTCGGTAGTTTCCTGGAAACCAATTTAGTTTAATTTGGTTTCCTGTAACCGGAATGTTCTATATGTATGTAAATTACAGGAAACCACAAAGGTTTCCTAAAAACCAGTTTGGTTTCCTTTAGCCGAAAACCACGTACGTAAGTAAATCACAAGAAAACACAAAAGTTTCCTCGAAACCATTTTGGTTTTCTTTAGCCGAATACCTGTACGTAAGTAAATCACATGAAACTATGAACATTTCCGGGAAATCATTGTGGTTTCCTTTTTACAGAATATCTTGTAGCTAAATAAATCATAAGAAACCATCGTGGTTTCCGAATATCCTGTATGTAAGTAAATACATGAAACCATGAACATTTCTGGAAAATCATTGTAGTTTTTTTTTTTTTTTTGGTGAAATATCCTGTAGCTAAATAAATCATAGGAAACTATCGTGGTTTCCTTTTAGCAGATTGCCCTGTAGCTAAGTAAATCACAAGAAACCACAAAAATTCCTAAAAACCATTACGGTTTCTTTTTCAAATCATAGGAAATGATGAAAGTTATTGTGATTTCCTTTTTTGAAGAATGCCTTGTAGTAAGAATTGGGTGAGGCATTGAACAAGGACGCTGAAAACTATGATCAAGTTCTCAAATTAAGTAATTATATTTTTGAAGTAAAAGCAACAGAAATATATATTGGTTTTTGTATTCTAGCAACTAGTTTCCAATAATCAAATTGGTTTCTAGTAATCAATAATTGAATTAACCAAATAGTTCTGTTGTTTATGATAGAAACTAATTTAGTTTTCAGTTTTTATTAACTAAATAGTTATGATATTTATGGTGAAAACCAATATAGTTGTTGGTTTTTAGTATCAATTTGGTTTCTAGTTTCCAAAAATTAATTAGTTTATGATTTCTAATAATAAATTGGTAATTAGTTTTAAGAGTGATCAGCTATAAGTAAACTAGTAGCAAAAAGAAACAAGAAAAAATGAAAATTTTAATACGTTATTTGGTCTTTCTTAGCAAGAATTTGTTATTTTTCTGAAAAAAGGTAGTACAAAAATAAGTAAAAATTTGGACATATTATTTTTGGTATTATTTATCAAAAGGTAGTACTAGGTATCTTTTTCCCAATAACATTTAATAGATGAGAAAATAACATAGATAGGACTAACCTGGGACAAAATGATTTCTTGTGTATTTTTCTAAAATGACATTTTTAGAAATGTTAATGACTTCTTTACCATAGGGCTTATTGACCACGAAAAAATCGTTATTTAAGACTTTTTCATGATTAAGAAGTTATTGACCACAGGTCAAGACATCATTAACACTCTTAAAAATATCATATTTAAAAAATAGGCGCAAAAAATCATTTTGGCCCAAGTTAGTCCTACCCATGTCCTTCTCCTATAGAGGAAACTATATGGGATATCCATTTTTGACATTATGTGTAAGTATATGTCCCTTTGTTTAAGTTTTAATTTTTGTATCCCTTTTCTAAAATTATCAGAGCTACTTATACCAATTTACCCTTATGTTCTGAAACCAAAAAACGGAGGGAAAAAAAATGACTAGTGGTCACGATATAACCCCCAAAAAATACAGAGAAAGAAAAAAAAAAACCTCGACTTAGCTTCTTCTTTGTGCTTGGTGAGAAATCGATTTTCTCTCCAAATTTTCCTAGGAAACAAACAACTTCACCAACACTCAGCTTGGACACTAATCTCATTTGAATCAAAGTTTCGCTTCACTCCTCGCATAATCGGTAAAGTGTTTATTGGAGAAAAGATTGTTTTTCGTAAGTGGCTGGGTCTCAGTTGTGTTGAGAGAGAGAGAGAGGAAAATTACGGTAAAAGTACCCATTCTTAGTTGAAATTGACACTTTAATATCCAATCTTTTTTTCTGACGACAATAGTACCTTCCGTTCAAATTTTATAACAAGCGTCAAATTTTTCCGTTAAGTGCCACTTTAGAGGACACGTGTTACTCCATAAAGTTATTTATAGTTTTAAAAAATGTAAAAAAAAATGAATAAAACTTGAAAAATGAAAATAAATCAAACAAATTCCGAAAAAAAAAAAGAAAAGAAAAGAAAAGAAATAAGCTTAAAAAAATAAATGAATGAGTAAAGGAAAAAACCCAGAATTCTTCTTCGTCTCCACACACACTTTCTCGTTAGATCTAATCCGATTCTCCGGCTACATTATTACTGAAATGTCAGTTTTCGGCGACTTTACCTAGTCCCAGCTCTCTCTCTCTCTCTCTCTCATCGTTTTCACTCTCTGGAATCTAATTTTTCTTTAGCTTGGGTCGCCGGAAGTTCCGAAAGCGCCATAGCTTGGGTCAATAGGCACCAAAAATGCTTCCAAAGAAGGCGATCTCCGTCTCCGTAAAGAGGAGAATATCGCCGCTGTAGCCATCAAAATGTGATTTTTTTTTTTAATTTTCTTTTTTCAATTTTATTTTTGAAACCCAGAACGACAAATCCAATTCCAAACACAACTCACTTAGCAAAACAAATCTAAAAACTCCAAAAAAAATAAAAGAGACTATGAAACAGTCTTTCTTTTGAGTTGTTGTCTTCCTCAACAGGTGGGTTAAGCTCTGTTCAGGTCCAAGTTTTGAATCTTCAAAGGAGCAAGAGCAAGAGAAATTTACCATCAGAACAAATTCCTCCCAGACTTCTTTCTCTCTCTTTTTTTTTTATAATTTTAATTTGGGTCGATTACGCATCCTCCAAAAAGGCTGAATATCCAAGACTCTGTTTTGTTTCTCTCTCACTCTAAAAAATAATGAATTGGAGGAACATGGTATAGCAGAGCCCGAATCGATTGATGGTACTCCTCAATAAATCTATTTAGCACAGGTTCAATTTTTTTTTCTTTTTTTTTTGAATAAAGCACAGATTCAATTTCAAGGGTATATTTTTACTTCTTTGACGATTTGCGATAAGACCTTCATACGGTTTGTAAATCTCTTCAGTCTGGGTTTACTCTAAAATCCTTTAGTTTGACCATCATTCTTACTGCCAGTTCTTGATTCTGTAGCCTTTATTTTTTGGGTAAAAGATATTTAGCTTCTATCAACCTCTGGATGAACAGGGCTCGAGCTAGATATTTATTTAATTTTTTTTCAACTTGTTTCTTTTTTTTAAAATTTATTTGAATTATTTTCATTTTCTAAATTTTTGTTCATTCTTTTTACATTTTTTCAATTGCATATTTGATTTAATTTCATTTTCCTAATTTTATTTCATTTTTTTTACGTTTTTAAGAACTGCAATTAATCTTGGAGGGTGACACGTGTATTCTGAGTGGCACTTAACGGAAAATTTTAACGATTGTTATAAAATTTAGACGGAAAGTATTATTACCGTCAGAAAAAAAAATTGGGTATTAAAGTATAAATTTCAATTAAGAATAAGTACTTTTGTCGCAATTTTCCCAGAAAGAGAAAGATAGATTTGTTATGTTGTGTTTGCGACTTTGTGATCGATTGAAAGAAAGAAAGAAAGAAATGGCGGCTTGCTTGACTTCTTTGTCATCCTTGTCTAGTGCTCATTTCATTTCATTTCCTTTTATTTTTATTTACTTTCTAAGGGTTTTTGTTTTCTTCTCTACAGATTTTATCTTTTGTAATTCATATTCATATGTCTTCTTCTTCTCTTTTTTTAAGATAAAAAAATAAAATACAACTATATACATAGCCATAGGGAGGGGATGTCAATATTCTGATAGGAAAGGGCGTGAGATTTGGTCGATCAAGAAGTCGACTTCGTTTGGGAAAACTCCGAAGCTGAGAATTCAAAGGAAATCAAATTTAAACCCAAATCCAATGTGCAATTTCTGTGTTCGTGCAGACTACTGGTATGTCCGCCATTCCATTCTTTAGAGCTTTTTTTAATAAAGAGTTTTTAAGAAAATTTGTACTGTTTGTTTAGTAAATTGATTAAAATGGAATTTTGTTATCTTATGTACTACACTCCTTTAGTGATGATAATCAAGGAGGTGGTGGTGGTGATTTTGTTGCTGGATTTCTTCTTAGAGGTGCTGTCATTGATACCTTGGCCTACATATGAGTAAATTATCAATCGGGTTTTCTCTGCGTCACTTGTCAAGAAATGTTGAGACCTTTTCATGAACCACTGACCGTACTGATTCTGTTTATTCACCTAGTAGAAGGTCAGGGCTCAACACTCTGATGTCATAACGTAGCTTTAAACCTCATCCAATGATAGTGAAGCTTAGGATGCTTTGAGTCGTTCTTTGGTATAGTTTCAAGGTCGGTCAGTTGAGACAATTACTGCATTAGATAAGTCTGAAGAAGAACTTAACTATGATCAGGTTCCTTAAACATACATGCTTCTTTAATGTCACTTGATTCTTTGTTGATCTGTATAAAAACTAATTTACCCTTTTGATTACTTGTCTTTAAAGTGTTTGTGAGAGACTTTGTTCCAAGTGCATTGACTTTTCTGACGAATGGTGAGCTTGAGATTTTCAAGAATTTAATCTTGAAGACTCTTCGTCTTAAATCTTGGGAGAAAAAGATCGACAGGTTTCAGCCTGGAGAACGAGTTATGCCGGTTAGGTTCAATGTACTTCATGATCTAGTAAGGAATTTGGAGACTTTGATTGCGGATTTCAGAGAGAGTGCTGTAGGAAGAGTTGCTCCCATTGATTCTGGATTTTGGTGGTATTGGAAATATGCCCTAGAAAGCGGTTTCTTTGTTTGGTATTTTAAACAATATTTATTGGATTTAAGTGTTATCTATTTGTTATTAATAAATTCTATATTATATCCCAATTATATACATGTGATGTTTATGTTTTTCTATTATGCAAACATCTAAAAATTTTTATGACTAATAATGAGTAGTAAAGAATTGTTCGTGTTAAGTGTTCACATGTGGGAGACTAAATTTTTTATTTCATTATGTCTAAATTAAAAGTTTACATTCTGCAAATAAAGATAGAATAATTTATTTTGCCAAAGAATGTAGTGTTGTCTATTTCAACGGGATTGATGAAGTCTCTAATTATCGAAGTATCTGACTCCGGATAGAAATACTAGTGCGTTATAAGAAAGTTATAAGTGCATTGAATTGGACCAAGTGAAAATAGAATTTGAGGTTAAGTGCCGTAACTCAATATTCTATCTTTCACTAATTATTGTAAGACTACCTTAATCCTAGTGATTGTCAGACTTGTTTTCATGAGTTTTATCTTTTTGACTTACTAAAGGACTAATTCTGATTATATGGTTCGAACTCCAGTATATTAGAAGATAAGATTTATGAATTGATGAGAGCGCCCTTCATGATTTGGACACCATGTATATAATGTCACTTTAAGTTTTTTCAAGGACTTGGATGATAAAAAATCAGGCACCAGGTATTCACTTTGTGAATTTGACTATGTTTGTATGGGCAATTACAAACACCGTAGTCAATTATTATCCATTAGATGAAAAATAATAACTCAAAAGTAAATATGTACTAGAAGGGTAATACGGTAATTTCACCTCACTAGTATGGCATTGCATCGGGGGTATATCTGCAGATATAGTATATGCTAAATAGATCAAATTAATTAAAGTGTTAATTAGCTTCACAGAAAATATATATGATATTTAGTCTAAGAGTAAGCATACAAAAATAATATAATTATCATATACTTTTATATAAAAACATTTATCAGCAATGTTATGAACAAAATCATTAGAAAGTATAGCAGTATTAAACTTCTCATTCCATTGTTTAAGAGCTTGCTTTAGACTATATAGAGATTTCATTAGTTTACATATTTCATATTTATTCCAAGGTAGAACAAACCCTTCTAGTTATTCCATATAGACCTCCTCATCAAGATCTCCATTTAAAAATGTTATTTTTGTTAGCTATTTTTAGCCCAAAATTGACAACTCAAGAGGGGGATGAATTGGGTTTTAAAAACTTTTTGAGAAAATTTTCAACTATTTAAAACTATAGACTACTATTTTGAAACTTTTAAGCTAAATCCATAATAATACTAGATACATAGCAATAATACTAAGTATATTAAGCATACTAAATATCAAACACTCAAATAAATAGATTGCAATAAAGTAAAGAGTGTAGGGATAGAGAATATGCAAACTCAATTTTTACGAGGTTCGACAAATACAACGGTTTACCTACTTTCCTGGCCCTCGGCAACTTGCTTTCAGCTTCCCTTCGGATCAAGATTGTGGGCTTGACTGACCTTTTTACAAACGGAGTGAATTCTTCTTAGGTAGACCCTAGCTTTTACAATAGTCCTGACTCCGGTTCTATCACGCCTAGCTTTAGATTGTTTTGACTCTGGTGCTAATCCTCACCTACACGAATTATTTAGACGATAGTACCAATCTCACCAACTCACAGGTTGTTTAGACTCTGGTGACAACCTCACCTACACTCGGATTGTTTAGACTCCGTTGGCAACCTCACCTAAAACGGATTGTTTAGACTTCGGTGGTAACCTCACCTCACAATTATAATTTTGATTTTTGTTGAATCTCTCAACTAGAATCTCTCTCTAATGAAAGTATTTGATACAAGGTAAGCTTAGAGAGAATAAATATAAACACAAGATATAATCTAGTTTGGCTCAATTAATTTTTGTGAAAAAAGTGGATTTGAAAGTTTGGTTTACAAAAATTGATTTGAACCCTTTGAAAGTATGATATAAGTAATGTAAGAACGTTCAAAGATTGTTTCAAGTGTTAGAAAAGCTTCTATTTATAGACTTGAATGAAAACTAGCCGTTTATAACTATTTAACAGACATTCTTTCATTTTCGGCGGACCGAAAGTGTGTTTTCAGTCGACCGAAAATATTAACCGTTGAAAGTGTAGTTCTAACAGTCGAATCTGAAAATTGCTGAAAAATATGCAGGAGGAATCAGTAGACTGATTCTGAAGGTCAGTCTGCAGAATCTATCCGAGAGCAATATTTGAATTTTATTTCAAGTCTTTTTTAATTATTTTCAAAATGTGACTTTATAAATTGATTTAATATGAAATATAGGAACTATAGAAATTTATAAATCAATTTAAAAGCTTGTGTAAAATAAATTTCTTATTTTAATTGGAGATAAATAAGTTTGACGGTTTTGTTTTAAAAATTTCCAATTTTATAAAAAATTTGAGTCATTAATATCAGATTATGTGTGAACAAGTATTCAAGTACAAGATGTAAGTATTTAACTTTTTGCTAGTCCAAGTCTTGTATTATTGATCTTTGTCTTCAAACTCTTTTCTATCCATCTTCAAGCTTAGTTCTAATAAGTCCAATATGCATCCATCTTCAAGCTTGACTCCTTGATTAACTTGAATTAGAACTTTTAAAGCTATTTTACTACATACTCAAATTAAATCATTAGTACTAAATCAAATGTTTGTTATCTTCAAAATAAGAGTGAGTAAGATTGAAACTTTAATTTCTCAAGAGTTTTCACATCCATTTGATGAATATAAAGGTCATGAATTGATGCTAAAGCAAATAAAATCCTAATTGAA
Source organism: Trema orientale (assembly GCA_002914845.1). NCBI lineage: Eukaryota > Viridiplantae > Streptophyta > Magnoliopsida > Rosales > Cannabaceae > Trema > Trema orientale. Next base: position 98,941 of record JXTC01000181.1, read on the forward strand.
GTAATTTTTGCTACTGGTGCATGAGTATCAAAGTAATCAATTCCTTCTTTTTGTCGAAATTCCTTGGCTACTAATCTTACTTCAAATGTATGTAAAGTACCATCAGTATGATACTTTCTTCTAAACACCCATTTACAACTAATAGGTTTTAAGCCAGGAAGTAAATCAACAAGTCCCTATGTGTGGTTTGACATAATTGAATCGATTTCATCATTGATAGCATCTTTCCAAAAAGCAGAATCTCTTGAAGACATAGCTTCTTTATAAATTTTAGGATCCTCCTCAATTTGAAGAAAAATAAGTACTATTTTTGTGACGTTCTCCATATTTCCTTCTACTAGGTAGAAAGAAATAAATAATTTGACCATTCCGTCACAAGAATAGCCTTTTTCAATAAAGATACTATTACGGGATAGAATTAATTTCTCGGATTTATATACAGATTTAATCCCAAGTTTTCCCAACAAGTCCCTACTCACTAGGTTTCTACTTATATCAGGAATATGTAGTACATTGGCTAAAGTTATTTTCTTTCCAAAAATGAAGACAAGATGCATATTTCCTTTGCCACACACTTTGGAGCGTCTTTCATTTCTCATTTAAATTTTTTGTCCATCATTCACATCTTGATAGGTTTTGAATAAAGACCCATCATAAGAGATATGAACAGTGGCACAAGTATCATACCACCATCCTTATACTTTGCTATGAATAGCATTGATTTGGCTCATAATAGCGATAATCCCTTTATTATCTTTAATAAAGTTTACTTTGGTTATTACATCTCCATCAAATTTCTTTCAAAATCTATATTCTCGGGCATCATGGCCCGGTTTGGCACAAACATAGCAACTTTCATTCTTTAGTTATTGTTCTGGAACCTTTTGAATTTCCTTTGATCCATTTTGGAACCAAGAGATCTTCTTTTGTTTTGGTTGCCTTTATTGGATTGATTGGGCTTACTCACAGTATTGGCCTTAGACTCGCCATCATAAGAAAGAGAATTATCATTCTTGTCTCTTTCTCTCGATTCCTCCTCGATTCGAAGGTGTTTCTGTATTTGTTCCAAAGAATAGTCTTCGGAACTATGAAGAACTTTCTTCCTATAAATTTTCCAAGATGGTGGTAATTTTGCATTTATTAGACTAACTTAAAAAGATTCAGGAAGTTTAATCTTTACAGCCCTTAGATTATTGACAATAATTTGCAATTCATGCACTTGAGACAGAATTGGTTTGTCATCATTAGAGATTAGAAATTTCTTCGTACCTTCTTCCTCTGCTTTGTATTTGAATTCAAGTATATTCTAAATCTCTTTAGCAGACTTGGTATAGGTATAAAGATCATAAAGACGGTCAGAAAGTGTGTTAAGGATTTGACCATGGCATATGAGTTCATCCTCTTCACGCTTCAACCTTTTAGCCTTGACAACATCAGTGTCATTATTAGAAGGTCGTGGAATTGGTGCAAGATTTGGATCTAGCACATAGAAAATCTTCAAAGCAGTAAGGAGGAACTTCAATTTATCTTACATCGAGTAAAGTTCGTTCCATCAAAACGATCAAGTCTCATAAAATCTTGGTCCATCATCTTGATAGTTGAAAGAGTAGATTCAGCCTTTATCTTCAAATAACGCTTTAAGATTGTTGGGAATATACTGAACAATAGAGGCTTAAGACAAGTAAAAATACGTATTCTTTAAAGGTTATTTGCCCCATCTAGATAGCTTGAAAAGCCTTAGTAAGTTCTTACACTAAGCAAAAATAGAAGAACTTAAATTTGGAAGTAAGAACACTTTGAATTTGTGGAAATTCTCTCTTTCAAAAGGACACACAAAGATGAAGAAAAATTAAATTTAGATTGTCAAAATTTTCATCCAAAGAAATGTCTTTTTATTATACTTTGTGTATAATTGTGTCTATTGCAAAAGAACACAACTTTTGGATGCAATTTTTCTGAGAAATTACAATCTTTCATGAATAGGGGGGCTGGCGCAGCCGCGCAGGGCTCTCTGGACTTTGGCGCAGCCCAGTTGCGCGGCCGCGCATAGCTCTCTACTTTGAGGCACATTAAGTGCCTCAGTTCCACTGCAGCGTTAGCATGGCCTCGCAATGCCTTTTTTCCTCTATCGTTATATTTAAACAAATATAATATCGTCCACAAGCGATAAATTTTTTTTAAGTTATAGTAAATAAATCATATATCATCTCTTAATAGTGATAAATGAGTAATTTACCAAGAGTATAATAGTAAATATGCTACCGTCTATATACGATAAAATTTTTTAAGTCCTGGTAAATAAATCAAGAATATAATGGTAAATATGCTACTATCTACAAACAATAAAATTTTTTAAATTATAATAAATAAATCATATATCACTTTATGATAAATAAGTAATTTACTAAAAATATAATAATAAGTACAAATCATTAATATTAAATAAAAAATATATTTATAAATAAAATAAAAAAAATATCTACTAAATCATACCTTCGTATTTATTTGGGCTCCCTACGTGTCCCATACTTTGATTGTAGCGATAGAGCACTGCAGCAGCTTTATTCACTGCAGCAGCTTTATTCTTTCGGCAAGACTTCACATTTCTCCATCAACTCTAGTGGTTTTGATAGTTTTGTCTGACTTCTTTATTTTTTTTCCCCGAAAGAGAACGGCTATTAAACTATTTCTTCTTTTAACCTGTAATCATCAATGACACACACGTGTAAGTCTGCAGATTCCACAATTTTGTCCAGTAACATGGCACTAATTAATCTTACTTAATAAAGATTTAAACCCCCATTTAGTGGCTAGAAGCCTAGAATTATAATTTTAAAAAAATTATTTATCAATCCAGTAAGCGAGGGGGGAATGTAGTGTGGTTACCGGTTAGAGTTTCGGATTAATATTACATAAAAAAGTGGGATAGAGCCATAGAGGTTTTTCGGGTGTGATTCTCAGATTCTGTCTTCAATTTCTAATTTTTGCCCCATTTAGAACCGAATGATTTCTACGCACAAGCTAAAAATGGTTTGTAAATATCATAATCTCCGCATATCAGTTTGATTTTTGGAACCAAAATTGCCATTAAGCATAGGTACCGCAATTTTGAAAATACATACACTTGTATGATGTAGTAGTTATTTTCCACTAATAATTTCTTTTTGGCAAGAAATTGTTTTTAAATATTTCTATTCACTAGAAAATGTCGGTATAAGTCACTAAGTTGTCACTTTTTCCGATGTATTGGATTCAGATTTGGTGAAACCTTTTTCAAGTCTGCCTGCTTGATGGCAACACAGAACATAGTTTTAAGTTGTAATAAGACTAGAATTTATGAAGCCATGAATTGACTGTAGTATATGGTTTTATATGGTACACACTACACAATAGAACTATGCAAATCACCAAAGAATAGTAGCACTTATGCAAGCACAAAGATTTTTTTGTTTAATTAATCAAAAAGGAATATAGTATATACATATATCATTGTCACAAGTGATTTTTTTCCCGGGTCGTACGTAATATTTGCTTATTTTATTTTCTAATTGGTGTTTGAGCTCAATATCGAAGAGGCAGTTTGAAGATTTTCTAGGTGGTTTTACCAAACGTACACAATGAAAACAAGACTGAGAGATATAAAAAGCTAGTCTTAGAGATCCTGAAATAGATATTTATTTATCTAAGACCACCAGGTGGAGCAAATCCAAAGGCTTACAGTGACGGAGCACATGTTAATGTTATATATATTATTATATATAAAAAAGCAAAAATTCTGAAACATCGGACTTTAGTGCTCTTTACCCAATAAATAAAACCAAAAAACCAGGGTGGTAAAATGAAAGCCTCTAGTTTATATGCCTTCCAGTGTACCAATAAAGAGACATATCTAATCTAAGTAAACCAAGGGGCCACACCAAGTCTATAAATACTAACACCTCTCTTGCTTTCTACTCTCAGCCTGCTCAACCATATTTCCTCTCACTCATTTAGCTAGCTTAGATTTTTTGGTTTTCAATTTATTTAGTTTTGACAAAGAAGTACTAGTAATAGCCATGGATCGAATTCAGTCATGGGTTTTAGAACACAAGCTCACCAGCATTGGTAATTAGCCTTCTTTTTCACTTTATATTAAGTAAATTCATGTCTTTAATGGATTAATATAAAATGCATGAAATGGGATTTTGCAGGAGCCTTGTGGGCATCTGGAATTGGGGCTTCTCTAGCTTACTCTCGCGGATCAAGTTCTCCCCTGAAGCCAAGTCTTCGGCTCATACATGCCAGGTACATATACTATACATATACATGAGTTGTTCAACATTAAGTAGCAAGACTGAAAATTAGCTGACAACAGTTCAATCTAACACGTAGATAGTACTTTAATTTCGGTCAAACTACATAATAGTGCAAATATTTATATATAACGTGAGTTCCTATTACGTCTCACTTCAATAGATGGTTCTGATTTCACAACGCTTGCATATATCATTTGAACTTCACGAGTTTTATTTCGTTTTGTTCATGAAAATTAAACGTGTTGTTTGTTGGTCTTAGGATGCACGCACAAGCATTGACATTGGCTGTGCTGTCTGGCGCGGCGATCTACCATTACTACGAGAAGAGTGTTGGTGAGAAAGCAGAGAAAATAGCTTCCCCAAATGCTCTGCAGGCCAAGTGATGATGACGAAAATTTGAGCTCCACGTGTCTAATAATAAGTTCCATTACAAAAATGGATCTTTAAGACTATATGATCAATATCTTTGATTTTTCTTGTTTCATCTGGGATTTATGTAAGAGGGAAGTCTTCTAGTTAGTTTCGTAAGTTGCACTACTGTTATGTGTTTCGTTAATGATCATCATCGTGTAAATATACTTAAATAATTAGTAGACTCTTTTCTTTCGGTTGAACAATGTCTCTAGTTGTGTGAATTGAGTTTTATAGATGTTGATAAATTGTTTTCTGTCACTTAGGGAAAAAAAAGAAAAGAAAAAGAAGTACTTATTTTCTTTTTTCTGTTTTGATTAATAAGTTTGGACTAATTCAAGTGATAGTACTAATTAAATTACAAATGAGATTCTATATTTTGAGTCGTATCAAGGGCAAGGCTAGTGTTTATATATAGGATGATTATGTTGAAGAATAAGGGGAAAACAAATAATGAGGAGGCCTCAAATTCAATTGCAGGCCCAGATACTAGAGTTCGTTCTAGCCTTCTCTAAATTGGCCCTTAGAGTTCCACGAGCGGTGCTTCACTATTAAATAGAAACCAAATATCATCAAAATTTATAAATGTAAATTAACTAAATTTATATGGTGGATTCTATACAGATTGTAGTGTTAACTAGTAAATTTTATGGTCTGATGATTATAAGCATCGTCTAATGATTACCACCTTTTAATATGAAGATTTTGAGTTTAAATCCTCAAGTTAAAAATGAAAAACAAAAAAAATCTAGGATAAACGGAAGTTATAGAATTTAATTCGATCCTAAAGTTCTCTTGAACAGATTGGATCCATATATTTTGGCATGGAACCACAGCTCATTTGATATCACAGCCACTTTGTTTATTTCAGATGGATCCATCCATTTATAACATATGAGATAATTAATTAGATATAACTCACAATTTGCAAATTAAAGTGGTGTGTACATGTGACAAGGTACACCCAGTTAACGAATTATCATGGATAAACTAAACCATTATTGCAATCCAGTTATAAACGATTAATTGATCCATTAGTTTCTAACCGATATGTACTCTTTGCAAATGAAGCAAATAAAACACAACAACCTCTTCCAATATTCTCCTGCTAATTAGTGGATAAACGACGTCGTATGTTAACAAGAAGAGCACTTCTTATGGGAAAGATAGTGTCAACTTTCAACCTGGCTCGCGGCCTAGAAACCCTGCTAACATGATGGTAATCTATGCTCGTTAACCGCTCCCGCAATTAGGAGATTTCGTGGTCTATATTTGAGACATTGAGATTTAAAGTGTAAAAGACTCTAATACCTGGGTTTTCTTTTATCGTTGCTTCTGAAAAATAGTGTTAATTTTACTACTTCAACACCACCCAGAAGACGCTACATATTTTGTGGTAAGTTAAGTTATTTTCTTTCCTTTGATTAATCTTTGCAAAAGGCAGAGAGAAAAAGGGCCTCAGGGAAACTCAAAAAATTAAGTTGACTTCGTCTAATATAATATAATCTAATCCGGGGAGAGAAAAAATGACAATCTCATAGTCATACAAATCCACAAATCTTTTGTCCAATTTTAGTATTTTGATTCATGTCGAAATATTGAATTGATGTCATATTATTTGAATTTTCATTATTTCTACTTGAATTTTTAATATCATATTGCATCAATATATGATTAGACATAAATTAGATCAAGAATTTGGATTCAGCCATGAAAATGTCAATTATAATTTGGGGTACTTACTAAACCGGCCAGGCTGTATTGTAGGCCTAATCATGTAGTTTGAAGCTCTTATTAGACCCATGCTGGCTTTATGCATATATTTGCTGTTTTGAGGTTGGAAAGTCCTTTTCTTCTTCCTAACTTTTATATTCCATTTCTGTTATGACGTAGCCATTTGTTTATGTCTTTCTGGGACTTGCTTTAAACGCAGCCAAAGGGCAATGCACAACCCACTTCCTATCTTATCATTTTACACCAACACTTCCCCAGTTCTCTTTGACCCTTTAATAGTTGTTTTGTGCTTCAAATCATGTGCCTATTCTCCATCTGACCCTCTTGAAAGACATGGCAACCACTCTCACAGAGGGTTACTTTGGTCATTTAACTGATATTAAAAATAATGTATTCAACATTAGGCAATCATAGTTCATAGTTGTTTCTTTAATTAAAAATAATAATTGCCAAAAGGGATATAGAATATGGTCTAACAAACCAAACCCAAAAGCATAACCAACTCTAGGAGAGAAGAAAAAAAAATGGCCTGGCTTTTAAATCATCAAGGCCAGAAGAATAAAACAGCTTCTACCTCCTCTCTCTTCCTTATTTTCCTTCCTCTGTTTCTGGGTGTTTGGCATCTGAGAAAGGCAAGGAAAATTGATACGGATGGATTGCTGTATATGTACTTCGATTCCGTACATGTTAAGGCCTCCGAGGAATACAATATGCGGGACATGTTATGAGGGAGCTAAGAACCTTTTATGCATCTTAACCAAGATTGAAACTGGTCAGAAAGGAATTGAGAAAGCGAATAACTCCATGGTTTCTCCGCCAAATTCGTGTAAGGCAAGCTCTGTTCTCATGTACTTTTGTGTGTGTATATAAATACGTTTGATTGATTTAATTTTTATTAATGGTGATGTTGTTGTCCTTTTTCTTTGTTTGATTGAAATGTCTGGTTCTTCTAGGCTCGCTGCCAGAATAATTGGCAAAAAGAACAAGAAGACTAGAATTGTTTTTGTGCACAAGTTTTTTATTCTCCGACTTGAGTATACTTTTAATTGATTTCAACAAGATTGAAATAGACGAGATTAGGACACAAGAATTATGTTTATATGTATGATTTTCGGAGAGATTAATAAAGAAAAATATGTATTTTTTTGTTTAAAACATTATCAACTTTATCTTCAGTTCAATTAGGGGATAATTTTGAAAGGATGTTTTCCACTTTGGGAAATTAAAGAAAGTGAGATAATTTCGAGGCAACATAGCCTTTTTAGGAGTACTGGGTTTTATTATCATTGAATAATCAGTCGTGATAGCAATAATTCTTAGTTATATAATATGATTGATAATAATTGTTATTAGACCGGTAATTAAAAACGCATTCTGAAAAATAGTTCTAAAAAAGTCATTTAAGAAAAAAAGAATCACACTTCCATCTATATATCCCCTTCCAACTTTCAAAGGAAGATTTTTGGTTTTTTGTTTTTTGGCTAGTTGAGAATCAGTGTGGGGAAAATGGATCAAACTAATAGTCATTTTACCCAAAATGACTTTTTTTATTTCTCTTTTCTTTAATATTTTTTTAGGATTAGTGAAAAGTTTTGCCACTTTTGCTGAACGTCAAACTTTTTACGAATGGTCTCAAAATTTTTGACGGTAAAAAGAGAGATGACATCACTGAAACTTGAAAGTCATTATGAGCCCAAAATCAAATACTGCTAGTGGGTCATTTAGGCTATTGGACGAGCTGGGTTCTCTTTATTGGGCCTATTGCATCATATACTGTATGGGCTGCTATGCTATGCTACACGTCTTAATTCTAAGAGAAAAGGACATGGTAGGACTAATTTGGCCTAATATGACTTTTTGTTTTTTTTTTTAAAATGACATTTTTAGGAGTGTCAATGACTTTTTAACCACAGGTCAAGAGTTTTTTGATTACGGAAAAAGCACTATTTAGGATTTTTTTTATAGTCAGAAAGTTCTTGACCATAGACGTCCTTAACACTCCTGAAAATGTCATTGTTGAAAAAATGCAAAAGGTCAATTCTCCCGAAGTTAGTCATATTCATGTCCTTTCTCCAATCCTTTCTCCAATTCTAAAACTCATATACAGCCAGGGGATATGCCAATGACTTGATCTAAAAGCACATGATTATTGTTGTTAAACTTATAATAAGAAAGCACTAGAAATAGCTCCATTCTATATACAAAGTAAAGCCCAATTAAGCTACTAAATAAAATACTTACTATGGTATTCTCGAAACTCTTTTTTTTTTTTTTTTAATCTCGCTAAATATTTGTATGGTATTCTCCTCCAGACATTGATGGATGTTTGGAGATTGGTATCTGATATGAAAGATGCAACAGAAGAGCTTGATGAAAAAATCAGATTCCTCAGTGGATTTGTTGCCGCATTTAGAGATCAAATTCACACCGACATATTCCTCAAGCCCAGCAACAACGGGCCTCCTATACCTGCCCACAAGGCCCTAATGGTAACTCTATCTCAAATTTGCATATCCTTTTTGTGTCAGTCTAGATATCAACATGTATTAATGTTCTTAGGCCAATGTTAAATACACACTGTGTTGTAGTATGATTTGTCTTGCTATTTATCTAGCTAAATAAAATAATTCATATGTCAAGAAGTGATATTATGACTAGAATATCTGAGTATGTAAAAAAAAGTACATTCTCATAGTTAATTAGAAATATCAAGTTAAATTACGTGATCATTAGTCATCTTACAGTTTAATTATAAATTACCTATTTCTTTTTTCTTTTTTTTATACAGGCAATAAGATCAGAAGTCTTCAAGAACATGCTAGACTCGGACAGTTGCAAGGCTCCAGCAAACGACGGGGTAACGATTCCGGATTTGAAGCATGAAGAGCTAGACACTCTCCTAGAATTCTTGTACAATGGTAGCTTGTCAGAAGAAAAGATGAACGCACACGTGTACTCATTGGCGCTCGCCGCCGACAAGTACTTTATTCCGTACTTGCGGAAGATCTGCGAGCGCCACATGATCGGCTCCTTGTGTTCATCGAACGCTTTAGATGTCCTTGAGATCGCTGACGTTTGTTCTTACCAGAGATTGAAGGAGACTGTGTTGAAATTCATTGTTAGAAACATGCAAGAGATTGTGTTTTCCTCGGCTTACGACGCCTTCGCTCTCAAGAATCCGCATTTGAGTGTGCAGATCACGAGGGCTTTGTTGAAGGATTCTAGACAAAATTGATAGTTTTTTCAGTGATGTTATTACGTCGCACACAAATTATGACAACAGCAACTCACTAATACTTTTTTTTTTCCTAATAAGTAAACAAAATTTATCATTTGCCCTAAAGAGAATTGCATATTTGATTATATATGATGTGTAAATTTTGGTTACGTACATAAAACTGCATGTAAGTTAATCATGACATTCATATGAAAAGCATCAATTGGTGAAGATTTGTGGAAATAATAATTGCAGTCCCTCTTTTAAGCTTTGTACAGGTTCCAATCTATTTTTTCCTTAGAAGAATGATTTCAAAAGCTCATTCTGTATATCAATAGGAATCGGAATATTACGAAAAGAAATTTCAACTTAATCAGAATTACCAACCCACGTAGCATACAAGAACAACAAAAAAAACCATTATCAGGGTTGTTTCTCTTATTGTATATTAATGAGTAATGAATTGTATGTGGCATATAAAGTCTATTATAGCTTAATTGTATATGATTTCCAGATATGTCGCCGACAGGAAAATCTCTGTGTCTCCTGGACAATAAACACATGATTATATTGTTAAACTCAGTTTTGAGCGTAATATTAAATAAAACTACATAGAATACAACCTAAGTGTGTATATATAGGTTGCAAATCCAATAGGTATTTTCTTTTTTTTATTTTTGTGTAGGTATTTTTTTTAACCGTTGGATCATCATCTAATAGTAATCCAACGGCTATAATGAGATGCATAAAAAGACGTGCATCATTAATACTATTTCTCTCTCCTACCTTTTGTAATAAAAAAAATATGTATAATAAATTTTTATCGGCCAAAATGATATCTATGTATAGATAAAAAAAAAAAAATAGTTATTGGATTGGTGACCTATAAATATATATATATATATATGTGTGAGTACTGTTTATTACTATGTCTAACGTACGACTGTATAAATAATTCTTTGATTGACGTACATATCCGCGATTCGCTTGGTGAAGATTCCATGTTTTGTGGAGTTGTTCCCTCGTTAAAGGTCATTATCAGACCATATTATTATTTTATCTTCCCATGCTACGTACTTAAAACAAAAGTTAAAATGAGGTTCTAATTAATTAATTACTAATTGTATGTGATTCTCGAATTGGATCACCAGGCTTTTAACTCATAAATACCTGATGGGAACAACAGTACAATTTTAACTCGTGGCATTAATTATTAATGCTGTATGTATGACTCGTGGCATTAATTATAATTTGATCACATAGTAACAACCATTATTAATGTCTTTGCTTAAGAAGTTAATTATAGCATGAATATTGAACGGGTAGGCGCGTAGGTAGCAAACATTCTTATTTACACCAATGGTGCTACATTCTTATTTACACCAATGGACTAGGATATATCATATATGTATTAGCATTCCAAGTCAAAAAAAAAAAAAAGGTAGCTAAAAGAATGTTTAATATTACTACACTATAATTAACGCTGTAAGGTAGAAATTTTTTTTCCTTGTAGTTGTTTTTTTTATTTAAAAAAAAAAAGAGCAACTAGTTAATTTGACCTATAAGGGAATTATATGTAATGCTATATGATCTAAATTTATGATTCTCTTGCAATAAATGGTACCACATATGCTTAGCCATTTATTTCTCTCTCTTCCTAGTCCATATAGATATATAAAATATATTCATACATATATGGCAGCGCATAGTACTAGTACCCAAATAATATGTAGAAATATATATATAAAAGTACTAATACTAGAGACACACAAAATATACACAAGACATACATACAATTATGCATTATAATTAATTTTAGTATCAACCATGATTTTTGAAATAGAACCTTATTATGTATATATATTAATGACACATCATTATGTGTATATCTTGTGTGTATATATTTTGTGTGTCTCCAATATTAATACTCATATATATATTGTTAACCAGTCCACATGACTACGCATATAATGCGTAGTATGTCCACTAGAATAGGAAATAAATGACTTGTTTGACGCTGAGTTTTTGTCATGAAAAGATAATTAAAATGTTTTCCCGAACAATATCTCGAGTTATGCATCGACTAAATTAATCAAAAGACGAAAAATGAAAATATTGTCAAGAAATTACGTTTAAATGCCACGATTTCACCCCCAGTGAACTAACCTCAGCCGCTCACCCCTCAGAGAGAGAAACATCTTCAATGTACGAGTTCCAAGCCAATTATATATATACACTACGGACATATATATCTGCCAGCTTAGAATTGTTTTAATCAAACGTACGACTATAAATACATTAATTAGATTGAGATTCTCTAGCAAGTATGTAATATATGTACTTGTGTACTTTTCTGAACCGTCAATATATTACTCAATATACATGGCCTATGGGTCCTAGGACGGTGGATATAATGAAGACTATATGACCTATACTTTTGGTAAGCTATCTAATTATTAGATCGTTGATGGTGCTTGGTACTCAATACTTTGCATTGCATCAAAATTTTCGATGTTAAATATCTACTAATGAGACAATTAATTAAGATGCTTAACTCTTTCATTAATTATAATTAACGACATTGCCGATCGGCTTACTTTCATAGCCCAAAAAAAATTAAAAAAGAAAAGAAAGGGGTTTGCCTACTTACATTTCTAGCAGGCACAAAAGGATAACATTTGCCAACCTAACCGAAAAGAAAACTGATAAAAGAAATTGGTAAACCAGATATATATAATAGTAATAATACTACTATTATTATAATAAACATACTACCGGATTGAGGCACATTCGCGATTAGTCATGTAATTCGTTGGTTTCATTCCAATTCTTAATCGACAACATAACTGCTTGTTTCACAGCTTGAGCATCCATAATACTGCTTTCACCTTCTTCGTCATTCTACAAAAAAATATGAAGGATAAATTCATGATATTGATTAAATTTTTATTGATTCTTATATTAATACGCTTCTAATTCAAAACACATTATATTATTAGTTTCATATAATTATATCAAAACTTAGATGTAACTTGTACTGAAAAATAACTAAGAATAATTATTGTGCTCGATCAGATTATATTTATGCATGGATGTTTTTTGCATGCCTAGCTTACTTCTCCTCCAAACGCTTGTAATCGGAAACTGTCAGCACAGGAAACCCTAGCTTCAAGCACGTTAAGACCCAAATCTTCAAAAGCTTCCAGAACGGAGACAAGCAAACCTGGGCAACTCTTTTCCGAAAGCACATTTACCAGAAACCCCTTTTCTAGGGTTTCTACTGTAACCTGCTGATCATATTAACACGAAATAAATCTAAAACTCTCAGTCCTAAAGTTATTACCACTGACCCAAATAATATTGTGTACTAAAATATTGATTATAATTAACGCGAAAAAAATAATAAGAACAATGAATCCGTAAATATAAATATAACTATATATAATTATATATATATTAATGTACACAATCTTGGGGGCCAGGATCAATAATGAATTAATAGGGAAATTGAATAAGTACCACTGGAGGCAATGCATTTTGGTCATGATTTGAAGATGTACTTTGTGCGTTAGCTATGTCTTGATTCAGTCTTTGGACTTTTTGTTTTAGGTCTTCAATATACTTTGACGCGTCTAGTATGATTGAGGTTTTGTTCAGCTGCCGCACGCACATGCACACACGGAAATAATGTTGATATTATTAATTCCAAACATAATGTTTACATGTGTGTGTATATATATAGCAGAGAAAAAGCAGCTTTAGTACACTACTGCATTAATAGTAATTGATGGGTGAAGATGATAATATAAGGAGATATATACACGTTTTTCATCATTATTGAATAAGATTAAAAATTAATTGGAATATTTATTAATCAAATTTGAACTTCGTAAAATTATATAATACAGGTTCTGTAGCCTCACAGCCCTCACAAATTAGTATTACAATCTTCCAGTACCTCTTATATTATATTAATCTAGCTAATATATACACACACGTAAATTTGATGGCAAACTAATAATCATAACCATGCATATCACATCGCGAGCATTTATACTTCGTTAATCAATTTGAGAATCAAGATGAAAGAGATAGATCGTTTCAACTCGAGTGTTATATATATACGCACATATATATTAGGCCAGTTAATTACTAAAGAGAACTGCTATAGAAAAATGAACAGGACAATTATCTATAACCAATCCCAACATATATATAGGAGTACGTACTACATGAAGGCAAATAAAGAATGAATGGAGGAACAAAAGAAAGGAACTAATACAATGAAATTGGATAATTAGCATTTCTTCAATAAAGAAATTAAATAAAACTGAGAGAGAAATCATTGAATTATTTTAGTCTTAATTAAAAGGGTTATATGTAAAAATATATATATATACATATATATAAATATTAAAACACAAATGAGAAAAAAGGTAACAAGGAAATTAAACCAATGGAAAGAAAGGGGTAAGGAAATAATGCAGTGGGGGAATTACAGCATGAGAGTTAGTAATAGAACGAAGAAGGTGCAGCTTCTCATGCAGAGCAGCGGCTGATCTCTTGTGCTCCCTAGAAACCATTTTTATTAATATTCGAATATATAATAATTCTTTTATTGATATCTCTCTCTCTCTCTCTCTCTCTCTCTCTCTCTGTTCTCTCTCTGAGACTTTCTCTTTCTCTTTCTCTCTTAGCCAATATTGCCCAGCAACCTCTCTTAATCTCTGCTATAAAGCTGATCTGATCAATATATAAGGTGTTTATATATACAAATATAGGAGAGTACTGATGAGAAAGAGGATATATTGAGCTCTCAAATCTATGCGATGATCTCCTGTTTGCTTCCCACATGACTGCCTCAGTTTATCTTCACAACAAAATTATTATAATATAGAAATAATCAATTTATTTCGTATGCCCAAACTGCCCTTATTCTGTGATGGAAATTGTTGTTGTATATTAATTTATATATTGCGAAAAGAAAAACTATGAATTTCCTAATATGAACATAAACTATCTAAATTGATCTTGTGATATAACGATGATCAGGTCATCTTAATGTTGATATTAGATATCAACCTATTACCTACTGCTAATAAGTTTTTTTCTTTTTTTTTTAATGAGCTATCTGCAAAATTAGTCTAATGGTAATAATGTACATTGTTCTTCGCGGTCTTGATATGACTGTAAATATGTACAATTTTGATATATATATGTTTGTGTGCTTTATGCAAATGTTATATCAATATTGTTATGACTCATGATTGTATATTCTACTCCGGTAAAAAAAATGCGATCTCAAAATATTGTACGAACTTTTGTGTTCTGTTGAGTATCATGTATTTTGATTTTTAAAATAGTAAACTAATGATATTTTCTTAATAATATTTTTAGTTTATAGTAGTAATATTTTCTTAATAAAATAGTAAAAACTAATAATATTCTCTTAATTCCTTTTGTAATAATTTTTTATAGTTTTTATGAATATAGGAATAGAAATAACAAAACTTAAAAGTACTAGTAGCAATAGCATGAGAGGTTTGGAAAGTTTTGGAAATGAAATTCAAACGATATTTTTCTTATTTAATAATGCAGACATATACGTGTGTATACGTGTATATATATATATGTACATTGTACACCACATCAAAATTAAAGCTTTTATGAACTATATCAATGTCAATGTGATCACTTACTGACTTTTATACACTGGCTGCTCTCCATAACTAAAGCAGACGGTGATTATTATTTAACCCTAATTTGTTATTATTCTGCTCTATGACATAATAACCTAAGATTATAACTAATCAAACTTCCAAGAAAAAAGAAAACGTTTGACTAATTAATTATCAAGTACTACTATGATCGATATATAGTAATGTACAGGCCTCTTTCTCTAGATCATCCATAACCCTAGCTGATATATATATATATATGGAGGAGGTTTCAATGGTTACGTCTTCATGAGTAACCATCATTAAATTGCGTGTAATAATAAATTTATTATTTAAATTAGGGTACTACTAAGTTGATTTTCTTACCAACTTATGTAGCAACTGCATATTTTTATAAAATAATCCACAAACAGTGAACATCTTACCATATATAAATTAAGTACTAGAAAATATTCATCAACACACATTACGTAATAATCAATTCACCGGTGTTTTCATCTTTAAAAGTGCATGATATGTACGACAATATTAGCCATATATTTTATGCAAACCTTTCCAAATGTTCCTAAAGATTTGGAGCTGTATTAGTAAATAAATTAGGTATACGTATCTACGAAGTCGCTTAAGCATTTAATCTACGATGAAAGTTAATCAAATCTAGGAATGTTATATTCCGTCAGGGGAATTAATGCGTATACGATCAAAGCTATATATGCTTTGGCATATAATTCTATGATTTACCATTGTCATATACCATAATAACATTAGTAGTGAATCTGTTTCACATGCATATATGCTCGGTTATTGGATTAGTTTGCTAAGTTGATAACCTTATACAATATAATATATACCTCAAAAGATAATACTATTACGTAAAAATAATATATAATTAAGCGTACATACGTACTTATATCTATCTACGTATGTATGCAGACGATGCGTACGAAGGATAAAAGTGGGAAAGTAGTGAATTATAGCTATATAGTAGAGGGAATCATGAGCTCGTGATGGGAGTGAAATCAAATAAGCCATCGAAAAGAGCGAAGGGAAGAAACAAAAGGATGTTTAGTTGTGGTTTTGGAATGCCTCCAAACACTCCTCACGGGGGCTTTTTTAGCCATCTCATGTCTCTCACGCGGCCTTGATCAGCTGATCCCCCCAAGTAGCTTCGTCTTCTCTCTCATTCTCTCCAGCCGTCACTCTCTTGTCCTATCTCTCTCTCTCCACACGTGCCTTTCTAACCTTTGCTTATATATATTGTTACATTTATGCTGCTTTCTCAATCGCTATCTCTCTCGCATCTAAAGACAAAATGCATTTGATGAAGGTGGTACTATTTTTCTTTTTTCTTGGAAATTGGTGTATGTGTGTAGAACAAGTACTACTAATTGATAATTATTAATTAATTTTGCATGCACAATAGAGAGGACAATACATGAAGTTTTATAGGTATACTAGCTAAGTTCTACTCTATTTGTATTAGAAATTCAACTATTTTCACATGTAAAAGCTTTTGAAGTGATAAATCGATATATATATATATATATGTGTATACTGTAAACAGTCCTTCGATGTAAAAGGTAATATATAAATTTTAGAAGTTGAAGCTATTTAATTCTAATTTCATCCAGATGAGTGAGAGAGAGTGTCTCTAGATTCTAATATAGCATAGTATTTGTTGTGACATGTTAAAACTATTTCATCTATATTCTGATCGTAATCTCTTTTTACCGCATGAATGGAGTCTGAATAATATATAGGCTTTTATAATTTACATCCATATATGATAATTGCATCACGAGACTTTATATATATATATGTATGTGTATATATATCAAGGCTCAGTAATATATAGTAGACAGATATATATATCGAAGAGTCCAGTGACAAACACACATACTGTTAGGATACATACATATAAGCAAGTTTGGAGGTGGTGCTTATTGCTTCCAGCATTGTCTTCATTCCATACGGACAAATAACGTACCCACCCACCTCTATTCACATGTGTGCCATTAATCATTACAACCAAACAATACTCTCCATACATATACTCCTGCTCCAACCCTTGTCTCTTGCCCCCTTCCATGAACTTTTTTTTGTTGAACTTCCTAGCTAGCTAGACTTTATAGACTTGTCCTGACTCTTGATTATTACTTATTACCTAGCTAATTTTTTCTTCTTCATAAATATATATTTATGAGGAGTTTATATTGCTCGCTATGTAAAGAGTTTATATTGCTCGCTCTCTTTTATATTCTCTTTTTATTGTTTGATTGATATGTAAATTCTACTAAAATATCTCATATTTTGATAATATATTAAGTCATTGTTGGAGTCCACATATAAATAGTGAGATAAAAGTCATGAGAAAAGGAATGTTGCTAACAATCATCTGTAATTACGTACAGTATATGTTATTCCTTATATCATGGAGAATATAAATAAAGCAGATATTTAACGAGTGCCCTTTAATGAAATTGTGTTATTTATTTTTTATAATCACGGTCTTATATTTATGACGATCCAAATATATGAGGCAATATCCATGATAGCATTACAATGTGAAAGTTAATTTATTGCAAAACTTTACTTTATTTGTGGACAGCTATCTTGGTCGTAATATGACAATAGAAAAGGCCATTATCTAGTATCCAAAGGACAACATGGTCATATAATTTACAAGTAGTAATTAAGCCTTTTCTTTTTCTAGAGTACTAACTACTAAGTTAAGGGAGGCTGGAATCCAGTCCATAAAGCAAAAGTAGCTATATAAAGCATGCAAACTGCACCTGGTTTCGGAAACTCCAAACTACATCCTGGAAAAGGGTCCTCCAAAACGATCGGAGTTTGAAATTCAACAAAGTCTCTTTCATAGTACTCCTAATAAAAAATAAATAAATATATTAATAAAATTTATCAAGCATATATTCACATTGTGCTTTTTCTTTTTTCAGACATTCACATTCACAATTCATTAAAGTTTCATACAAAGACCAATTTCTCTACACAGATATGGTCTAAATTATTCACAACTTTTAGTGAAGGGTCTTGATTCATTTTTCTTTATTTACAATATTCTTTAAGTAGCTAAGTTAGGGTTGGTTTATCTTCAGAAAACACTGACACCACATGTAAAATGTTGAATGGCATGATTCAGAATTTGACAATAACATTCATCATTGTCAAATGAGCGCGACTGGATGCTTATCTATATGATAATAGGGCGAAAAAAGTGGGAAAAATACAAATTTAACAGATAAGCAATTTGTCCTGACACTCTCACTCCTATTACAATTTAATTTCATCAACTTGAAAGAATGAGATTGATTTGTATTTGGCTCATTTCAATCCGAATCTACTCCAACTTTGTTCCGCGACCAATAATTCATGGTTGATGATCAGTGAAAAAAATTTGCAGGCATACAGGGAAAAAAGAACAGAAAATACAAGCACATAACAGAAAGAGTTGCAGTAGTTATCAATAGCTGTTATATTCACATATATGCTCCAATAAACACTCCACATACTGAGAAAATCTTGCAATTTTTATCACATATCTATAGATACAGAAAGCTTAAGCTCTTCTTTTATCTTTGGTTTTGGTTTCCAAAATGTTGGAGATTGATTAAGCAGATTCTTGTATGCATTCTCTTGTTCTTATTCACATGTTCATAGCGAAGAATGAACAGCAGAAAAGAATGATTATGGTATAAACCGGACTCTGACATATATATGCTTTTTTCTTTTCTTTCTCACTAATATTATATGAGATGAAAAAAAAAAAGAAAAAAAAAAACAATGCGGTTTTGGACATATTAAGACCATTTTTAAATAATAATAATAACAACATTTATAATAATATTCCATTAGCAAGTGATGTGAGTTATGCATGGTAGTGCACTGCTGACCAGCTGTATCTGCGTTTGCGTGTCTATCTATATTATTGTATATTTCCAATCATGTGTCAAAACAAAATAAATTGAAAAAAGAAAAGCAAAATAAAAACAAAATAAGGAACATATTATAAGGCCAATAATGCATTAATGAAAGGAATACTGACTTCAGAAATGTTTCTCGTGACATTCCATTTTACATAAAAATAAAAATAAAGTAGAAAGAAAGATAATTAAATCTCTGATAAAAGTGACAAATCAATATCAGAAATTTTCATATTAGTACCTTCTCTCAAATGTTTTAAACCTTAGGCTTTACATAATTAAAACCCCATTAAATAGTTACTGCTGTGGTTAATTCAGAACCATTTTCATCAGTGATATAGATTACGTACAGAAGCTTTGTCTATGGCGCTGTATTTTCCTTTCCTGTTCTTTTCTTAATATAAGTTATCCTGAATAGCAGCATTATAGGATTCTTGTGACTTGCTAGCAAAACTCACGTGAGCTGCACTTCGGGAAAGTACATTCACATGCAAATGTGACAACAGAAACAAAATTCAATAAAAGTATAAAGTTGAGTGATAGGTGCCTCTGTTGTTCATGGAGAGAGAAAGAGAAAGTTCAATTTGGCAATTCAAGAATCTTCAAGGATAATATAAACAAAAATAAATGCCCAGAAGTTTGGTTGGATATATAATCTATATATATATATGTATATATTTAAAACATATATGTATGTATCCACAAATCAAAAATTGTTCAAATGAATACATCAAAATAATAAAAAATGACCAGTACTAAAATGAACCAAAATGGAGTTTTATGAGTGAATGTGTTTTCTTAGTTTATTAACACTATATCAAAGAAGATCAGAAGTCATTTTCATATAGCAAGGCAAATTTATCTCCCCTCGAATAAAAACATGTCACTTTCAAGAGGTCATTATTCTTAGAAATCTGCCTATCATCTAATGTCTATATTCTACTAAAAGCTTGTGCGCGTAGATCAAACACATATACAGCTTGTTACTTCGAACAGCTATCTTTCCTTGTCTTATATTTGAGCAAGAATTTCTACCTAATTTACTAATGTGTCAGCTAGGTTGGTCAATTATGTCATACTAAATACAATTTTCTCATAATACTCCTAGCAAGATAATAAACCTTTGTCATAATACCATATGTTCTTTAAGGTGCTCACTGAAATCTCATCTCAGCAAATGAATACATTTATAGTGTAGTAAAGAATAATACTTGGCGTGAATTCCGGGGAATATCTGCTTGGACGTCACACACTGTTGCCCCTTGAGAGCTGGATGAAATCTCTCCCATAAACGCATAGATTTGTGGTGGCCCTTAATTCCTTGATGTACAAGGAAATGAGTTGTCATCTTTATTGGAGAGGAAATCCATAAATAAGACTTCAGTAATTCTAGAATCAGCAACATATGCATGGCAGTCACAAAGGTAGTAAATCTTTGTTTGAGTTAAGAGTTGAGCAAAGTACCCACAAATCGTGACAAAAGAAACGAAAGACTGAGGGTCACGGGTCAGTCGTAACTGTCGAACATGATATAGTTTCAATTACATTGATCATAATAAAAAAAACAAAAAATAATAAGAAAAAGAAAGGAAAAAAAAAACATAATAGTAATAACAATAATTTCCAAAAATCATATGGAGCATACTATACAGACAATGCTCGTCACTTGTCCTTTTTCCTTCTTCACATGTTATAGAAACAGCAATTCCTCCAGCGGAAACAACGAAAACCACACAAAACGGCACCGAAGAATGGTGCTAAGCCCATATCTATGAGACATTTCAGAAGCTATTTTCAACGGTTTGCGTCCTGTAGTTGATTTTTGGATTGTATCTGAAAGAAAGAGAGATGGCTGCATTTCAGGCTTGATGTCTTGCTCTGGTTCCAACTTCTTAAGCCCAACAAGATATTTGAGGGGATTTTCAATTTCAGGATGGAAAAAAAAAAAAAAAAAAGGTTCTTAGCATTTGAAAAATGAATACTATATTGCATTTTATTCTTTTGTCTAATAAATAACACAATATACAGAACATTCACCTTCAGCATTTGAGTTTAGCAATCTTAAAAAGCCTAGATCATATAATTAATTTCATTCTAAAGACTGAAGTCTATAATAAGATGGCATAATGTGATGAATATGTCAACCATGAAAGCAAAACTTTATTGTCTTTCTCAACAAAAGTTTCAATTAATTGTTGCAGTCATATCATTGGAAATGAACTAATGAGACTATTTTAATTTTTTGTGGTCACTCAATTGCGATGTAGATGTAAAACTAGTAAGATGTTTACTACGCGACGCCAAACTTGATTAAAATCGAAGAGCCTCAATTCAGTACAGTATCTTTGACAAGTCATCTTGCTGTGAAGTTGGAGGGCTTCCAACTTGTGGACCCTTGTTTCGTTCCTACACTTCGGAATGTTTTGCTTTTGTCCAACCAATTTGGATTTTATTGACCTAAATGAGTATGACTTTGGGGATAAAATACAACTCCTTTTCCGAATTACTTAAGAGTCCTCAATATGGTTTTCTTTTTCTGCCACTTAACCCTCCATCTATAGCAAGCCAGTAACTCAAGTCCTTTGACCAATTACCTCTGACGATTAAAGGAGTAGACATTATGCAGCAGTAATATCCACCAGTACACCTATCTCCCCCATAGCATGTTCAAACTTGATAATCATCAAGTTAAAACCCGTCAAGAGAGCTTTATATAAAAGGATTCCCACGCCTGCTGTATATTGTTATTTGCTTCCAAGAAAATACCTGTTTTTAGCCACTAGCATTGGCATTCCAGGAAACTGTTGAGGAGCCCCACCGTAATAACTACATAACAATTTTTCAGCAACAAACTAATTAACAATAATCATATGAACATCTTCCAAACTCCCTTTGGCTTTAGTTGGGTTGCTTTTAACTGTGAAAAGGGTGCTGGAGTAAGTTTTAAATGGACATGGCAACGTGTTTCTCTGTTGCTAAAAATATTTGATTTCTGCAGTTACCTGCCTCTCAACTAGTTATGCTCACAGACATGGAGACACCACAGTCTGATGGCTGTGAAAAGACATTATCACTTGATCATATCATGGATTCTTAGTCAAGATTAAGATTCATCTGTTTGTCAGCTTCCACCAGGTAACCTAAATTTTCTCCTGAGTTCATATATTATTCATAACTCAGTTCTTGAACATAGTCCATTGACTTGATCGTCATCCTTAACTCCTCTAACTTCGCATATATATGGTCTTTTTGTTGATGTAACCGATCTCCTGCATAAAATTTGTGGATTTCACCTTTGACAGAAATCCAACTACATCCTGCTTCCTTTTTTACACCTCGGTCTTTCATTAAATGTCTTAAACTAACTCCATCTTCGTAACTCCCTGTCTCTATATATGTATTGGCAAGAAGAACATAGGTAGATGAAAATTCGGGCCTAATTGAAAGAATCTTCCCAGCAGCTATCTCCCCCAACTCAACATTTCCATGGACCCTACATGCTCCCAACAGGGTCTGCCAGACCATTTCATTGGGCTCAATGGGCATCTTTTCTATGAACTCCAGGGCATCAGTGAGGTGGCCTACACGGCCCAAAAGATCAACAATACAAGCGTA
The DNA here is from genome assembly GCA_002914845.1 of Trema orientale. Classification (NCBI taxonomy): domain Eukaryota; kingdom Viridiplantae; phylum Streptophyta; class Magnoliopsida; order Rosales; family Cannabaceae; genus Trema; species Trema orientale. Next base: position 121,832 of record JXTC01000181.1, read on the forward strand.
ATGTTCCATCTCTGGCACCAGACCATAAGATTTCTCCATTCGCTGAAAATAATATAGACCTTCCTCCACCATACCCCTGTGGCTGCAAGCAAATAGGATGCATAATAAGGTAACAGCATTCCCCTTCACACCCAATTGCTCCATTCTTCTAAAGAGTTGCAGTGCATCTTCCACGAAACCATGTTGCGCATAACCTGATATTATAGAAGTCCATGTAACAGTATCAGGGCTGGTAATCCTTTCAAAAACCTTTCTCGCCTCAGTTATACAACCACACTTGGAATACATGTCGATAAGAGCACTTTCTGCACACTTGTCAGCATCGAGGCCAGCCTTACAAAGAAGACCATGGACTTGTCTTCCGTAGTCAAGCAAAGAAAGGCTAGCACATGTATCAAGCACAGTAGAAAAGGTAAACTGATTGGGTATAAAGCCTTCTTCCCTCATTTTTGAGAAGGTAATAAGTGCTTCCTCGTACTCAGAATTTTGAGAGTAAGCAGCTACCAAGGTTGTCCAAGATACTATATCTCTCTCTTCCACCATAGCAAAAACCTTCCGTACATTTTCAAGCAACTCACATTTAGCATACGCATCAGCAATTGCATTGGAAACACTTGTCTTGAATTCTGATCCGGACTTTAAAACCATCCCATGAACTCCCTTTACCAAACGCATACATTTTATAGCAGCTATCGCATTGAACACACTACAATACGTGTAAAGGTCTGGATTAACATCTTTTTCACACATTATTGTGAAAAGTTCCAAAGCTTCTTGGCTATACCCGCATTGTGAACATCCAGAAATCATTGCGTTCCATGGGGTATTGATTCCACAGCTGGTGAAATTCGAGTAAAAAATAGATCGTGCATCAGACAAAGACTTACATTTCGAGTACATGTCTATTAAAGCAGTTCCCACAAGAACGTTAGAATCCAAATGAAATTTAGATGCATAATGGTGAACAGTTCTCCCCTTATCAACATCACCTAACTCACCAACTGCTTTTGAGACGCTGATAATGGTGTACACATTGGGCGAAACTCCTTCATTCTTCATTTTGAGAAAATGTTGAAATGCTTCCTCGTGAAGACCATTTGACGTAAGCCCTGAAATCATTGCATTCCAGGAGACTTGATCATGTTCTCTCATATAGCTGAACACCTTATATGAATCTTCAACTGAGCCCAACTTCGCATACATGTTAAGAAGAGACACACTAACATAAGTAAGAGACGCAAAGCCGCTTGCAACAATCTGGGCATGCACCATTTTACCCAATTCAACACAATCCAAACCAATACAAGTCTGGAGAATAGTAGAATAAGCAAATTTATCTGGCAAGATTCCGTGATTCACCATCTCACAAAAGAAGTTAAACCCATCACGGAAAAAGCCATTCTCCATCGACCCAACAATCATAGCAGTCCAAGAGAAGATATTTCTTTGAGACATTTTATCAAATAATAGACGAGCAGTAGTAAAATCCATGCATTTGGAATAGGCATGTAATATATGATTTAATATGACTAACAAATCCGACTCTGGAAATTCAGACTTCAAAACAAGGCCATGAACAACCCTTGTTCTTTCTAAGGACCTTTCTTTCGCGCAATCACGTATTATATCAACTAACAGTTGTCTCCGAGATCGTTGGTGAGTTTTGTCAACCGCCATTAAAATTGAAAGTTTCACTTCAAATACTCCATTTGTTTTTTGGGTGGTTGGAACTTGATGAGTTAGAGCTGAATTTCTCGTCTGAATCAAAATAAGAAAATTTTGGCGGCCATTTTAGTTGAACAGTTACGAACTTACTAAGACTCGTAAATATATAATAGATATGTGTATATATATACATATGCAAAGGCGAGAAAGAAGGTAAAGTTACTTACTTTAATGGTGGAAGTTGGAGTAGAGAAGACTAAAGAATTAGCAGGTGGAGGAAGACCCAGGTTGACGGATAAACTCATGGTCCTCGCTCCCTACTGGCAAAGCCTACGATGGCAGTTTAGCAATTGCATATCCCATATGCGAGTAAGACATGATGTTTTTTATCTGGAAACGGGAAGTGTTTGGTTGAAAATTTTTGAAAACAGATTCTATTTTTTCTAAATTTAATTATTTTAATTAAAAATAAAGATTTAAGACATACAAAAATATTACTCGAAAAAAAAAAAAAAGCAATAATGAAATTATTTACATGTGCTCTAACCTATATATATACACATACATACACACATTTTATTCATAAATTTATTAATATCATTATAAAACAAAATAAAATACTATAATGCCTTCATTGATACTATCTTAAATTAAAGGAAAGGAATACAAAATGTCTTAGTATTAAGCTAACCACAACAAAGATGATAAAACTAGAATAATATTTCACATCAAGTCACAAACAACCATAAACATTTGTAGTATAAAAAACTACATATCACTCCACCAAACTTTCTAGCCACATATGCCTCCTCTCATCAGTCATCGTAATAAACATTTATCTCCATTCAAGAACTAGAAATTTTTCCATTGCCTTCAGAAAACAAGCTCTAACAATATCAGGCATGGACTGCAATATTTGCATACATTCTGCAACAGAATAAGGATCAGATTTCGATGATGCTTCCTCTTCAATTTTTCTACGGCGCTCAGCACATGCCAAAGAACTTTCTGCCTTAGCATTCAAACTTTTGGATAAACTATATAAAGCATCTTCTAAATTAGACGACTTTGGTTTTTTAGATTCTTTTTTCGAGAGCTCAAGCGAAGAATTAGTAACAGGACGACGACGCGTACCACTGGCACTCACAATTAGTAACCCCTGACTCACCATCCAAAGATTCATCATACCTGTTTTTGTGGCAAGCCTCACAAACCTCCTCAGTGGCAAGCACTGTTTTTGTGGTAGGATCCCACCCCATACCTGTTTGGCTTAACAATTCTGAAAACTCATGATGATTTTTCTCAATAGATTATACTTGGATTTCAACTTTGGTACAGTATATCTCATGCCACATCTAGGAAGGATGGCATTATCTATTGCATTCTATGTTTTCTTATCTAGAGTGGATGTTTGAAGGCCTTTCTTTGCTTCCTCATGCAGCAAGTCAATAAAATAGCTCTCTACCTTAGATGGCCATTGTGCCACATCGTCATACTCTTCAAGTTTAGGTGCCATAGTAATTGTGATTGCTAAAATCAAGGAACTAACTATATTATGATGTAGTTATATCTAAAGAATGAAACGGTAAAGCAAGTTAAGGCAACTCCTCTCCAGTCCATTCGCCACTTAACAAGAGCCAATCGGTCTAACATTAAACTACAAGCAATTCCATGAAAAGTTTTATCCGAGCAAAAGTTTTATCCAGTGTTTAATACTCATGTAATTATAATTATAAACCCCAACCCATCATATAACCATCCCCAATTAAGCACAAAAGCAAAACTCAGCTACAGTTCTTGTGGTTTAAGGGGAAGAGAACAACAGAGCAGTAGTTTGTTCTTTTCCTATTCAACCACAAAAAAAGAGTAATGAGTTTTTCATCATACACAAAAGGAAGAATAAATCAAAAAGAAGAATAAACTGATCACAATGAAATTTCTCTCTATCCCTCTGTTTTCTCAGCAACCAAACACGTTAAAAGGAGTTCAAAACACAACCCAATACAACAATCCAACTACACATAGAAATATCACAACTACACTCGAAATTCCTCATCAGCAAAATCATTTTTACTTGGATAAGAGTAATAAGACACTCAAAAATTGTCTACGAGGGAGAACCCTGATCTATTTTCTAATTCAGATGCAAATGACACTGTTTGAACTTAAACCCTGAGAAATTGTTTGAACTTTTTTTGGGTAAAAGAATAAAACTGATGCAGATGCAAGAGAGGAGAAAAGGAGAAGGAAATTTCGAGGTTACCTGCTATAGATTGAGTGGAGCTCGTCGATGGCAGAGAAGGAATCTGATGAGTCGAGCTTCAAGCTTCGTCGATGGCAGAGGAGGAGTCTGATTGAGTCAGCTTCAAGCTTCATCCATGGCTGGAGCTCGTCAATGGTTAGAGGAGCGGACTGGGTCAGGCATCGTCAATGGCTGCGCAGAGGAGGAAAGAGCACGGGTCTGAGTTTTGAGTAATATCCCAAAACGATAAGCTCGGAACCAGTTTTGTGATAAAACAAGTATTTATTTGTGTTTTCAAAGTCTTGGTTTAAAAAAGTGGATCCGAATTTGATACCGTTTCCCTAAATTAAACAAACTGACACAATCCAAGATTACAATTTCAAAAATACTCACTACACGCCCTTCCTTAACATGATCTTTAGGCCAAATAATTTCCTTTTTCCCTATACTCTATCCCTTCCCTTCCCCAATTAATCTCTCCCAGTAATCCAAGAATCATCCAATCACATGTTTATTATTCTCACTTTTCTCTTTATTTTGCATCTTTTTTTTTTCCCTAATTCTTGTTTTTTCTTTTTTAAGAGTACTATTCCTTTTTGTTTTTTCTTTATTTCTTAAGTTTTGGTCACACCATGAATTTAGAATTTCTGGTTATCTTTTTTAAAAAATAAAATAACATTGCCCATGATCATTTATATAGGTTTGAGTTTAGTTAATTTTTTTTTCTCCTAGGAGATGAGATGATAATTTATAGTATTTTTTTTTAGTGTATATTTTTCTTGCCTGCTATAATATACTAACAGAAGATTTTTCCTAATTGACAATAAAGCTTTTGGAAATAATGAATCAAAATCCGATTATTAAGTAGTGAAAGTTACTTATTCTTCATTTGTTTTAGAAAAAAGAAAAAAAAAACTTTCTATAATATCTGAGTATGAGTTTTGATTTTTTATAATTTCTTTTACTTTTGGAAGGGGTGCTTTTCTTTCGGGAGTCAGGACATTTGAATATAAGGGTAAAATTATATTAAAAGAAATAATTTAAGAAAGAATGGGTGTCTTTATGTCTGGTTGTGGTGTGAATATAATCCCCTTTTGTGATAAAGAGATATTCGACACTTACTTGGAAAGAGAAAAAAAAAATGATGGGGTAAAATTGAAATGAAAACCTAATTTAGATAGCTAATTGCCGAATTTCAAAATTGGAGTATTAGTCTATTAATTCAAAAAAAAAAATATTCATTTTTTTCCCTTTTCACCCATTCATGATCAAAATTGAATTTTGACATTTGAGTTTATATTAGATAACAATAAAATATGAAATTTAAAAAAATAATTTGCCCTTATTTTTTCAATTTAAAAAATAAAAAAGAACGACAACGTGTCATTTTCAATACAGAATGATCGCTTTTAAACCAAAAACACCATTTTTAGTCGTTTTATGCAAAAATTCTACACAAAACGCATTATGTAATACATGTTAATTCTGCTAAGCAATATAAGAGAGTAAGTAATCATTATACTTTAATATAAAATACCATAATACTATAATATAATATTTTATTATTTTTCTTTTTATTAATAATAATTCACTAAAATAACAATAGGCTTATATTTATATGTCCAAAGGTATCACTCCCTCATAATATATACTCGATGTTGGACTCTAAATCAAATAGGTGATCCACATGTTCACAACACTCTCCTCTGGATATTTATTTGCACCTTCTAAGATATGCCTAGTTAAAAAACTTACTTAGAAAAAACAAGTCAAATAAAAACTATGGCAAGTGGAAAAAAAGTACATAACCCTTGTGCAATAGCATAAAATTAGTTACCTCATTAAAAACTTTACCTAGAAAGCTCAATGGGACAAAGCTAAGATAAGGAAAAAAGAGTGCAATAGCATATTCACCTCTTCAAAACAGCAAGGATAGTTCTTTTTGTATATGTCATTGAATTGACACATTCAAATCTTATGTACAAGTTTCTAAAATGTGGAAGACGGAAGTGTCTTTATGAATAAATTTGCTAGACTATATCTATTGGACATCAATATTATCACCTTTTTGGAGCTCATGTGTGAAGAATAACCTTGGTAATATGTTTACTTCTATCGCCTTTGATGTAGTCTCCCCAGATTTGGTCAATGCAAGCAGTATTATCTTCATATAATATTTTTGGATCATTGATCTGAGCCATATACATTATTCACATGCTTCAGGCATGTCAGAATTCCAGCAATGATTTACTGAATTAACAATGATAGTTTATTTTGTGGAATACCAAGATATTACAATTCCTTTGAATAGTTTCACACCTGAACACACAAAATAGAAATCATAATCATCAAAGCACAGAAGAATAATAACAATTTTAGAATTAATAATTGATATATGGAATTTGGAAAGCTAATACATATTTATGTCCGAGGCTTTGAAATCACCCTCAATCCTAACTTAAACCTAATATAGCAATAATATAAAATATAGCAATAGAAACATAAGGCTAAAAAAGAAAAATAAAGAAAAAGGAAAAGGAAAGAAGAACTAATGAAGGATGACTGCAGCTCTCGCCTCCAAGCTCTCCCTTTCTATCTATGTCTTTTAGTGTTTAGGTATCTCTAATCTCCTCTTTAATCTAACCTAGATTAACCTATTCATAGAGAAAGACTCGACAATTGTATAATCGTAAATATCGGATCGAATTAAGAGTCCTTAATATGCAAAAAGAGTCAAAATGGAGCACAAATCTGACTCGGACGTCGCGGCACTGAGTCTCATGTCTATGGGACTCGAAATATATTTTTTTCTTCTTTCTGCAGCAAGCGCTACAGTGCACGAATTCTAGTGTTGTGGCACCAAAGTCCTGGTGCTTCGTTGCTTAGCTTTAATTTAGCTCTAACTCGTCCTGTTTCAACTCTTCTTCAATCATTTCCTCCTTTGACACCTAATAAACATAAAAATAAGATAATTAGCCTCAAAATAATACAAAAACAATCAAAGTAATGCAGAAAATTCTCATCATTTAAGTGTAAATAGATACCTATCAAATACTCCCAAACTTAAACTTTGCTCGTCCTCGAGTAAATCTAATCTAAGACTAACTAACCTAACATAACTTTACTTAAACCTAAACACACCAAACTCTACCTTCTAGCTTTTTAACTATGAGAACAATGAAATATAGTCTTAATTTCTCACAAGTATTACATCAAATTCTTAGTCATTTCTAAGTTAATACACCTCTCAAATAATCATACTCATATGTGTGTATATGTGACTAGCCAATATCAATGGAGATTAATCTATACATGCATCGAAAAGTAGTCTCATATAATTCACAGAAAATACCATCCCAATTCCTAGTCAAAGAACTACATCATATGCTTCCCCTTCGGTACAATCTCTACTATACTTGAAGGTCTCATCCAAAATCATAAGGTCTTTATATAGGTTATAATAAGGCCAATAGGTAATAAGGTTCAAGAAACAATGGATACGATATATTCAAAAACTCCCAGCATTTTATATAGTAGAGACAAAACTAATATTTTCATATAGCACACCTTTTTACTCCTAGAGACATCCAAAATATAGGCCAAATTTCACTTTATTTGGCCTTTTTAATTATTCTTACTATTTTTACTTTTTAACACATATAAGAGAAATTGTTCATAGCTAAAAAGATGATTTTTTTTTTCAAGAGAGATTTTTTCTATTGCATTTTAAGAGATGGATTTTTTTAATTTTTTTTTTCTATTTCTCTCTTTCTCTCTTTTTTTTTCATATCTTCCTATTGATAAGCATTATACATGTTGAACAAAATCTCCCTTCCTTTCTTTCTCCTTTACCTCACTTCTATGAGTCTATCTCTCTCACACTTATCTTTTAAACCCAACTCAATTCTTGAAACTTCTCCTAATGTCCCTTACTCAACTCAATACAGAACTAAAAGTGGGATAAAAGTGTTTAAGCTAGGTAAAAGATAATATGTGATAAACGAAAGAAAAAAGTTTACATGTAGGCTCGAAGCGATTAACTAAGGGGATGTCCTTAGACATCAATCAAGGGAACTGACTCATTTAGCTTTGGTGCTTATACCTAAGTGCCTTAATTATTTCATTGGGTGACAATCGATCGGTTGTTCGCCTCAAAAACTCTAGGAAAGTTCTAATGTCTAATACTTATTATAGAAACCTAAGCAATATTTAAAGTAAAACAACAAGGCTAACTCATCTAGCATGTTCATATTCTTTACTGAATAATACGGCTATTGTGTATCAAAATGTGAGAGTATGATCACTATCAAAGTATATTAACAAATGAATAACTTTAAAATTCTAAATAACATTCATGATCCATCAAAACTATAAAAATTATGTTCAATTCTTATCATAGAAGCTAGAATATATCCTAAGACTCAAAACTTGACTAAAAATAAAACATTTAACCCTACAAACACAAAACAAATAACAAACTCCTAAAAACTAATCCTAAGCCTTCCCCCCATACTTAAACCTTACATTGTCCTCAATATAGCATTAATCTCTAATGCAAGGCATAAGTATGAAAAGGAAAAAGGAAAACAATTAATGGAAAATAAAGAAAACTAAATAAAATAAATTGAAAAGAGAAAAAGGTTAAGAAAATCAAATCTAGTTAGTGACGCGATCCTTATCTCTTTTCATCGGGTTGCCTCCCGTCAAGCGCTTAGTTTCATGTCCTCAGTCTGATGTAGATTCGCTTCAAACATCGGCTGCCTCCTATACATTATATCAAAGAGCACAATATATAGGTCTTTGTTGCATTCACCCTCAAGTTTAGAGTGATCGAAAATATTAAGACTTGTTACCTCAACTTGACGTCTTTCGAATATATTGGCTTGGTTAGAGAATATCACTCCCCGAGTGAGCTATTGAACAATAAAGTGCAAAGATGGTAGTGGGAGTATGATGCACTGGTCGACTGGCAATGGTGGGTCACATGAATCTAGTGGCCATGATGGGTCAGTTGATAAGTCAGTTAGAGACATTTGAAATCCTTCGACCATTGATAAGAATTCATCAATGATGACATTATATTGTGTATCCCCAAACTGGTCATATAAATCCTCATCATTGCTCTACCGTTCCTTCATCTCTAGTAAGTCACATTATCCTCCATTATTGTTCTCCTATAGTATCTCCGTATTTTCGTCGTGGACTTTTTCAGGTAATGTAGACACTTTAAAGTTAGGGAGAGTTATTGTAAACTCTTTATTTTAGGGTGTGACAATTTTTTATAATTAGTTGTTAACTAAGAATATTAAGTCACAAGTAATGTGATAATTGTGTAATATGGGGTCAATTAAGAAAATTTGACGTGTCAATTTTTCATCGAAAAATTATCAAATTTATGCCATATCAACAAGACGCAAAAGACCATTTGAAGACCCCATTTGTGATGAGATGTCAACACCTAATTGGAAGCATTTTTGACCACTTGTCAACACCAAATTAGAACAATTAAGTAAATGTTGTTGGAGCAACCAATAAAATGGTGCCATGTGTCACAGCATTTGTCAAGTTTTTATTGGACCCATTACCATGCCATGTGTCAAGTTTTTGTAACTGCCCAATCAATACAAAACAAATAGTAGAAGAGGTGTCCAAAAATTAATAATCAATTTGTATACTTAAGACATCTATCATGTATTGATGTCATATATAACTAGCTTGTGAGCTGTTCTTACCCCTTCCACTGCTTGAAATATGCCTATATATATGCTATTGTAATGTTGAAGAAGAGAGGAATTTCGGTCACTTGGCTCAATTAATTCTCTAATCTATTCACTCTCTTTTTATTCGTTCAACTCGTGTCCACTCCAAAGCTAAGCTCTAAGCTTTAGTTAATATCAAAGCTTCTATTTTTTTTTCTTCTTCAATTACTCCACATGAAAGCCACCAATCTAAAAGTTATTGTTCATTCTTCATTCCACCAAGTCCAGTTTTGTTTGCCACTAGCTCACCATTAATTCATATATATCAATGTAATATTCTCTTATGTTTTTATTTAGTTTCCTTTCTCTTTCACGCTCTTACACCTCTTCTGGCCGAAGCTCCACTTGTCCATTCCTTCCATTAACTATCTTAGTTTATTTGCTCTATCTTTTGGTCGTCTAACCTCCATATGCTGATTTTCTCACGTGAAACCCCTAGTCCAAAGCTAGTATTTGGTTCATTTATACATTAACTATAGTTCCTCATCATCATTATCATTATCACCATCCTTTCTTTTCCTTTTACGAAGACCACTTTCATAAATCCTTCACATATACTTGCTCGGCCATCAAGTTTCAATGCACACCTTCACATATACATACACACCTATACATATCTATATATACACACACACACAAATACTCACATATTCAATTACATATATCCATATATACATGATTGCATCATTTTCATAATTATTATTATTATTACTGCATATTATATATTATAATAATCTTTGGGTACCGAACTACTCTTCACAATCACGTGCTTGACCTGTAGCACAAGTTTGAGGTATTGTGCTCCCTGTATTATATTATATATATACCTGTCTTGTATCTCTGCAATCCAGTGAGTAATTTGTATTGCTGCTCTAAGTACAATCAATTACTACGCTTCTCCTTCCCCGTAAAGTAATCTGTATTGCTGCCTTGAGTGCAATCGGTTATTTTGTTCTCTTTTTAATTATGGTGCGCATTTATTTAGTGATCTGTGTTATTTTCCCTTACAACCGGTCACATCGCTTTATTTAAATTTCAGCACTTTAGTTTTAATTATTTATTATTATTTCCAATAATATGGCTGGACTTACCGCCTCGTAATTCTAACTCCTCTAATTAATTAAAACTGGCATATGGATGGTATCGCCTTCATCAGTTTCTAACTATTTATTTTTCTGCACTTTATTTCGGTTGCTAACTTCTAGTTGACACTATGGTCGGTTTATTCACCTCAGTCAACTAGTAATATTTAAATTCCTTATCTATTTATTTATTGCATTATTATATTACTTCTAGTCTTCAGTTGACAATATAGTCGGTTTATTCACCTCCGTCGACTTTTAATATTATTTTATTCTTGCTTATTCTCATGCACACTAAATGAGTCATCCTTGCAACGGCCGATCTTGTCGAAATACGTAGGAAGAATTGTTCTCATTTCGACCGCCTATTCTATTTCGACACGTGGAAGTGTCGTGATGACACTTTCTACTGTGCATTCTAATAACCTAATCTAATTATTCTCTTCTTTGTTTTAATTAAGTACATGTCACATTAATTAATCCAGAGCGCAACTCCAACCCCGAACACTCTTCATGTGCTGATTCAATCTCTCTCTATTGCTTTAAAAGTCGTGGTGCAAGTCATGCACACTTTGAGTAAATTCAGCCACAAAGTCTCTTATTTTATCCAATGTCCCCTCACTAGTGTTGTCAATAGGTCCATTTACTATCATTGCATTAATGGTCTTCTTTGGTATCTCAATAGGTTTTAGTGATGGTTGAGGAGAACACTGGCGACTAGTTGTGCATCTCCATTACTTATTTGGCTGAGGCTGCTCTCCAATCCCTTAAGCTTTGAGTTGACCTCCTCTTGAAATTGGAATGAAGTAGTAGCCATAGCCTTAACCATATCTTATAGTAATTCATCCGAGTGTGGTGGTGGTGATTATTGAGGTTGAACTGGTTATTAAACTGGAACTCCATCCCAACCATTAGTATGTTTGTTCCTCACCAAAACTCGGAAATATGGGCATATGTGGGAAAGATGGCCTGGAATATGACAAAGATCACAAGCCATGCTTCATTGGATTGTCATCTGATGTACGAGAGAGATGATATGGTTAACTGTTGCTCAGTATTTCTTGTCACGTCCACCTCCTCATACTGAGGAGTTTGTTGTGTGTGTCTGTCTCTCTTCCAAACATCATGTAAATGCACCATGCAAAGTTGAGCAAAATTAAAAGGTACCTGTTGATTAATCATTCTTAGGTATCTCGAAGAAGAAAACAAAAATAAAAGAAATTAAAAACTAAACTAAAAATAACTAAAGAAAAAAAAATAGAATTAATAGCAAATTAATTAGGAATTAATTCCTCGACAATAGCACCAAAATTTGACAATGGTCGTTAACGCAATCAAATTAAATTTATTATACTTATTCTGACTATCCTAGAAATCCTAGGGAAACCTAGCAATACCTAATACAGTGACAAGAAGGGTCGATCCCACGAGGAATTGGTCTAATTAATAAGCTACTAATCTTAAAGTTTACAGAAATTTCTAACTAAAACTAAAACTACATAAAAACAAGAAAATAAATGAAGTGCAAGCAATAACAAAATAAACGAGTTAAAGGATCATTCTCCACCACTAGATACTCTTATTAAATTAGTTATCAAAATTCTATAATCAACTATTATTCAGAATTACCAACCGTAGGTAGCAGACACGCACCACTAGCCTAGCTCTATATGCAATTCATTAGGTAAACAAGCTCTTACCTAAATTCTACTAGCTAGATGATATCAAATACACTCACTCAATCGGTCTAGACTAACATATTAAGAAATGGAGAAGTTGAATCTAAGTAATAATCACACGCGGATTACTTGACCTAGAACTATGTTTATCAAACTTAAGTATCATCCAAATCTCTTTGTTTAAATATAATAAGTAAGTTTAAAATAGTTTATTTTCAAGTTTCAATATATTTTAAAGTAATTTATGTGTTAAAAAAATCAAATTTGAGTTAATTTTTGCCAATTTTTTTATCATAATTCCCAAAATTGTTGAAAATGGTCGAAATAATATCAAAAATGTCACTTCATCGAAATACTAATGAAATAACATCGAAAAGAATAAAATATACTACTTTCATAGAAATATCGTCGAAAATAACACTTTTATTAAAATATTATTGAAAATACCACTTATTGAATTAGCATCAAAAAGTAATAAAAATACCAGTTTCATCGAAATTGTCAAAAGTTTCACTTTCTTTGAAATTCTATCGAAAACATCATCATCAAAATTGCATTCAAAATTGTTAGAAATACTAATTTCAATGAAATTTTATCGAGAATGCCACTTTTATCGCAAACTATCAAAAAAATCAAAAAATTTCGATAATTATAACAAATTTTTGTTAAAACTTGCAAAATTTAACATAAAAATGATTTTTTTTTAACAAATAAACTATCTCATAATATCTCAAAATTGGGTAATAAACTATTTTAAACTTAGTTTTCAAAAAAAGTTTTGAAGATTTAAACAAATTTTAGAGAAGAGAAGAGATTTTTCGAAACCTATGTTTATTTTTTAAGGATATTTTTGACACGAGCATATTTCTTAGAGGTTTTTTCTCGAGATGTATTTTTTATCCAAATTTCTCTGTAATAAATGATAAATTTTTCATATTAAAAAATAAAACCCTCTTTTGATGGAGGAGTATGTACAAAATTAAGGTTTGTAGTAGGCTAGTGCTACTGGAAGTCCAACTTTTCAAGACAGAGAGTGAAAGAGAGGAGCAGAGTTAGAGAGATAGGGAAGAAAGTAAAGACGTCTCAAAAGGGGAAAAAAGGCATGGAGAGCCAATATAAGCACAAAAGACACCTATGACTTCTTCAAAAAGTATACTAAAGATGCTCTCTCTAGTGGCTCCCTTTTCTCTACTCCCGTCGAATCCCTCTTCTCCGTCGATAATTCCAAAGGAAAAAAAATACAATTTGTCTATAATATTATGATATAATATTTTATTATATTCTTCTTAATAATAATTCATTGGGCTTAAATTATATGCCCCTAATGCATCATGCCTCATAATATGTACTTAATGTGGGACTCCAAGTCAAATAGGTAATATTCATAACAAGAGAAATTTGGTTAAATATGCATGATAGTATACTAAATTTGAGGCATATGCTCTTTTCAATAAATGTTTGTAATATATGTATACACATACCAAAAGACCAAATCACCGCAATAATTTTATCATATCTTTTGATGCTTTAAAAGTTTCAAGGCATATTTTATTTCTCAAACATAAGTTTTCATCCAAATTTCTTTATTTAAATGCAATGAGCATAGTTTAAAATAGTTTATTATAAAGTCTTGAAATATTCCGAGGTAATTTATGCGTTAAAAAAAATGAAATTTGAGTTAATTTTTGCATTTTTTTATCATAATTCCGAAATCGTCGAGAATTGTTGAAATAATATCGAAAATATCACTTCATTGAAATATCATTGAAAATACCATTTATCGACATAGCTTCGAAATATAATCGAAAATATCACTTTTATAGAAATATCGTCAAAAATACTACCTATTGAAATAACATTAAAAAGTGTCAAAAATACTACTTTAATAAAAATTTCGTCAAAAATATTACTTTTATCAAAATTTTATATAAAATATCACTATTGAAATTGCGAAAATACCAATTTCAATGAAATTTTATTGAGAATACAACTTTTATCGAAAACTATCAATAATCATCAAAAAAATTTTGAAAATTATCGAGATTTTTTTTTTTGTTAAAATTCACAAAAATAAACCAAAAAATGATTTTTTCACACATAAATTATTTTAAAATATCTCGAAATTAGGTAATAAATTATTTTAAACTAGGGGATGTCTATAGTAGGTAGCGCACGTGGCAGGGCCTTCTATGCGGCCTTATTAATTTTACCATTAGATCTAAAAGAAAGGTGATTAAAGTGGTGGGCTCATCAAATATTAATACACCTTATCACACAAAAAAATTCCTCTTTCTCCCCGTTTTTCAGCCAATTTGTTCCGTTCTTTTCTTCCTCAAACTCTCTCCTACAAAAAAAAAAAAAGAAAAAAAAAAACCAAGCTCTTTATTATTCGGATTTTTAAATTTAGATTAATGTTCAAATAAACTTATTAGATGTAAAAATCCACAATTGAAAGTAAGGGCCTCATATTGATTATCCCTTTATTGGAATGGTGTAAATCTTATCCGTAAAAAAAATATATATATATTTCTAGTTCTCTCTAACAGGTAAAATTCTTCTAGTTACTGATAAATTAGATAGCTTATGTAGGGCTAAAACACAAGGCGCTAGAAAAGACGTGCCGTAAAACATAAAACCCTCTTTTCCCTAAAAAAAAAAAAAAAAAATAAAATAAAAAATAAAACCTCTTTAGGTTAATGGAGTGGGGTAATTAGGGTTTATAGTTTATAGTAGACTAGATGAAAACTTATGTTTGAGAAACAAAATATATCTCGAGACTTTTAAGGTATAAAGAGATATGATAAAATTATTATGTGTTAAAAAAAATGAAATTTGAGTTAATTTTTGCATTTTTTTGATCATAATTCCCGAAATTGTCGAGAATCATCGAAATAATATTGAAACACTTATCATTGAAAATACTATTTATTGACATAGCTTTGAAATAGGGGAATGAACAAGAATACCCCCATTTCTACCTCTTGTTTCACTTAATACCCCACATGTTTTCTTTGTACGCATATGTCCCTTTTTCAAACTAACATTTCTTTAATTTCGATTTTAGCCTTCAGACAATAACGCACAAACCTGCTTCTTCCTTTCCTCTCTCCAAATTCAAACATGGCCAATCCTAATTCTCGACTTTTTTCCCAGATTCATTCATGAATCCAAACAAATCCAGGCCTGAAAATTCTCTGTGATGGCCAGATCTCGCGAAACAATGACTGGGAAGCCAAAATCTGGAGTAGTAGACTGAGAAAACAGGTGAAAAAAGTAAATTTAGTTCAAGTCTATGAACTCCATTAAAGTATAGCATTGGAGACGACATGAGTTGGTGAAGTCGGCGATGTCGAAGGCGCCGATGATAAGGAGAGACGCACGGCCTGCGAAGAGGTGCGAGCAGGGTAGCAAGTGGTGTATGGCTCGGATCTGCAAGGGGTATAGTGGTAAACTAAAAGCATTAAAACTAAAAACAGGGATATATCAATCAATAAAATGAAAAAGGGACATTCATTAACGTATAACTTAAAAAATAGGCATGTGGTGTAGTTTCCTCTTTGAAATATAATCGAAAACACCACTTTCATGGAAATATCGTTGAAAATACTATTTATTAAAATAGCATAAAAAAGTATCGAAAATACTACTTTATTCGAAATTTCATCGAACATATTACTTTTATCAAAATTTATAGAAAATATCACTATTGAAAATTGCAAAAATACCAACTTCAATAAAATTTTATCAAGAATATCACTTTCATTGAAAATATTTAGATAATTATCGCAAATTTTTTATTAAAATTCACAAAAACAAACCTAAAAATAATTTTTAACACATAAATTATCTCAAAATATTTCAAAATTTGATAATAAGTTATTTTAAACTCAAGAATGTCTATAATAGAGGCGAACGTGGTAGGGCCTTCCGTGCGGTGTTATTGCTTTTACCGTTAGATCTAAAATGAAAGGTGATTAAAGTGATGGGCTCATCAAATATTAATTTAACTTTTTTTTTTTTTGATAAACTATATTAATATAACTGATCACACAGGAAAATTCCTCTTTCTCCCATTTTCCATTCAAATTGTACTGTTTTTTTCTTCCTCAAATTCTCTCTCCTAAAAAAACCAAGCTCTTTATCATTCGGATTTTTAATTTCAGATTAATTTTCAAATAAACTTACTAGATATAAAAATCCACAACCGATAAAATAGGGTTAAAACACAGGGGCAAGGCGCCGTTATAAAAAAAAAAAAGGCAGGCGCCGTTATAGACGGTCCCGGAAAAATGAAACCCTCTTTTCCGTAAAAAAAAATAAATAAAAAAATAAAACCCTCTTTCGGTTCTTTCTTTTCTTTTTTTTTCTTTTCTTTCGTTTCGGTTGAGAGTGCAAAATCAGGGTTGCTGGTGCTACTGGAAAGTGCGGCGTTTGAAGGCAGAGAGTGAGGAAGAGAGAGGGGCAGAGTTGAGTTGGAGAGATGGGGAAGAAAGCAAAGACGTCTCGAAAGGGAAAGAAGGCATGGAGGGCTAATATAAGCACCGAAGACATCCATGATTTCTTCGAAAAGTCTACTAAAGACGCTCTCTCTGGTGGCTCCCTTTCCTCCGCTCCCGCTGAATCCCTCTTCTTTGTCGACAACTCCAAAGGTACCTCCTTCTTCTCCTTCTCCTTCTCTCTTTATATTGAAATCTGAGGTTTTCATGGCTTTGTATAAGAAAATAGATATGCCCATTTGGTTTGTTTATCAACTGGGTTTTGCATGAACCATTTTTATTGGCTTTTTTTTTTTTTTTAATTTAAGAAAAGAGGGATTTTGTGGAATTGTGTGTTCTATAAGCCGATGCTCTGGATTTTAATGAATGATGGGAGCAGGGAAATATGCATTGACATTGAGCCGTTGGGTTAACAGTCTGCTCCCTTTGATTCCATCACGGCTTTGATTTTGGGGGCCTGGTTAAGAGCCACATTTCTATATATATATATATATATATTTTACTGTGAAGGAGTAACCTACAGAGTTTTTTTGAGTCTATTTGTCTGTTGAATTTTCCTCTTCTTTTGTTTTTTTTTGGTTAACGTTCTTCAACATTTTGAATGAGGTACTTATCGAATTAGGACTGCGTAAAAAGCAAGAAATGTTAGCATTTCAGTTCATTATGATTACATAATGCCATTGATTTTAGAGGTGGCTCAGATTTTTTCCTTGTGGATCGTTCAAGCTAGTTTTCTAGTCATCTTGAGTGTTGAGTTATCTATCCAATTTTCGTTGGACGATTAAACAAACCCGAAATTGTTTTAAAGAGCTAGTTCTGACTGAAAAAGAGAAGGAAAAAAGCCAAATAAATAAGTAGGAAAAAAAAAATTAAAAAGAAGAAAGAAGTTTATGTATCTAATATTGCTAGATCTATTTCTATTTTTTTTTCTCTGTAATTTTTTTTTTCATTTTTTTAGATTCCTTGCTCTCAATGTTTTTATTAAACCTTTCCATTTTTTATGATCAGATCTTTCGGTGAAGCGCAAGATTGAAAAACATCGAGACACAGTACTTCACTCTGACAGTTTGCTACATAAGAACCCATTTGTTCAACCTGTTTCATCTTCGATACCGAAGAAATTCAATAAAAAGCTTAAAAAGATTCCTAATACAAACGAAACTGGAGATGGTTCAAAGGTCTACCTCTAAGATTTAGAATAGGACCTATAATGTTCTTTTACCTATTTTTATTTAACAACATGTGTTTATTTATCAATTTTTGTTCATCTCAGGATTCTGCCACACCTTTGGACATGGTTGACATATGGGATGGCAAAGGTTTCCTTCATGTTAATTGCTTTCTAATGTTTCCAACTTTTCAGTTTGTTATGATATGATGCATATAATAGTAGTTGTGTTTTTCTAATGAGAATTTCATGGTTTGTTTTTTATGCACTTGCAGGTGATGACAATGGCAAGGTCAAAAAGGTAATCTGCTGTAGCTCTTATAGTTAAAGTTGAAAAGGATGTGTCCTTATTTGCTGTTGCTCTCTTTTGTGATTGTGCTCTCACTAAGGGATTTGGTGACATGTCTTCTGAGCTGTAAATCTTGCATGAAATGCATTTTTTTGGTTCTTGGTGGCCCATACCTGATATGTTATCATTCACCTGTTTTGCAGATAGCAAGGCCTTCAATTATACCTGCTGTAGAGGTTGATCCTCCAGGGTGCTCATATAATCCCACATTTGATAGTCATCAGGTATTCGCTTGATTTGCTTGCTTCCATATTTTTCCTGTGGGACTCTCAGTCATTTGGACGTAAATTGACTTCCTTCTCTTTTTTTCAATCCAGGATGTGTTGGCTTCTGCTGTTGCAGAAGAAATGCAGAAAGTCTACAAAAAGGAGTTGGGACCTCAACCAGTTCCATTAACAGTTCCAGGGGAAGCTATTGATGAAGAAGATGTGAGTCTCTTTTTTCTCGTATGTGAATGACACTCAAGTGTCCTTTTTCCAATTTAAGGGTGGAGCCATTGTTTCAAGGCCCTTATCAAAATGAGTTTTTGATTCTTATTCTTATAAAAAAAAAGTGTCCTTACACTTTATTGTTGCCTTTCTTTTAGTAAGGATTTTTATTTAGCTATAGAATTTATATGTAGCCCGTCCGCAACCCTTTTTAACTAAAAAGTGGGGGCTTGAGGTTTCTTACTTCTTGGCCATGAGTATTTCCATTTTTACTTTGAGATGTGTGCATAGACATCTTTTTTTTAACATTTTGTTTTATTAGAGGTATTTTATTGAGGCGGATGATGGGAGTGACGAAGATATGGATCCAGAGAATGAGGGTGAAACTGAGGATGCTGCAGCTGAGAAAAGGTTAGCTTCATCTTGTTGAAAGGACCATCATTTAGTTTCATTCGTTTTTCACTGCCTCTCTTTTTAAGTTTGATCTCGCAAGTTGATTTCGTAGAAAGTACGCTGTTGATCATGTTAATGAGAATTCTTTCAAGTGTTGCTAATATGGAAGTTTTATCACTTTATGCTAATCTTTTGACAGCTTTCTCGACCATGTATGTTTAGGTATACTTTTAAATTTGCTTATTATCACCAAACATCTATGGCAATACTCCAATTTTCATGGGTTCCTTTTTTGTTTGAATAATCGTGTTACAGGATTGCTAAAACAAAGAGGGTGACACAGGTTGAGTTAAATAAGAGAGACAGACGTAAAGAACAACTTAGAAAAGAAGCAGAATCAGAAAAGCTTGAGAATCTTTCTAGAGAAATTGATAGGTAATTCCACAAACGGCTTGTCATTTAGCTCTTTGAAGAGTATATATTAATGTTGCTTTGTTCTTTTGGTCACAGCTTACCGGATATCCTTCAAGAAATAGCCAAAGAGGATGAAGAGAAGCATAAAAGACACATCCGGCGTGTTGTAGCTAAACAAGAAAAATTAAAGTCATGTCCACCACGCTTGGGGAAGCACAAGTATGCACCTTCTTGTCTGATATTTTATGTATTTGCATTTATTCACGAATGGAAAGTATGCTATTGTTAGAGGTTGGGATTATGAATTTTCGAATAGTGGGTGGGCTGCAAGCCTGTAAAAGCTTTTTGATCTCCTTTGATTAGTTTATTCAGATCTTCTGCTTCTATTTTGAACTGGGAAAGTCAAAAGGGTGTACAAGTGTAATTTCATTAATTTATTTGGCAGTCTCCTTAATCATCTAGTGAAAATTTCTTGAAGCAGGTTCTTCAAATTTTCATGCTTAATTGGTTTTAACTGTTGATGCAATAATGATAATTTGGTTTTGTTGATGCAGATTTCAGCCTGCTCCGGTGCAAGTCTTATTATCTGAAGAAATAACTGGATCCCTTCGCCAGATTAAGGTACATTAGAATTTGGGCTTTCAGGAGTACTTATGTACATTCAAGCTGTAATTTTAAACTAAGAATTCTGATTTCTTTTTGCATAAGGCTTGTTCCACACTTGCCAAGGATCGCTACAAAAGCCTGGAGAAAAGAGGATTGATTGCTCCAAAAGCAAATACCAGAAGGTTGGTCACATAGTTGAATTTTCTCTTTCATAGTGTATATTTTTGGGTTTCTTTCTGAACACAAGCTTCTGAAGGTGACATTACATTTTCTTCAAAAATTTCGTGGCACAACTGTATTTCGTTGTCTTTTTCGATTGGCTTTCCTTCATTATTTCTTTGAACTCAAAAGGTGGTGAAACTGAGTGACCTCTGATTGAAAGCCTGTAATGAGTGCATGAAAATGCAATGCTTGAGTATTTGTAGTACCCCCACTTTCTTAGGTGTTTAAACTAGCTGGATGGGCATTTCTCATGATTTTTCACCTTTGTTTCCTTTCCCCACTTTTATGCAACGAATATACATTTACGGCGAAATTTTACTGATCAAGGGCTTGGATGTGTGTTTGGACAGGAATTAGAGTAAGAGCCTTTTCAACATATACAATGTTGCTCTGTTTCAGAACCCAGTCCAACTGACATCGCCAAATGATTCCTGTTTTAATATGTCGTATATCTTCTCGTCTTCTTATATGGTATAGGATGATAGAAATTTTGGAATTATGCCTCTTCCCTCTAAATGTTCCTTCCTCATTTAAGAATAATATTTTGTAATTTCATTTGATTTTCATTTGATTTTCAAATATTGTAATTTCACGCATTTTTCCTCAGGATTCGATGCTTTATTATTTTCCCTGCGTAAGACTATAAGAACAAAAAGAAATAAATGTCAGAGTATGAAAATTATGCCATCATTGTCCTGAAAGGAGAACCAAAAAAAAAAAAAAAAGCGGTTGCACGGGGTGGCCTATCCTGCCAGAGTTGGCAATGTGGCCTAGAATTGTTCTCAGTTATGACCTCCTCGTCGAACGACTACAGCCTCGACCACGACATCCTCTGTTGCAGTCCGGAGGCTGGTTGTGAATTTCCGAGTGGTGTTGTAGATGGCTGATTGTTGATTCTGAAAAGCCAGGTTCACCACTTGTGTAACATTGCTTGTTTTTACGGTGAGGTGTTTTTCTATTCGAGTTTTCAAGCTCTGCAGCAGATTTCCCACATCAGTTAAAGAGTAATCTTAATCTCTCAGGGTGACTGGAACGACAGTTGGTTCATTTTCCTTGCTAAACCAGCTATGATGTGCAATGATGAGGCTAGCAGTTTATTGTTGACTTTAGATGCCTGTTGATAGCGTTAGAGCGCAGTTAGGGAAGGTAAAGACGTGAAAATAAGACTGCAACCCATAACCTCTTGCAGTAGTGGTGATTTGTTTCAAGTGAACTGTGAAGGTGATTATTTTGATTAAGTTTGATGTAGATGGATTAAAGAGATGGATTGACGATTTGGATTTGGGAAAAGAACCAAGGAAAGCGTAGTTAATATGGGTTTTCTGGCTGGTTTGGAGGTTTTTGTATTGGGAGTTGAGCGACTCTTTGAGAGATGCTATTTGAGGGAGAAGGTGCTTCTTTGTCTGGTGAGAGCAGGACTAACAGAGAAAACGCATAAAATAATAATGTGATTAAAATCTACTCTGATTAATTTAGTTATAAAACCTCCATATATAGATGGAGGAGGAGGAAAAGCAATCAAAATATTCCTGAATTGTTGCAGAAGAAATGCAGAATTTTGATGAATGGGTCTAGGAATGGGATACAGTGTTATTTATCTTAATCCAATTTGGGATTATGAAAAGTAATATATATAGCTAAATTAGTCCTATTTGACTTGGATAAATAATCACGTACCCAAGTATGAGGTTATTAATCTAATACTTTATTTGTTAGTGGATCACATTTTCATCCCACATTCCAATTCCAATGTTAGAGGGTCTCACTTATTAAAAATGTAGTAATCCAATCCAATAGACAAATACTATACCAACAATAGAAGAGCAAATTAGGGAATACACGGCACTTTATAAAAAGAATTGGGGATATACGGTCCTTCCAATTAATTGTTGTTTTCATACGGTAATATTTAGAAAAATACTATTTTTTTAATCTCTTTTATTCCCTTTTTTCCTCTCTTTTTTCAGATCTCTGGTTTCTCAGAGGCTCAGACCCACGTCAAATTGAATCAATGGCTTGACAAAGAAAGTGGGTCTCTATGGAGAACCTGCAGATCCTTAAACCCAAATTATAGCATAACTCACTCACTCACTCATTGAAACAAAGATGAAGAAGAAGATGACGAACACATGGAGGAGCTTGAAGGGCAATGGGAAATCGGAGGTGATGAAGGACCAGAAATCAGGCACCGAAATGAGTAGATCGCCTAAGAAGGATGGCCATAGCAGAAAGTTCACTTAGGTCGGCAATGGCTACAACCGGGATGAAAAGATAGGCTTTGAGAAGAAAGCTATAGATGTTGAGAACCCCAACTTTGAAGATCCCAAAGAGATCGTATCCACCGTCTGATCTAATCTGATTGTATGAATGTGGAACAACTTAGAAACTCAAGAAATTAATCATGCGTCAATTGTGGAGCTGAAACTTTCCTTCTTCATCATGATTTTCAATTTTTAATTTACGAGTTATGAAATTTTGTTACCATAGATCTCTTATAGGGGTTATTCTAATTGAATAAAAAAAATTATGCGAACTAAAAGGATTAATTTATTTTTATTCAAATAATGCTTTTATTTTCTAGTGTTCTGAAAATTAGTTTCTGAAAATAGTTTGCCCCTTTTTTAGATGATGATGGTATATTTAACAATCATTCTTCTAAATTTGCTCTCACTTTCTTCTTTTTCTTTGTGAATATTCTCAGTTTTTCTTTTTCTCGGATTATTCTTGAAGTTGGAGGACTTTATTGCACTAATATATATCTACCTTGACAGATGTCTACCATGTTCTTCAATAATGACTTATTTTGAATCATTGTTCTAGTTAAATATTCTTTTGTTGAAAAAGTAACCAAATTAAATTGGCATAATTGGTAATTAGTAACAAGAGAAACTAGGAACTAAAGAAACCGATAACAAAGTTGACAGTGATGAACAAAAACTAAATTCCAATAATTAAACTAGTTGTGATAACCAGAAATTATTTACGAAATTGACAGTCATAAAAGAAATCGTAGACCAGTATCTAGGGTGGTAATCGATAACCAAAGTGGTAACCAAAAACTAGTAACCAATTTGATAGTTGTAATAAAAAATCTTAAACTAGTAACCAAAATGAATGTGGTAACTAGAAACTAGTAACCAAAATGGTAATTGGTAACTGGTTTTTTAAACTAGAAACCAATAATCAAAGTAGTAACCAAAAACAAGTAATCAAAGTTGTAAATGGTAACTGGTAATCAGTTTTTAAAATGCTTGATAGGAACTAGTCTTGTAACTTATAATCGATAACTAATTTGGTAGCTAGTTATTATATTGGTTAAACTACAATAACTTTACAAGTATCAAGAGAAACCGTTAACTAGTATTTAGATATCTTATAACCAAATTTAGTTATTGGTAATCAATAACTTGTAACCTATACGGAATTGATAATCAGCAACTAAATTGATTATTAGTTACTTTGGATAACTAATTTAGTTAATAATCTGGTAACCAGTCATAAGACTGAAAACTGATAACTAGTAATAAAATTGGTAACTGATAACCATATTGGTTAAATCTAGTTACTGGTCACAAGGCTTGTAGCAAGTATCTAGGGAAACTGGTAACGAGTATCCAGGGTATCTGGTAACCAAATTGGTCATTATGTGTATGTGTACCCCTTTTTTGGAAACCAATACCTTGTAATTAGTAATCAATAGCCAAATTAATAACATATTATTAAGCAAAATAGCAGTAATCAATCTTATAATCGCCCATCTGTTTGAAAACTAGTAACTAGATTAGTTACTTGTAACCGATAACCAATTTGATGATCTATGTGAGACTGGTAACTAGTATTTAGATTGATTATTAATAACTGGTAACTAGATTGATTATAGTAACCAATCTTATAATTAGTAACCAGTAACTAACAACAAGTCACAAGACCAGTAATCAGTAACCGGTAACCAAATTGGTTACCAACTATAAGACTAGTAACTAGAGTAGCCTATAACCAATTATCAGTCACAAGACTAGTAGCCAATAACTAAAAGAACTAATAACCTGTTAAATTAGTTAGTAATAACCAAATTAGTTATTTATCACCAAATAAAAAAGAAAATATTCTATGAAGAATATATTAACAAAATATATGTATAGATATAATGAAACAAGTAACCAAATTAGTCACCAGCCATAAGACTAGTAACTAGAGAAGCCGATATCAATTACCAGTCACAATACTAGTAACCAGTAACCAGAGAAACTAGTAACTGGTAACCGATAACCAAATTAGTTAGTAGTAACTAAATTGGTTATTGGTCACCAAAGTAATTAGTAACTAGAGTAACCATTAACCAAGCAATCCGTTTTTTTTTTTTTTATTGAAAGCAGTTACTAATATTGCAATTGGTAACCATAGTAACTAGTGACTAACTAGATTTGGTTGATTTGGTTACCACCAAGAGGAGGAAAAAAAAAAGAGTACGAGCCAAAGTAATTAGTAATTAGAGTAACCAATAACAAATCAGTCATTATGTTTTTTTTTCTATTTTTTTTTTTTGAAAAAATGGTAAAAGGATAAAAAAAAATAACAATAATTAAAATGGCATTGCATAGGTTTGAACTCAAGCAAAGAGGACAGTAAAAGACATGTCAGCCAATATGGCAACTCAATTTTACTAGCATATGTTGAACTTTTTAACTAATAAACAGGAATAACAATGAGACTTTAATTACAGCAATTG
>JXTC01000181.1:147431-303878 GCA_002914845.1 Trema orientale
ATGTCAGCCAATATGGCAACTCAATTTTACTAGCATATGTTGAACTTTTTAACTAATAAACAGGAATAAC
Organism: Trema orientale; assembly: GCA_002914845.1. NCBI lineage: Eukaryota > Viridiplantae > Streptophyta > Magnoliopsida > Rosales > Cannabaceae > Trema > Trema orientale. Next base: position 147,502 of record JXTC01000181.1, read on the forward strand.
AATGAGACTTTAATTACAGCAATTGTCAGCGCATCTTCTTCACCGTATATTTATAATTATTTTAGCTTTCACACCGTATGAAATATTAGACACCGTATTTTTGTAATTTTTATTTTTTTTGTCCGTAAAGCTCTAAAAAACTCACAATAGAATAGTTGTAAGCCTATCTAATCCAATCTATTCAGTGGATGCAAAATTTATCCAATCTCACACCAAACGCAATTAGAGGAAAAAACTTTTTAAATATCAAACAAAACACGTGAATTACACCTGCATGTTGATTTATAGAGTGAGTTATAAGCAATGTTAATTTTTCTTCTCTAATCTTACCATATATTTTTCTTTTAACTAAAATTAATGAGGTTTTCCAAGAAGATAACCCTTGAAACTAAAATAATAAACATTCATACATGTGAAACTTAAGTTTTTGAAAAAAAAAAAAAAATTATACTTGTTAGGAGTTATTTATTATAAGATCTATAGTAAGACCTCTTTAAATTTAATATTATAGTAAGAAAAAATTATTATTTTAGAGAGATTATTTATTTATCTATCAATAAATAGATAATTTATTAAGTTATTGATAAATAAATATTTATTAATTAAAAAGAGTATTATGATTTTAATGTTTATAAACTTTTTTTTCCTAACCAAGATAGATGTATGACCTATAATAAAAAAAAATAATAATCAAAAGTTAATGTGCGCATACATTGAAGCTCAAAGTTACACCAACACGTAGATACATAAAAGTTAGTCTATATATTTTGTACATAAATAGAAATAGAAATATTAATTTTCATTGTACATTAAAAAAACTAATAAGTAGATATGTAGATGGTACATATAGCTTTAAAATACAATACCTTATAAGATATAATATTTAAAGATGTTTTCATGTACAATACATAAATAGTTATCCGTTTCACTTCTAGAATCCAAATCATTATAAATATCTTCCAAATTATATATATAACTTGTTGAATGCATTACAAAAAATAGCTTAGGTATAAACAAAAAGCAAACAACTTTAAAAGGATTTTGAAAAAAAATAGAATTAAAAAAATAAAAGTTATCAAGAAAAAACTCCATAACATTGTGAATGCTTATGGGCTTTTTAATCCGTTATTAATTTATACATTTGATGACAATAAAAGAATTTAAAAAATCTATTATCTTCCGCTTTTAATGAAATTATTAATTTAATACATTAACAAAAATTGAGATTTAAAGATTTTATTATTTAACAGAAGTTATTAATTTATAACAATCAATCATTTATCCAAATTTATAATATACGACATCAACATGCTAAATTGAATGTTTGTTGTCCAAAAGAAATTGCGATGATTTTTTTTTTGGGGGAAAAAAAAAACCCACAAATAGATTGTCCCATTTTTATATTTGTATTCAATTCCTATGAGTGAATAATAGCTCACGCCTCCAATGACGAAAATGCCATTTAAAATTTTAATCTCAAAGGAAAATACTAATTTACGAAGAGAAGTAACAGAGGAGGGCAGGGCAGGGCAGTGATCGTGATCCGCTCCCAAAGCGCGGCCCCATACTTGGTCTCCTCCATCGTTGGCCACCAACCATGCGCAAGTTAGCAGCCCAACTCGTCACTGTAAGCTGCTCCTGCTCACTCCAACTAATTCCTCCTCAACTCGACTATTGACTACGTTTAATATATTATTAAGATGAAATAAAATTAAAACTAAAATTAAAATGTAATATTTTGTGATACTTGTGCAGTATTATTATAGAAGAAACCCTCTACGCATAGCTCAACCGCGAAATTTTTCATCCCATAGTAGAGCAGGTTAATCGCTCTTATCCCTTTTAACTATTAATCTTCTTGTGTGTGTGTGTGTGTTTTTTTTTTTTTTTTTTATAATATCATTGATTATTGGCGGAAAAAAATCGAAAATTTATTCCGTTGAGCTTGATGCAAATTTTTATTCTATTTTATTTAATTTTATTTTTAAATTTTTGGGGAGTGCAGATGAGCTTGCACTTGAACAAGATGCTGAAAGAAAAATAGGATGGGCGTTGAAACTGTTTTTTGGTGGGACTGCCACTTATGTTGCTTACCAGTTCTTTCCTTACATGGGTATGTATGGATTGTAATAAGGGGTTTTAGCTTAATCATTTACTCTCAGTTTGTTTCTTTTCTTCACTCACAAGATTTGATTTTTGTGTATATATCTATTAGGGGATAATTTGATTCAGCAGTCAGTGTCACTTTTACATGTCAAGGATCCCTTGTTTAAGAGAATGGGAGCTTCTAGATTAGCCCGTTTCGCTATTGATGGTAATCTTGTTGTTTCAGTATCTGTGTATGAACTCTTTATGTTTGACTCTGTTATGAAAACAAAGATGCCCAGTTTGTCTGTTATTTATTATGACTGTTTCTCTTGATTAATATTCTGAGGTTTACTTCTCATTTGGTTTTTTGATTCGTCATTGTATGAGTTGAAGTATTGGTTCATAAAGATATCAGGTAAGTGCTACTTCGGTCGTGCCCTTTCTTGTAGGGGAGAAAATGGTAGTGTTGTGTTCTATTGCTGCATTGGAGGTTATGATGATACTGAACTCAGAGAGAAAGTGACTTTGAGTTATATTCATTCAAACGAAAAAAAATAAATAAATAAAAAGAGGGATGAGTGATTCGTTCAAATTATCCCGACTCTGGTTGTTGGTTATCTTGGTTAACTGTTGGTTTTGCTTCGGAAACATTGAAAGCTTAAGCTATGTGTGAGATTAGGAGAAACAGCTGATTTTTGAGAATTTGGAATTTGTCTCAGTTGCTGCTATATATAAAATTGCTATTTTTTTTTCAATGTTTAGATGAAAGAAGGATGAAAATAGTGGAAATTGGTGGAGCTCAAGAGCTCTTAAAGATGTTAGAGGCTGCTAAAGATGACCGCACTCGGAAGGAAGCATTAAAGGCTCTGTCGGCTATCTCACACTCAGGTCACACTTAGCTTGAAATATGCCTATGCAGCCATGAAGATTTATGAATGCTAGTCTCACTACTACAACTATATTTTTATTAGCGTCTTAGTTCACTTTGAGTGCGACATTACTTTTGAATTATTTGTAATTACTTGTAAAGATAACTATTGGCTTGTAGAACCATGCTTGTATTTGGGTTTTTTTCTTTCATTGTTGGTTGGAAAGAACATACAAACTCTTGTATTCATGAAGACAAGTTACAAGTACATTGGTCCTTAAACTAACTCATGGCTTGCTTGGCAACATTTTTTATTTTTTTTTTTGGATTTTTGTTTTTACAAGTGAAATGAAGGGCAAAGATGTTCGAAACATGTGCCAAGCAAGCCCTTAGTTTAATTATGTCTTGTCGCTCAAAATTTTTTCGTCTGTTTTCTTGCATTTTTTAAACTTTTTTCCTACTCGTTTCCTTTGATTTCAGATGAAGCTGTTGGAGCTCTACATCACGCTGGTGCAATTGCTATTATCAAGTCTACCCCAGGTTCCTCAGAGAATGTAGAAGTTGAGAAATACAAGTCTAGCTTGTTGAGGAGATTCCAAGAACTAAAATACGATGTTCCATCATCGGATATGTAGTTGACGAGTTCTCTTTAATTCTAGGCTCGCTTGGTTTTGTAAGGATAGATGCAACATGTACTGCATGGCTGGTTGTAAAACTGTAATAATTTCTCAATTCTATGTTACAAAAATAATTTACCTAAAGTTCGTTTCAAGCAATTTCACTCGTAGTTGTTTTCTGGTTGTTTCTTTCATAGCTAATCCATAGTGCCTGGTTATTTCTGTTAAGTACGTGGACAACTAAACAGCTCATTCTTACAATAAAAGAAGAAATGTAAGAAATCCTACTATCTATCAACTTTCTATTGATTAATCATGCTTTTGGCTTGAAACAGTGTTTGCATTCAAGACAGACTCCTGCTCCCAGTAAGATTAGGATGATCTATAGATTTGTTTATTCGGTCAAGATTGTTTATTCCGGTTTTCTTATAGTTTTTTGTTCTCTCTGATAGTTTGACGGTCCAAGGTAATTCGAGTTTTGACATCTATCCATATATCAGCAAAATTTTATGAACCCAATTCATATATTAGTTTCTGTTTTTGACCAGGTATCCTGAGGATCTTGCATATGGTGATAGGCTGGAAAAATCGAAATCAGCTACTAGTTTTCAGCCATTCAGAAATTAATAATAGTAGGTATGCTTACAATTGCTTGCTTTCAGCTCCTTTCTAGTGAACGTCATATGATGTATTTGATCCAATTCATCACCTAACCATTTCAAAGAACGGATATTTTTTTTAAAAAAAAATTGTGAAATTAATACATAAATTGGCCTAACTAGGATTCGAACACCTTCCTTCTAACACACTCACACACACTCCCAAGAAAACGGAGATTGTTTTTTAATTTTGTTTTCAATCCCTACAGTGAGTCAAACTATTAAAGATATAAAAAGGAACTAATAAGAAGCAGATTAGAGTTCGTAAGAAAAAAAATTATTGACGGAAAAATTGCACGCAAACTAGAATACAGTATTATTATAACATGTCTATATTATCTTATCAATCTTATCAGGTGAAATCTTGTAAATAGTATATAACCGTACCTTGTCTGACTTTACTACCGCGTTCTTGTGTAATTCAAACTATTATATCCTCTTTCCCCGAAAGTGGCGACTGATAAAATCCCTGTATAGCTTACCACTATTTAAGCCAAAGCCAAAAGCCAAACAAAAGCTAAACCAGAAAAAGAAGAGTGAAAGATTCCTTCTTTGGCTTAGACATTATATCATTTTCCAAATTAAGACATTCTATTTTGATGGAAAACGCTCCAGGGCCGCCGCCAGCTTATGGTGTTCCCATGGTCAGCCGCCAGCTTATGGTGTTCCCATGGTCAGCGTCGTAGGGGATGTTTTCTGTGTCCCTTGCCCTGTGGAACTAACTGTCAAGAAGAAAAATCATGGACTCTTTGATTCAAGCTATGAAGCTTTAGACGTCAATGGTAATCTTTTTCTCCAAGTAAATGGTTCTTTTCGTAATTTCCAGAAGAAGAGAGTTATGCGTGATGCTGCGGGTCTTCCTCTGCTTACCATGCGCGAGAAGGTACTCTATCACCTCTCTGTCTCTCTGCTTTCTAGCTAGTCTAGACATGCATATAAACACTTAATGAGGATCTAACTGAACATGTTCTTTTGACAAACGACAAGGCGCTGACATCACGTCACCGATGGGCGGTTCATCGAGGGGAAAGCTCGGATCGAAACGACATGATTTTCAGCGTCCAAAGATCGAGTTCTCTCCAAATAACGAAATTCCGACATGAGGTTTTCTTGGCGAACAATATCAATGAAGATATTCCCAACTTTCAGGTCGTTGAATCCAGCCTATGTCAGTCTTATAGAGTTTACGGAGGCACAACTCTCATTGCTGAGGTACTAAAACGCTTGTCATTTACCTTCATTTTCCATTAAAAAGAATGATATTGTGAGTGCAAAACGCAGGTGAATTTTGACTTGACATGGGGAAGCTTTTGGAATGGCACAAGAAAGTTCGGGCTCAAAATTTACCCTGGCGTGGACTATGCTTTTATTGTGGCATTAGTTGTAATCCTGAACGAAAATGATATTGCTTGTCTCTAGAATACTTTCTTATGATTGTACAGAGCCAGTACTATATATATATATATATATTGTTTAATAGTTATTGTTGTGGATAAATACTATATACGATATGTTGTGACTTGTGACTGAATGCTGTATGTTGTTTCTAAGTTCGTAATACGTTTTAGCTTTGTAATGTCTCGTATTTACACTGCTTAAATTATAAGTCGTGGCATCAGACGGACACAAATTATTTATCTACTTGCTTGTCTTACGCTGTCTAATCAATTACAGAGGAAAAATATTTAACAGATATCTCTGAAATGCTACAGTTGATTCATGTATTAAAATCTAACTGGATAAACAGAGGATAAGAGAAAAATTTAAATAAAACATCACTTTCTCAAGTAGAGACATTTCTGTTTGACATGGTGTTTCCAGCTTCATAAATTAGGGCAATCACAACCTTCCAAATCACCAATATCTTCCCATGATCAACGTTGCTTTTTTTTTTTTTTCAGCCAGAAAACCACATATGCTTCTCTCTACAATTTACTGAACTCCCATTCTTCAAACCAGCTTCCTCCGCCGTCTTCCCAAAGGAAACACCGATCGAGTAAAAACAAGGAGATTACTATCACAAACATTGTCGTTTTCATATTTTATTTCGTTGTAATTGTCGTCTTCTCTTTGGTTTTTGTTGTTTCACAAAATAGCCGGAGGAACTGACAGACCCCTTCAACAATGAGGTACTTACAATATGTATTTTCAGTTCCAACAAAAAAAAAAATATCTAAAATAACTATATAATAAGAAATAAGAAATTCCAACCAAAAAAATAAAAGATAATGCTATGTGTACCAAAAACTTTTATCAAATTTTTAATACCAACACATGTGACATGTGAGTTGATAATATTCAATCGGTGAATATGATTAGCTTATTTGTGATAAGTTTTAATATACCAATTAAATAATACTAACTCAAATGTTACATGTGTTGTGTTGGTATTAAAAATTTGGTATAAATTTTAGTACATTTAATATTATCCAAAATAAAAATGAAAAGACAAATAATGAATTCTATCAATGCAATAGTTGACCTGACCAAGGCATGCATAATAACAATCTGGATATGGTTTAGGGTGGATTTCGAGGGAGATGGGAACCCATTGATTTGGGGAGGATTTCGTGGAATTTCAATCAACAACTTCTTTGGCGTTAGCATATCACTTTCGACGGAACAGTAGACTTAAAAGAAAAAATACAAATCTTTGTCAAGTACCTTTCAAATATAATAGAAATATGTTTCAAGAAAGAAATTAAAAAAAAAGTATGTATTCTATTAAACAATTCAACATTTATATAATACAGATTGGCATAATGGCATAATTGAGTCCAACATACTTTGCTTTGGCCTCCTCTTGAGACGCACCATCGTAGTAATCAATCTTACAACGTGACTTACTTCATCTTGTAAATATCACTTAATGAACTAACCGATAAAATTACAGTATTCAGAGTTGCGTTAGCAACAGTCACGAATGTGATGACTGCTGCGTTACAATCCTCTTTGCTTGTCAGACTCACCTAAAGCCCACGAGAAAAGAATAATATAATTGTAATTGGTATGATATTAATACTATGATATTAATTTAAGCCAAAGTAAAAGAAAAACCAAATCACTACTGCGTGTCCCCAAGAAAATTATATATGTTCGTCGAAATGGCCATTATGCTTGTCACTACTGCCAAAACCATCATAATTGTTGCCATGATTTTATCCCTTCTTCTAGATATACCATTCACATCCCTGCAATGATTAAAAGCAAAAACAATTTGATAAAGCCAGATTTAGCATATAGTACTTTTTCAAACAAAGGGACAAAAAATTGTAAAAAGAAAAAGATAAATATAAACCTCAGAGCAATAGCACCAGGAAAAATGAAGGCAAGGCAAGCTGCAGAGGTCGATCCCACAAACTGAAAGAGATACCAAATGTCTGGGAAGGCAATTGCTGCTAAGTATGAAAAGACCAAAAGAACAAGTGTGATAGCCAAGAATCTTTTGGTGTCCGAGGCCAAAAGGGGTTTTCCAGGGAAGAGAAATTCATCAATGTTTGCTCTTAATGGGTAGTTCAATAGAGGGAAAACCAGCATCAGATGGAGTGCGTAGCTTAACCGAACCGCATCATTTAGCACTGCCCCTGTTGCTGTGTCCGAGCTTCTGTCGAAATTGACAAGTAAGTCCGCCATGATCGAATCTCCGAATAACAGGTATCCGAATAGGCCTATGGCGAAGTAGATCGCCGCACAAAGAACTAACGAGATTCGAACCGCAAAGATCATGTCGGATGGTTTCCCGAGCTCCAAACCAATTGGATGAACTGATGGAGTAATTGGTTCCAAAAGAATTAGCACAAAAAATTTGCAGCCTACATGAATAAGTACATGTATGTATTATGGTCTTTCTTAGTCCTTACCATTGAAATGAAAAGTAAAGGCTGCTACAATGACCGGGACAGCAGTGAAAAGGTCAAAGAAGGATGTTTGTGTGTCCAACTCAGGTACTAGTCTTGGGTTCTTGGTTTTGCCTTGGAAAAGTGCTATAATTGCCATCACAGAACATATTGCAACAAAAACAACAGCTAGGAGAACTGATATGGCCGAGCTGAACTTCAATGATTCTAAAAAGAAAAATGAAAAGGGAAAAAAACAAAACAACACAACCCAGATGACTATATCAGAAAAATTCAAGTAGAAATTTAACTTTAAAGATCTCTTTGTATAATCTAGAGTTCGGTCATAAATAAACCTAATTCAACTAAACTCAAATGCTTCTTTTTCTTTAAATCAAAACTGACCTACACGCCTTAGTAAAACCAGAGGAAGCATAACGAAAACGACAATGATCAAGAGGGAAAATTCACGCGAGTTCCACCAGTGGATTCCAAACCATTCTCGCAAAACCCCCAAGTGTACAGTTCCACCAGTTTGACTCCCCGAAAGGACATCCCCTGAAATTAAAAAGAGCAAAGAATTAATATGAACCACATATAACACAAATTTACACAATCTAAATCTAGCCACCATGCCCAAAAGTAATCCAACCATATGCAACAAATCTTTCTCCTAATGTTTCTGCCATTGAAATCAAATTATGACCATAAAAGAAAGAAGGACACCAAAGTAACACAGGCTAGCTCTTACCGATAATAATGAGGTAAATGATCAAACACCCGAGATTAGTCACCATGACACAAACTTGCGTGGCCACCGACCCGACCCGGCCGAATGACTCGTTCATGACTCCGGCATAGGTGACGGCCTCGCCGGACTGCGTGAACCTCATCAAGAACTCCACCGACACGTCAGCCAAGTAACCAATGATCACGATGAGCGCAAAAGCTGGTATTACGCCTAGGACTTTGAGAGTGGCCGGAATCGACATGATTCCGGCGCCGATTATGGTCGTGGCGATGTTGAACACCGCCCCAGATATTGACCCGGGGTTCACCGCTGGGGGCGCGTGTGCCGGAAGGAGCGGCGCGTGTGCGTCAATCGGCGGCGACATCCTTCCGGCGGCAATGAGTTTTTTTTTTTTTTTTTTTAATTTTTGGCCTTGCTGGGGAGTCGTGCACTAATGTCATTTTTATAGGGTTTGGCTTGCCTCAGGATGAATTACCGAAATGCCATTGGTGAATTTGGCTTTGAGGAGGGTTTAAACTAAGTTGGTGTAAGGGTAAGATTGGAATGATGGGAACAGTGAGTAAGAAATGATGGTGGGGTGGAGATCACCTGTCTCTAACACCTGTCCTTGTTCCCGTCTGCCCTATAATCCATGCCACGTCATGATTTTTATTTAACGCAAAGGGAATTAACAGAGATTTGTTTATGCTAAACAGCTGATTAAAAAGCATTGATTGGTTGGTTTGATTCAATGCAAGAAATCACCCTAATTTCCCCTTTTTTTTCTTCTTTTCTTTTCTTTTTGTTTGTTTGTAACATGGATTTATCAGAAGAAGTTTTATATAACCCAGTTCAGTTTCATCCAAAAAAAAAAAAAAAACCCAGGTCAGTTCATACTAGATTCAGTTTTGAAAATTGAATTTGATCATTTATCCATTTTTGGACCATTCATACAGAAAAATTGATATCAGTGGTAAGCATAGCATTGGTCGTTTTCGGCTCTTTGTAATAACTAATGAGCAGCATGACGTAGTTGACCAAGTCCAACTGATCCCCTAAAAAAAATTCAAATATTAGAATCTAGAGATTGATGTTCAGCCACCGTGTCAATCCTTACATAGTGGGTTAAATTGTTCCAAGAGATAAATAAGCAAAAGCAACTAGCAATAAACAGTAAGAGTTGACAGGAAGAAATGTTACGTAAGGAAAATATTTAAAACGGAAGAAATGTGCACGCAAACTCAATAAACTTAAAGAAACTCTAAAATAAGATCATGATCCATTTATCTTGTCATGTGAATAAATCTTACAAATTCGAAAGATTACAATGTATAATAAATTAATGGGATAATTACAAAAAAATACCCTCATGTTTGGATGTTATGCAATTTAAACCCTGAAGTTTGGATTCTGCAAAATAATACCCTGAGATTACGAATTTCTGAAAATTAATACTATGTGTTGACTTTTAACTGATAAAACGCAATAATATCCTCAAAATTAAGATGAATAATATGAATTAATCTAGTTTTAATGGATGATATTATTGTTTTTTCGTTCTTAAAATTAGTTAAAAAATCTGTCCAGAGTATTAATTTTCAGAAATTCTTAATCTCAGGGTATTATTTTGCAGAGTCCAAACTTCAGGGTTTAATTTGCAGAACACCCAAACTTCAGGATATTTTTTTACAATTATTCCTAAATTAATAATAGTAAATTTTCAGGTTTCTAATGGCAAGTAATGACCCTCAAATGTGTGGGTCTAGGAAAAATAAGTGAGACACTTTTTTTTTTTTTTTTGGAATGGGAAGAGCTAATATTAAACAGATAAATCGTTCAGAGCGAACGACGAAATTGCCAGAGGTATATAATCAGTCCAGATTCTGTCACTGAGGGTATTAAGAGCCAATCCAGCTAGACAATGGGCCACTTTGTTCTCATTTTTGGGGACAAAGAAGCAAGTACAAAGATTAGCCGACTTACAAATAGCCTTAATATCAAGATAAATAGGAGCCAAAGAGGCTAGGGGAGAACTCAATGTCAAACCTTGCACCACTCTCAGGGTGTCACATTCGAACAGAGAGATTAGGATTCCAACTTGACCCGTGAGGAGGAGACCTTCACGAACTGCAAGCAGTTCCGCAGCTTCGACACTAAAACGACTAGAGACTTTCTTAGACATGGCCGCAACAACCTGCCCAGTATGGTTATGAATGACTGCTCCCACACCTATATGGCAGTGTCCTTCTATGACAGCGGCGTCCGTGTTTAGTTTGTATTGGTTAAATGGGGGAGGCAACCAAGATGTTTCTGAGGGAGATCGAGAGGTCAACTGCAAAGGGACCAAGGTTCTAGGAGTTTGGTATTCAGCCAGAAAAGCGTCCACAAAGGAGATTTAGAGATCTACCGGCTTAGGGCTACCACCATGAGTGACTTGATTTCTGTCGATCCAAATACACCAAAGGATGACACAACACCATTCAAAGGCCGAGCCAGTGAGTGAGTAGAACATGGCCAAAAGACACTCGGAGATCTGTTCATGGATAACAGTTTTGATAACATTCCACACCCCTGATAATTTCCAGATCTTCTTAGCAGTGGGGCATGAGAAAAGTGCATGGGAGATGGATTCCATAGCACCACATCTAGCACACCAAGGATTAATATTAATTTGTCGTCGGAGCAAGTTGTAATTCATAGGGAGGCCGCCATGGAAAGTTCTCCAGATGAAGATTTTAATTTTTAGGGGAATATTGAGTTTCTATAAAGCCTTCCACCACTGGTTGTTGGGTTGGGAACAAGATCCCAAAGAGAGAATATGCTCTTGAAGTAAACGTCGGTAACCGCTACGCACAGAGTAACAACCATTTTCCTCATAATGCCAAATAAGACAGTCAGGTTGGTCCACTAAACAAAGAGGAATGGATTCTATGCAGACCCGGTCCATTGGAGAGAACCAACATCTAAGTTTTGATGGGTCCCACCCACCCTCCTCTAGAAACAAATCTTTGACTTTGATGTTCTCAATATCTGGACGGTTGATCGGTCAAAAACTGAAGGGTCTTGGGAGCCAAGGGTCTTTAAAAGGTCTAACAGTAAGTCCATTCCCGATTCTCCATCTAACGCCTTTTTAAATCAACTTTCGCCCCCAGAGTATGATTTTCCAAAGGAATGAGGATCCTTTCTTGTTAGTGGCTTCCAAAAGATTACCAGAGCGAAAAAATTTTTCTTTAAGAATATGAGCAGATAAGGATTGGGGTTCCTGGAGTATACGCCAAGCCTGTTTCGCCACAAGGGATTGGTTGAACATGCACAGGTAACGGAAACCCAGCCCACGAAGGCCTTTCGGAAGGCAAACTTTATCCCATTTTATCTAGACTAACTTATTCTTCCCGTCTTTCGAGCCCCACCAGAATTTGAGCATGATAGATTTAAGTTCCTCACAAAGTGAGAGGGGAATTTTGAAGATGGATATCACATAACTTGAACTGCTTGTAGAACTGCTTTCACAAGAACCTCTCGACCGCTGGCTGAGAAGAGACCTCTTCTCCATCCTTGTACCTTCTTCCAGACCCTTTTATTCCTTATAGCTGACTACAACTGCACTATTATCCCACAGGTGGTCCCGATTGGGCCTTTGATATAGGGTAGATTGGATAGAGAATATAAAGTAGGTCACATCGAATGTCTTTTTTCATTTTGAAAATAATAATAATAATAATCACACCTTGTATGATTTTTTTAAAATAAAATAAGGCTTTTTAGTACAAAAATCACCTGAATTTGGAATAATTTAATAAAATTAGCCATGAATTTAATTTTTTGGAGCAAAACCCTCTGCAGTACCCTAATATTAGTTTTGTTAGAAAAGAAAAGTGTTTCTGTTAATTTTTTTTACAGTTAAATCCTCATTCTTTTATTTGTAGCTTTTGAGTCCTCACTTTTATATTTTTGTTTCACATTAATCAGTTTCACTCTTTTCTGTCCAAAACTGCTATAATTAGCACTTGCCTTGCTCATCTCAACAAGGGTAAAATTAAAAACAAAGGAAAATTATAATTTGGAAAAAAAAAGAGATGAGTTATTATTTTCGTTCAAGACAGATGTAAAAAAAAATTGAAAAATTTTATATGATTCCAATATGAATCTACTTTGGTCCAAGTATGAATATATCTAGAAGAGATGTATAAGAATACTTAGACCAAATTAGATCCATACTATAAAATTTTGGCAATATATCTCAAATTAGATCTAAAATATAAAATTGGCAATATAATAATTAGATCCAAGTTTTTTCTTTTTTTTAAAAAATAATAATTTCCACTTGTTTTCAAATTTACCTCTACTAAGATGAGCATATTTTGGGCAAGTATTAATTAATAGTAGTATTAGACAGAAAAGATTAAAAGGGATTAATATGAAATAAAAATATAAGAATAAGGACCTAAAAGACACAAATAAAAGAATAAAGACTTAACCATAAAAAAACAATAACATAAGCACCTTTCCTTTCTAAGAGAACTAATACTAGGAGATTTCAGAGGGTTTTGCTCAAAAAAAATTGAGTTCATGATTAATTTTATTAAGTTGTTCCGAGTTCATGAGGTTTTTATATTAAAAAGCCATAAAATAAGTACAGAATTATTAATCTGCACGTCTTCTATGATTTTACCTCCGCGTTATCTGCCAATGCTGGTAAGTCTCTACCACTCTTTTTGCCAAAGCCAAATACAAAATTAACAAAAGCTAAACCAGAAAGAGTAATACTGGAAATAATTAATATTTGCACTAAAAGTTTAACACTAAATCACATTTTAATCTCAATTATGAGATAGCAAGACTTAAAATTGTATAGTTCAAAATCATGTCTTTTAATAATGCAAATTACTTATACGAGAAATGAGTATCTTGAGTATCCAACGATATAATTTTAAATTGCATGGTTTCATTTTGAAATAAAATATAATTGAAAATAGTGTGACATCATTAGCATAAGTTTTTATGCAAGACATTGGTATCCTAGCATTGTGCTCTTCTAGTACTACTCAAGTACAGTAAGAAAGATGAAAATTTTGCCTTTTAAGTATTATGTCGGATTTAAAAGTCATTAGAAAGCATTCCACCCATATTCCCTTTTTGTGAATTCAGGATAAGGTTTTTTAGCATGTTTGTCCCCTAAATTTATTGTCATTGGACAATTTGGTCCCTGAGTTTTTTTATTTTTTATTTTTTTATTGGCAATTAAATTCTTAAATTTACAAATCAGTTGCAATCTCATCCCACTTGCTGACATCTGTTAAATTATGGATGGAAAGTATATGTGCACTTCACGTGAGTTGTTTTGTTAAGAGCAATCGGAAAATAAATTGAATTAAAGAAAAAAAAAGGATTTTAAATTAAAAAATTCAAGGAAATTCAAATATTAACCAAATTCAATTTAAATTATCTCCAATAATTGAATTGAATTACTTTGAATTTGGTTAATATTTGAATTACATTGAATTTTTCAATTTAAAATCCTTATTTTTCCTCTAATTCAATTCACTTTCAAAAATTCCTAAAATTGTCATTAACAAAATAACTTACTTGAAGTGTACATGTACTTTCCATCCATAATTTAACAGAATCTAATAAGTAAAATGAGATTGCAACTGATTTGTAAATTTAAAGATTCAATTGCTAAGGAAAAAAAAAAAAAACTCAAGGGATCAAATTGCCAAATGACAATAAATTTAGAGGACAAATATACCAAAAACCGTTTATAATAATGTTCAATTTCATCCTATCCTTTATTAAGTACTCATAAATGCTTTGGATTGTAACTCAAATTTGAGCCCATTCTTTTTTTTTTTTTTTTTTGATAATAAGGATGAATACTTCATTCCACCAAAAGAGAAAAGCAACCATACATCAATAGTTATAAAGGGTCACTAATACTATAGCGTGACCTCGGAGCTTGATTTTAATGAGATTAAAATGTTTTAATTAATAAAATAGTTTAATTATGTGATAATTATGAGAATATTTTATGCGGTAGTATTTGATATAAAATATTGATAATTATGAGATAATTATGGTAATATTTTATATGACAAAAGAGATTTTGATAATTATGAGATAATTATGTTTTTAAAAAATACATTCGATATGACTGTCATATTGAGTGGGAGGATTTTAAATTTTGTTATTTTTAATCCGGAATTATTTAAACCATTCTTTAGTTTTGAAATGATTAATTTTGAGAAATTAATAAATGTATATAAAGTCGTTTATATTCATTACTTGCATTTATAATTATTTGTAAAATTTTTATACAAAATATTTTTATAACTGTTTACTTATTTTTTTTTTTTATAAATCTATTTGGAATTTAATTTGATCAAATTCTACTACTAAGAATCTTTAAAATTATTGATTGAATAATTTAGCGGTTAAAGTTTCTTAGTTAGATTTTTCAAAACTAAATTTTTATACTGGACTTGGTTTAAATACCATTTTCAATTATTTATCTTTGTTTGAAAGATTGTTGACCAAATAATTAAATTTTTCTTCTAGAAAAGTTTTGCTTGAATGGTTTACAATCCACAGACCTTCTTACTTAATCGTTATATCCTGTATGCTTTTATTGTCTAGTTTTATATACATGAGATGTATAATATAGTATTAGCACTTTGGCTTTAGACAATAATTGTTCGATCATAGTACCATGACTAGAATAGTATGTCATAATGTTTTAGTTTAGCTCATTCTCTCTAAGTCGCATAATTGGATATACATGATTGATTTTGTGGTTACTAAATAAGTAAGATTACTGGGTAAAATTAGGAATACCAAACTTTTTTGAAAAAAAAAAGATTGAGTGGATTTGAGTGGGAGTGGGTATAAAATATCCATAGTATCCATCATTGGTTCAATAGTTCTAAAAATGTATCTCACCACAGAATCTTACTGAGCTCTCGTAAGAAGGTTTTTCATCTGGGTATTACTGGTATTGAATCTCTTAGGATAATTTTGCAAGTAGACTTCACGTATTGATCTCCCGTAGAAGACTGTATTGTATGAGAAAACTTGTAAATTGAAATGATAGTTACACACTTAACATAGGATGCTATTATCCTCCTGTAGGAGCTATGTTATTAATTCTATGGACCAATAAGCAGAGTAATTAGCATACTGAAATATGAGATATTTATCTTTTTGTATAAAGTGAATTGTTTATATTTAAATTGTAGATTCACATGATTACCCGTAGGTAACTTGTGATCTATGGTAGGTTAAAATACCTTTAATATTTGTGACAGTCTTAGAGATTCTTCACAAGTATTTTATCTGATATATTTAATGTTAACTATTCTAAATTCTTTTATATTCAGATAAACTAGCAAACTTAGTTGAGTATTAGGAGGATTATAATTTGCATTCATGTCCATAGTTTATCCTTAGTTTCCAAATAACCAATAAGAGCATAATACATAATCTTCTTGTTTGATTATATGTCATCATATTTATATTTCTTATTTTATTCTATGTGTACTAAAATATCTTGCATAAATTGTCTGCTGATTTTAAATCAGTTAATTTGATTGGTAAATCACAAGAGTTGGTGATTTTATCAAAATTCATTCCTGATAATTAATACACTTGTTGAGGTATTTATTATCTTACTTAAGATAATGAACACCCTTGTTGAGGCGTTTATTATCTTACTGTAAAATTATATCGAAACAAAGATATTTGTATTTGATTATTTTTCTCTATATGTTTAATTGAGAATTAAACTTACAGAATTTAATTGTGAATTGAATTCATTAAATTCAATTATGAATTGGATTTAATTTATGACTTTTGTCTGATTGGGAATTTTATCATTTTGTAGTTTTAGAGGATACATTTTTTCATAAGATGGATAAGGTTTGCAAAAAGAGGAAAGAGACAAGGAAATACTGTACACGGAATAGAATAAGGACATCTATGGAGACATCACAGCGTTCAATGAGATTGAACGATAATCAACCTGAGGATACCTCTACTGAAAAGATGTTAGGATCTTCTCTGGTAGTTAGATCATCTGGAATGCTAAGAAAATTTCTTTTAGCTGAGGATATGCAAGATCTCTGACTAGTGGACTCAGGAACTAATATCAATGTCTGCAACAACAAGAAATAGTTTATTGAACCAAATCAATTAACTGATGCTAGTCATTATGTGGAAGTTGGAGACAATTGAAGAGTTCAAGTTAAAGGCATAGGCAATGCTTATCTGAAGATTAATGATAGCTCTATGATCGTGAAAGCTACTATGCACCGGAGTTTAATATAAATGCTCTTTCGGTATCGAAGATGTATAAAGAAGGCTTTTGCTTCGTGTTTGACAAGAAGGTACACGTTTTTTATAACAATCTATTATATTGTGTGGGAGAAATGCATAATGGACTTTATTTTCTGATCCCGAAGCTACAAAGTATATCATATTCAAGGTTGAGTATTAGTAAACTCTAAGAGATAGTGAAAGACATTATGAAGGAGCGGAATACCATCGATTGGCACAAGCGACTTGGACACATACCATATTCAGAAATTCGCAGACTTATGGAGCTAGGTTACTTACATGAAGTAGATATCAGCAACGATATAGACTGAGAGGATTGCAAGAAGCCTGTAAAATATAAGCATCATCTTGCCACTAGTTATGAGAAAGCTGAGGTATGTTTAGAGTGTGTACATGTGCATATCTGTGAACCAATGGAGGTAGTTTCCTACAACAAGCATACATTGTTTGTCACTTTTGTTGATGAATACTCGGACTTCAGACAAGTGTATTTTTTGAAGAAATACGATGAAGTCCTAGATGCTTTTCATGAGTTCGACAGAAAAGTGCAGATGCAATACGACACCAAGGTCAAGAAGTTCAAGATTGAAGCTGAACACGGAGATATCGATTCTCTATGTGACCTACTGAGGCCAACATTAGCTGATCTTGTTATTCCTCATGAATATGCGATTATCTATGAGTATAGTCGTATAGGAGCTGCTAAGAGGTACAACATCAGACTCAAGCATACTATATAGCTAATGTACAAGGAGTTGCTACTGTTGAAAGGTATTGGGATTATGCTTTGAAAACGGCTTCGTACATCTTCAACTTTACTCTATCAGATAAAGTTACTTCGACACCTTTTTAGATGTGGATGGGCTATATAGAGAGCTTAGAGCATCTAAAAGTATGGGTTGCGAAGTAAACCTGTGTAAGAAAGTGAGAGATAAAATTGCCAAGAATTCAAAAAATATTTTTTGCTTGGTTGCCCAAAGGAAGAGAAGGGCTACCTTATTTATAAACAATCTATCAATACTACCTTCATCAACAGAAGTGGAGACTTTCTGGAAGATGAGAGAGAAGTCCATCAAGAAAACGATGAAGAGAGAGCTTATAATCTTCATTACTTTTCTTAGTTATTTAAGTTATTAATTGAACACTTAATTTTTTTGCTTTTAATAATTTCGGTCATTTGGAACATTTTTAGGCTTTTAGTACGTTTAGTTTGAGTAACAGCTTTTGGGACAAGTGAGAGATTGTTATGATATTTGCCCTAAAAAGTAGATTTCTAATTTTATCCTTTTAGTGTAAACAATTTTCTCTTATATGCAATTATGATATTTGCTAGATTAAACTGTCTCAATTGAATAGTTTATTTATCTAAAAAGATTCCATGATTTTATTTGTGTATAAAGAAACAAACATGATTAAGTGTTAATTATAGGGAGATTTGTTTCTTTATCTAAGTCTAAATTAACTAGTTCACAATCTGTAAATAAAGATGGGATACTTTATTTACTAAAGATTATAGTGTTTGTCTATCTTAAAGAGAATGATGTATCTCAAATCATTGAAGTGTCTGACTTCTGATAGAAACACTAGTAAAACATAACTAAATTATATGTATTGAACTGAACCAGGTAATATAAAGGATTGGAGTGACGTAACTCAATTCTTATATTACCACAAACTAGTTCTTAGCATGTAGATCTTAATTCTTGATATTTGACTGGACTTACTTTCATGGGTTGTAGCCTTTTGATTTGTTAAAAGACCAACCTCTATGAAATTAGAAGCGAACTCTTGCATATTAGAGGTTATGGCTTATGAATTGACAGGAACACCAAATAATTAAGGACATTATACATTAATGCCATTTTAAAGTCTTTCAAGATTCATGGAATAATTAAATCTAAGATCTTAGTATTCACTTTGTGAATTGATTGATAATTTTGTCTAAATAGCCATTAAGAATAAAATTATCGACAATATTATTCCTTGATAGAAATATGGTAATTTAAAGATAAATATGTGTTAGAGGGGTATTACGGTAATTTCACTTATCTAACTATGGCATTGTATAGGGATTTTACATGTGACATAGAATATGCTAGATGGATCGGTTAATCAAGGCTAGTTGATTAAATCTCTATAAAAGGCATGACATTTAATCTAAGAATGCAGTATTGGGCCTTTAGTAGAGTATCCCCTTTACTAATAGTATTTATATAAATACTGTTAGGAATTGTTAGCCCAAGATTGACTACCCAAGAGAGGGGGTGAATTGGGTTTTAAAACTTTTGCGGAGACTTTTCAACTATGTAAAATCATAGACCACTATTTTGAAACTTTTAAGATAAATCAACATTAATAGCAAACATATAACAATAATAACAAGTATATTAAGCACACTAAATATCAAGTACTCAAATAAATAGCTTGCAATAAAGTAAAGAGTGTAGAGATAGAGAAAGTGCAAACTCAGTTTTTACGAAGTTCGACAAATACGATGGTTTGCCTATGTCCCGGCCCTCGGTAACTTGCTTTGAACTTCCACTATTCGGATCAAGATTGTGGGCTTGACCGACCTTTTTACAAATGGAGTGAATTCTTCTTAGGCATACCCTAGCCTTTACAATAGTCTTGACTCCGGCTCTATCACGCCAAACTTTAATTGTTTTGATTCCGGTGCCAATCCTCACCTATACAGATTGTTTAGACTCTGGTGACAACCTCACCTACACTTAGGTTGTTTAGACTTTAGACTCCGGTGAGAACCTCACCTACACTCGGGTTGTTTAGACTCCGGTGATAACCTCACCTAAAACAGATTGTTTTGACTCCGGTGGCAACCTCACCTCACAAAAATAATTTGGTTTTTGTTTGATGGAACACTCAACTAAAATCTCTCTCAAAAGGTAAGCCTAGAGAGAATAAATAAGAACACAAAATATAATCTAGTTTGGCTCAATAGATTTTTGTGAAAAAGTGGATTTGAAAGTTTGGTTCATAAAAATTGATTTGAACACTTTGAAAGTATGATATAAGCAATGTAAGAATATTCAAAGATTGTTTCAAGTGTTAAAAATGCTTCTATATATAGACTTGAATGAAAACTAGCCGTTTATAACCGTTTGACAGACAATCTGTCACTTTCGGATACTTTCAGTCGACCGAAAAGACTAGCCGTTGGTAGTGCGGTTCTAACGGTCAAATTTGAAAATTTGCTGAAAATATGCAGGGGAATCGGTAGACCGAAAATGGCTTTTAGGTATACCAATTCTATCCGAGAGCAAATTTTGAATTTTATTTCAAGTCTTTTTCAATTATTTTTAAAATGTGACTTCGTAAATTGATTTTTTATATAATATGGAAACTATAGAAATTCAAAAATTAATTTAAAAATTTGTCTAAAATAAATTTGTTATTTTAATTTGAGATAAACAAGTTTGACAGTTTTGGTTCGAAAATTTCCAATTTTATGAAAACTTTGAGCCATTAAGATCATATAATGTGTAGACAAATATTCAAATACAAGAACTAAGTGTTTAACCTTTGTTGATCTAAGTCTTGTATTCTTGATCTTGTCTTCAAGCTCTTTTTCCATCCATCTTCAAGCTTGATTTCAAATAAGTCCAACATGCATCCATCTTCAAGCTTGATTTCTTGATTAACTTGAGTTAGAACTTTTAAAGTTATTTCACTATATACTTAAGTTAAATCATTAGTACTAAATCAAATGTCTGTTATCTTCAAAATAAGAGTGAGTAAGATTGAAACCTCAATTTCTCAATAAATACCATAATAAGAGTTATTATGTATTTATCATCCTATTGGAGCTTAGATTATTTGGATCCCTTAGGTCTCTTGTCTAGCTCAGCAAAGCTTATTAATTAGTCAGTGGTATTTGTGAAATTAGTTTTATAAAACTGTGTAAAATAATGATTCTACACAGAAGTTGGTATTTTTATAAATAAGTTAAATGAGTTGGACATATTTATAAATACACCTAAAACTCAAATTGGAAAATAAGCCCAATCCTAGTTGGATAGGGATTAGTAGTTTTATGCCTCGTATATATAAAATATATGTGAGAAAAAACTACATAGTAACACTCTAGTGTTTCACGTGAAACACAGCGAGAAAGAGAGAGTGAATTTCGGCCAAGGTTGAGAAAAAGGGGAGAGAAAAAGTTTCCTACAACCTCACAATCTCATCTCACGTCCCAGGGTTCTAAAGGATCAAGAAGGTGTTCTTGATCGTTCTCCAACAAAAGATTCAACTTGGTACTCACTCACCTCATCAACCAAGAGTAGGAGCATAGACAAGAAGATCTAGGGTTGGAGATTTGATCACCATCAACAAAAGAGATCAAGGAGGAGTACGCTACAAGAGGTAAACCCTAATCTCATCTCTAGGGTTTATATATTTAGATTTGATTATATCATACATGATCCTGTATATGATACATGCATGTTCTTTGGTTATGAAAATTATTTTCATGAAAATTTTAAAACTTAAATCCGCTAACTTTTCCGCTACGTTCATGATGTGATCATATGTTTTCCATAGTTTGCATGCATATATAATTTTCCTAAGTGTTAGGTCTAATTTCCGTCAGATGGGGCATTCATTATGAAGACTACCAGTTTTCTCATATCCTACAGTATTTCTTGCACTTGCTTTTGGGTCGTATAGTCCGCAGAGAGGCAGGTGATCTAGAGAAGTTAAAATTCTTTGCTTCAGTCTATTTTGAAAATTTATGGAGGGAGAGAGAGAAACTCGGTCATTCATGGTGGTGTTAGAAAGAATATGACCGTGATTATCAGGGAGATTAACACCTCTTCAAAAGTGTACATATAAATTCCAGAGTCAAATAGAGCGCCTATTATGTGGCAACCCCCTCCTTGGCCATGGATTAAAGTCAATATCGATGCAACGATCCATCCATTTTATGCGGTTGGAGAGGAATAGCTAGAGATAGCAATAGGATTACAGTCGCAGCTATAGTAGAAAAATGGGCTTGCAATCATTCGTTGGTGGCGGAATCAAAAGCATTTCGCTTAGCTCTCAACTTAGCTAACACCAAAGGATGGGAATTAGTTATTGTGGAGTTTGACTGCAAAGAGGTGGTGGATAGCATTCCGGGTTAGGAAGATGACATGCCATGGATGTGTGCTGACATAATTGTACTGGCCAGGTAACTACTTGCCAAAAAAAGCTCTTGGGCAGTTGTCCTTGCCCCTCGAAAATTGAACTTCGTGGCTCACAATCTTAAGGCGTGGTCAGTAGGTAGAGACGTTGCTGGGGAGATTAATATTTTGAACCTACCTCTGTCATTGTGGAGGGAGACAAATAGAGGTATGTAAGCTATTGTTTTGTTAATATTAATTATTTATTATTAATCATATTAATAATTATTAAATAATAATTCAAAAAATTAATTAAAATCAATAATTAATATTTTCTAGTAAAACATATTATCCTATGTATAAGAATTAAATTCATAACTAATTCTTGTCTAAATTTAAAAATATCAAATACTTTTAAATTATTGACTTATTAGGATAATTCAAATAATTAGAGAACAAATCACATTTATTATCGAATTATTAATTAATTAAAGATTTTATTAATTTATATAATCTTATCTTAATCTCATTAAGATACTATCTTAGACTCGTTAAGATCTAAAGGATAATAAAAGATAATTATATTTAATTATAGAAATCTTATTTCTATAACTGCATTTAGAAAAGATTAATTGTAAAATTCTAAATTAGAAAATAATTAAAATTATTTTAATTAATCCTAATTAATTAGAAACTTATAACTCATATAATATTTCTAATTTATCTAGTTTGCATATCTAATTATAATCAAATAATTCTAATAATTAAATAAAGATCATATGTAAATTTAATTATAATAGAAATATAATCATTATTAAATTTCTATAATTAATTAAAATTATTTAATTATAAAAGAATATAACTTTCTAATTAAATCGTTATATTAATTAGTTACCTAATTAATATCATTAATTAGTCATCTAATTATTCTTATTAATTATTAGAGTTACTAATCTAATTAGTTACCTTTAACTATATTCTAATTACTATGATTAGAATAGTTACTAAATAAGTAATTATTACAATTAACTATTGAATATTAATCTAATTAAATTCAAATCTTTTCTATCCTAATTAATCTCATTAATTACAAATTTGAATAATATATGGAAAGTAATTATTTAAATTTAAATTCAAACTATCATGATTTATGGATAATTATCTAATCGTATTTAATCACATTAAATACCAAATTAATTTGAATAGTTGTTATCTATTTAAATTCAAATTTTTAAATAGAAAGAGATAGGGTATCTTATTATATTTCAAAAATTAGTAAATATTATATTTGAATTTAAATTAACTATTAAATTTATCAGGATACTATCTAATCATATCTAATCTCATTAAATATCTAAATTAATTTGAATTTTCATTATCTATTTAAATTTAAAATTTTAAATAGAAAGAGATAGAATATCTTATCTAATTTCAAAAATTAGTAAATGTTCTATTTGAATTCAAATTAACTATTAGATTTATCAAGATAATATCTAATTATATCTAATCTCATTAAATATCTAAATTAATTTGAACTGTCATTATCTATTTAAATTTAAAATTTAAATACTATAGATAGTATAGCAAATCTTATCCAACTTCAAAAATTAGTAGATATCCTATTTAAATTCAAATTAACTATTAGAAAAGATCCTAATTATTAAATTAATTCAAATTTAATATTATCCTAAAGTAAATCAAATTTAAAATAGGATAATTCAAAAATAGATAACTATTCTAATCTCATTTGAATAGTTTCATATTTCTAAAATTTGAACTTAAATTAAATAATTATTTAATTAATTAACTAATTAATTAATTTGAAAAATAGTGGTGGAGGCAGAAACACCATCACCGTCGGCTTATGGGACGTCACTGCCCGAAGGAGCGGCAAAAAATGGAGCAAAAGGTGGTTACGGGGCGAGGCTGCCTGGCTACGGTACATGGCCGCGCCACTGGCATGTGCTGGGCGCGCACACTGGCCGTGCTACCCGCACGCATGGCAACAAGTGCCGCGTGCAGGCCACCCACAGGCACAGCACGGGCCGTGCGCTGGTGCAGCAGTGGCCGTGCCATAAGTGCGCACTAGGCCCGCCCATTGGGTGCGCATGGCGCGCTGACCGCATGCTGTGCACATCAGCCATACACGCAGGCTGCCCGAGGTAGCCCGCGTGCGTATGCAGCCAGCGTGGCCGTGCCCAGCACTTGCGCAAGCAGTCGTGCTCGCAGGGCTAGGGCATGCCCAATTTTTTTTTCAATGCTGAACAAATTAAAACAACATAAAAAAACTGAGAAAAATTCAGATTTTCGAACTCATTAAAAACATGTTCATGAATCTATCAACCATAAAATTTAAGAACATCCAAACCTAATTTTGCTAGAATCACAATCCATAAGTTTTCTCACTATGTAAAAATTAATAGTATATGCAATTAAATATAATTCATTATCATGAATCATTTAACTATCATAAACGAAAAATTGCTCAAACTCAATCACATTACCTAGATTATGCAATTCTAGATTAATATTATGCTATATATATGAACCTATACTCTTGATATTAATTGATAGAAATTGGACCTAACACTTAGGAAAATCATACATGCATGTAAACCATGATCACATCATGAATGCAGCGGAAAAGTTGGTGGATTTAGGACTTAAAATTTTCATGAAAACAATTTTTATAACCAAAGAATAGGCATGTATCATATACAAGATCATGTATAACATAAATCAAATCTAGATACATAAACCCTAGAGATGAGATTAGGGTTTACCTCTTATAGCGTGCTCCTCATTGATCTCTTTTGTTGATGGTGATCAAATCTCCAACCCTAGATCTTTTTGTCTATGCTCCTGCTCTTGGTTAATGAGGTGAGTGGGTACTAAGTTGAATCCTTCGTTGGAGAACGATTAAGAACACCTTCTTGATCCTTTAGAGCATCGGGACATGACATGAGACTGTGAGGTTATAGGAAACTTTTTCTCCCTCCTCTTTCTCATCCTTGGCCGAAATTTACTCTCTTTCTCACTGTGTTTTACATGTAGCACTAGAGTGTTGCTATGCAGTTTTTTCTTTCATGTATCTTTTATATATGAGGCCTAAAACTGCTAATCCCAGTCTAACTAGAATTGGACTTATTCTCCAATTTGGGCTTTAGGTGTATTTTTATAAATATTTCCAACTCATGTAACTTATTTATAAAAATACCAACTTCTGTGTAGAATCATTATTTTGTACAGTTTTGTGAAACTAATTTCACAAATTTCATCAACCAAGTAATGAGCTTTGTTGAGCTAGACAAGGGACCTAAGAGATCCAAATAATCTAAGCTCCAATAGTATGATAAATACATAATAACTCTTATTATGATATTTATACAAATACTATTAGTAAAGGGGACACTCCACTAAAGGCCCAATATTGCACTCTTAGATTAAATGTCATGCCTTTTATAGAGATTTAATCAACTACCCTTGATTAACTGATCCATCTAGCATATTCTACGCCACATGTAAAATCCCTATACAATACCGTAATTGGATAGGTGAAATTACCGTAATACCCCTCCAACACATATTTATCTTTAAGTTACCATCTTTCTATCAAGGAATAATGTTTGTGATATCTCGAATTTCCAAAACGACACCCAGCTCCTCAAATAATTAAAGAGCCAATAATAACATAATTGCATAATATTTTCTTTTATGCATTAATGGATTTATAGGCATATAATTTCAAGTACTTGTTTTAGTATATTGGTTATTTTTATAATTTTTATTTGTGAAGTAATTTTTGCAGTGAAATGCTTGAGACATACTCATTGGTACAAATTTAATGTGCATTAAGTCAATTATTCAAATTTGAATAATGGACATTTTAATTAATTAATAAAAATAATTTATAGAAATTAATGTTTGAGCCAATTGTTTGTTTTTACTTTCTTTCTTCTCAATGTGTGTGAATATGCTAATTTCTAATTTGCTTAATCTTATGTATTTCTTAATTTCTACATAGTAAAGATGTTAAATTATTATTATTATTATTATTATTATTATTATTATTATTATTATTAATAATTTAGTCTAGTTGAATTACTAGCTAAGTGTATTATTATGTATAGTACTTTAAAAAAAAAAAGGATAAAGCCAAGACCGACTTAATTAAAGTCGGTGAACTTTTCTCATAAATTATTTTACTTTATTCCTAGAGTTTCCACTCTTCACCGCTAGCTTCTTTCTCCTATTATTGTTTTTACTGCTCCCGTATTCTCTTAGATGAAGTGATTACC
The DNA here is from genome assembly GCA_002914845.1 of Trema orientale. NCBI lineage: Eukaryota > Viridiplantae > Streptophyta > Magnoliopsida > Rosales > Cannabaceae > Trema > Trema orientale. The sequence goes on from JXTC01000181.1 coordinate 174,043, forward strand.
AGCTATCTGTATATATAAGTCTAGTTTCTATTAGTATACAAATTTTGAAATATGTTGAAAGCAAGGTCCTTTTTCCTTTGCACCTAATAATTGGAAGATAATCCCTTTAATTAGATATTATTTTTCCTCATGGTGTATCTTTGTTCGGTTTTTGATTTTTTTTTTTAATTTTAAGAAAGCATATAAAATTGTGTTATCAAATGTATGCGACTATGTTATAAGTTGTTAGAATTTACATAAATAGTGTTCATATGTGCTAATTATTTGATGGTATTAATACTTAGTTTTGGTTGAGTGGCTGTACATCTTGTTTTATATATATATATAATATTAAAAAAGAAAGAGAGAGAGAGTCAAGTAATAAGCTAGGGAGAGGCCTATTTGGATCTTGTAATCTTGCTAATTATTTTAATTTCAACTACTTTATGTGAGTATTAATAGTTTTATATGGAAGGTGGAAATTAATAAATACCATCATTATATTGATAGTTTTGTCTATATGTTCATATATGAAAAATGCTTGACCATGATCCATAAAAGTAGCATAAGTAATTATAAAAAAAAAAAGGGTTAAAAACTTGACAGTAAGCTTGTGGTTTAATTGTTTGGTTATTGGGACATACTTATACATATGATTTATATGAACTATGAAACTTTACTTGATATTTATCTATATATTGAATTACCATTAAAGTCAATATCTTAGATAAAATTTAACTTTTCTTTCTTGTCACCAGTATTTACAACAATGTATATTTTTTAAGGAATCCGGACACATTCTTTGTTTTATGTATTTTATTTACCAAATCTTGAGATAGCAATTTGTAGTTTTATATGCTTAGTAACCAAAAAAGAACATGTCATTGGCTTATTAATAAGAGCATGTCAATTGTACCTAGAGTGAATAGCATTTCACAGAAAAATGCATAAAAGCTATGGATTGAGGTAAGTAACGTCACGCCTGCAATGTAAGAAATTCTTTGTTCTGTAAATTTGTGGAATTTGTGGATCTAGAATCTGTGGATATGTGTACATACGTATTTGTCATTCAGCTTTGCATGAGACATGAACACGTAGTATATTTATATTGCCTGACGAGTATTAATGAATAGGGTGTTGCAGGTCAGTACCCAAATATATGATATGGTTTCTTCGGGAATACTCTGGTTCCTTCGGGAAAACTCTGGTCCTTTCGGAAACATTATAGTTCTTACGGGAACACTTTGACGGCGGTATAAGGTGGACTTCTATTATACACAGAGGGGATTCTCTGGGGGCTCAAGACCTCTATATAGCTTATGATACGTTATATGTTCCCTAAGTGGCTCAATATGCAATTCACAGTCTTGTCAGACAATACAATACACACAGGGATCATAATCATATGATTATCTGTTTCGCATTATATGCATTCTGTCTCTGCATACACTACTTACTGAGTTTTATACTCGTAAATATTCTTACATTGCAGAAGGTACTGCTGATATGTGAGTTTGGAGAAGAAGTGCAGATTTCTGACCGCGGCTTGTGTATATAAATATTTTGACGCTGTGGTTTCCTGATAGAGAATTTTGTACCTATTTTGAGTGCGTATATATTATGTATATTTTTATGAGAGGCCCATTTTATGATTATATATATACGTATACATTATACTATGTGCAATTACGAGTGGAGTTTTCCTTTTTCTTTTAGAAAGTTTAAAAAGTTCTAATTTTTTCCTCTTTTATCAGTTCTAAGTTGAGTAATGTCTCCCGATCTCATTAAATATTTATACAAATATAAATACATACGTGTGGAGAATAGGGAGATGTTACAGTTGGTATCAGAGACCACTTATATATACATATTTAGAAGGAAAGGAAGCCCCACTCTCCTGTAAGTGTTTGATATGCATTTTGATATCTGTTATAATTTTTTTTAATTGCATTCATATTCTAGTGATGATTATTATTGGCTATAAATAGAGTTATGGATTCTAGGTATCAGGATATCAGTATGGTAATTACTCAGGGTCAAGATAATATTGACAGAGGTGCATTTTCTTCACAGAGTGGTAATCATGTTGAATAATTGGCTTCTTTGATACAAAATATACTAGAGCAGCGTATGAGACAAGAACATTAACCTAACCCTCCACTACAGCCACCTCAGCAAAGATAGGATACTAGTGAAAGTATTAGGGAAAGATTCAGAAAACTCCAGCCTCTAATTTTTGATGGTGGGGTTGATACAATTCAGGCAGAGCAGTGGATTAGGACCACTGAGCGTATGCTGGCTTATGCCAAGGTTCCTGATACTGATAAGGTTCCTTGTACTAGTTTTATGCTGAGACATCGTGCCGAATATTGGTGGGATACTATGAGCACTATTCATGATATTACTACTATGACTTGGGAGCAGTTTAGAGAATTATTCTATGGAAAGTATTTTACTGATGCCACGAGAGCCAACAAAAGAGTAGAGTCTACCAATATGAAACAAGGAGAGATGTCTGTTGCGGAATACATCCACAAATTTGATGAGTTATCACGTTACACACCTCACATGGTTGCCACCATTGAGCTCAAGGTAGATCAATTTATGCAAGGTCTGAGAAAACCTATTATTAGAGGTTTGAAATCAGGTGGAATTCGAGGTGTATTATTTGCTCAGATAGTAGACAGAGCATTAGATACTGAGCAAGCAGAGAAAGATATTTTGGATGAAGAAAAAATTAGGAGAGGAAGACATGCTCGAGAGATGCAAAAGGGTTTTAGACTTAGTTTTCAGGGAAATAGTGGAGGACATATTCAAATTCAACATCCTCCGGATATGAAAAGGAAGTGAGCTCCAGCTCAACAGACCAGATCTGATCAGGGTAAGCGTCCCTGAACTGACCAGTGTATTACCACTACTATTATACCACCTTGCCCATCATGTGGGAAGAATCATTCTGAAGAATACCGTAAGGGTACAGGGTTATGCTACAAATATGGTAAAAGTAGTTATTTTATCAAGAATTGTCCTGAAATAAAAAACGATCAGAAGAAACCTGGTGGTAGGCTAAATGCTATGACTGAGACAGAGACAGATACTGGACTTGAGACTAAGGTAGACCCATCTGTTATCATAGGTGAGATATTAATTTCTGGCATTATAACTCATGCATTAATAGATTCAGGATCTACGCATTCAATTTGTGAGGAGATTAGGTCGTCCTACAGATCAAATAAGTACTCCATTTGGCACTACACTTCCCTCTGGCGAGGTTATGTATTCAGATAAAATTTTGAGAGCTTGTCCTGTTATGGTGGATGATAGAGAGTTATTTGCAGACTTAATTGTGATTGATATGGATGACTATGAAATTATTTTGAGTATGGATTGGTTGTCAAAGTATTGTACCAAGATTGACTGTAAGAAGAAAATGGTGACATTTCATCCTCCTAATACCGACCAGTTCGTACTTATGGGTACTTGATATAAAACTAAGTTTCCTTTGATTTCAGCCATGAAAGCTCAGAAATTATTAGCCAGTACAGGATATTTAGCTAGTGTTTTTGATACATCTATTGAGCAGAAATTGGACCTAAAAGATGTACCAGTTGTGCAGAATTTTTTGGAAATATTTCGAGAGGATTTACCGGGTTTGCCACCTATAAGAGAAATTGATTTTGTTATTGATTTGGTACCAGGCACTGGACCTATTTCTAGGACACCCTATAGAATGGCCCCAGCAGAATTAAAAAAGTTAAGGACACAATTATAGGAATTGCCAAACAAAGGATTTATACGTCCTAGCTTTTCACCATAGGGTGCACCAGTCTTATTTGTGAAAAAGAAAGATGGAATTTTGCGATTGTGCATTGACTACAGAGAACATAACAAAGTGACTATTGAAAACAAGTATCCTCTACCTCACATCGATAATTTGTATGATCAACTACAGGGTGCTTCCGTATTTTCAAAGATTAATTTGAGGCCTGGTTACTATCAGTTAAGAGTCAAAGAGGAAGATATTCTGAAGACTGTCTTTAGAACTCAATATGGCCATTATGAATTTCTGGTGATGCCATTTGATTTGACCAATACTTCAACAGCATTTATGGACCAGATGAACAGAATATTTAAGGAATTCTTTGATAAGTTTTTTATTGTGTTTATCGATAACATTTTAGTATACCCACGGTCTAGAGAGGAGCATAAAGAATATTTAAGAATCACCCTTCAAATATTGAAAGAGAAGGAGTTATATGCTAAATTTAAGAAATGCGAGTTCTGGTTAGAAAAAGTATCATTCCTTGGTCACGTTGTATCTCAAAATGGGATTTTCATTAATCTAGCCAAGGTTGAGGCAGTTAATAATTGGTCTAGACCCACTAATGTAATAGAAGTCAGGAGTTTTCTGGGTTTGGCTGGTTATTACAGAAGGTTCGTTAAGGGATTCTTTAAGATTGCTATGCCACTTAAATAGTTAACCAGAAATAGTAACAAGTTCATATAGACTGATGAGTGTGAAAAAAGTTCTCAGGAATTAAAGTAAAGATTAATTTCAGCACCAGTCCTGACCGTACCTTTAGGCACTGAAGGATTTGTTATATATAGTGATGCCTCTAAATAAGGTCTGGGATGTGTTTTCATGCAAAATGAAAAAGTTATTGCTTATGCTTCAAGACAATTAAAGGATTATGCACGTAACTATTCTACTTATGATTTAGAACTGGCAGTAGTAGTATTTGCATTAAAGATCTGGTGATATTATCTGTATGGTATTGTGAAATTTTTACTGATCGTAAAAGTTTGAAGTATCTATTTACTTAGAAGGAATTAAATATGAGACAACGACGTTAGCTAGGATTAGTAAAAGATTATGACTGTGACATTAGTTATCATCCAGGAAAAGCAAATGTTGTGGCTGACGCACCCAGCAGGAAATCATTCAGTAGCTTAGCAGCTTTACACGAGTTAGAGAAACCTCCTGCAGGAAGATTTATGTAGATCAGGCATTGAGTTTATTATTGGTTAATTATCTGCTATGACTTTACAATCTACTTTATTAGACAGAATCAAACAAGGCCAGAAAGAAGATCCTGAGTTGATTGGACATAAAGAATTAGTAGAGTTAGAGAAAAAGTCAGATTTCAGTATTTCTGCTGAAGGAGTAATCAGATTTCAGGGTAGACTTTGTGTACCAGATGACAGAAATATCAAGGAGGAAATTCTAGTGAAAGCGCACAATACTCCATATTCAGTCCATCTAGGTACCATTAAAATGTACAATGACTTGAAGATTCTTTACTGGTGGTCAGGAATGAAAAAGAATATTTTCAAATTCGTGAAACGTTACTTAACATGTCAGCAGATTAAGGTTGAGTACAAGAGACCAGTAGGAGAGCTGCAACCACTTCAGTTACCTGAGTGGAAATGGGAGGAGATCGCTATAGATTTTGTAGTTGGGTTACCAAAGACTGTATCTTGACAGGACGCAGTTTGGGTTATAGTTGACCGATACACTAAAGTAGCTCATTTTATTCCGATTTCTATGATGTATTCTATGGATAAACTTGCAGCATTGTATATTAAGGAGATTGTTAGACTTCATAGAATTTCAGTTTCCATAATCTTAGATAGAGATGCTAGATTTACTTCAAAATTCTGGGAGAGTGTACAACGAGCTTTGGGTACTAAATTGAAATTTAGTACCGCATTCTATCCTCAGACAGATAGTCAGGTTGAGAGGACTATTCAAATCTTAGAAGATATACTTAGAGATTATGTTATGGATTTCCAAGGGTCGTGGAATAACTACTTACCACTGATTGAGTTCTCCTACAATAATAGCTTTCAAGCTACGATTTGTGTTGCACCTTATGAGATGTTATATGGCAGAAAATGCAGATCTCCAGTTCACTGGGATGAGGTTAGAAAGCAACATTATTTAGGTCCTGATATTATTAGAGATATAGCTGAGGCAGTTAAGAAAATAAGAAAATGTATGATAGCAGCTCAAAGTAGACAGAAATTTTATGCAGATCTAGAACGTCGATCTTTACATTTTATTGTTGGGGATAAAGTATTTCTTAAGGTCGCTCTTATGAAAGGTGTCATGAGATTTGGAAAGAAAGAAAAGTTAAGTCCGAAATTTATAGGTCCATATGAGATCCTCGAGAAAGTTGGGAATATTGCCTATAGACTTGAATTACCCCCAGAGTTATCAGGTGTGCATAATGTCTTCCATGTTTCTATATTAAGGAAGTATGTATCAGACCTATCCCACGTTCTTAGCCAGGTGCCACTTGAACTAGATCCAAAGTTAACCTATGAGGAACATCTGGTTCAGATTTTAGATAGAAAGGAGAAAGAATTAAGAAACAAAAGATCCTTTTAGTAAAAGTTCTGTGGTGAAACCATTCTGTAGAGGAGGCAACATGGAAGCGAGAAGATAAATGAGGAACCAATATCCAGAGTTGTTTGGTAAGCAAATTTCGAGGATGAAATTTTTATTAGAAGGGGAGGATTGTTATCTCGAATTTCCAAAATGACACCTAACTCCTTACATAATTAAAGAGCCAATAATAACATAATTGTATAATATTTTTTTCATACATTAATGCATTTATGGGCATATAATTTCAAGTACTTATTTTAGTATATTGGTTATTTTTATAATTTTTATTTGCGAAGTAATTTTTGCAGTGAAATACTTAAGATATACTCATTGGTACAAATTTGATGTGCATTAAGTCAATTATTCAAATCTGAATAATGGACATTTTAATTAATTAATAAAAATAATTTATAGAAATTAATGTTTGAGCTAATTGTTTGTTTTTACTTTCTTTTTATGTATTTATTAATTTCTATATAGTAAAGATGTTAAATTATTATTATTATTATTATTAATTTAGTCTAGTTGAATTACTAGCTAAGTGTATTATTATGTATAGTACATTAAAAAAAAAAAAAGGAGATAAAGCCAAGACGGACTTAATTAAAGTCGGTGAACTTTTCTCATAAATTGTTTTACTTTGTTCCTAGAGTTTCCACTCTTCACCGTTTGCTTCTTTCTCCCATCATTATTTTTACTCCTCCCATATTCTCTTAGATGAAGTAATTAGTGGCTATCTATATATATAATCCTATTACTGTACAAATTTTGAAATATGTTGAAAGCAAGGTCCTTTTTCCTTTGCACCTAATAATTGGAAAGTAATACCTTTAATTAGACATTATTTTTCCTCATGGTGTATCTTTGTTCAGTTCTTGATTTTTTTTTTTTAATTTTAAGAAAGCATGTATAATTGTGTTATCAAATGTATGCAACTATGTTATAAGTTGCTAGAATTTATATAAATAGTGTTCATACGTGCTAGTTATTTGATGGGTATTAATACTTAGTTTTGGTTGAGCGTTGTACATCTTGTTATACATATATATATATATATATTAATATTAAAAAAGAGAGAGAGAGTGTGTGTGTGTGTGTGTGTCAAGTATTAAGCTATAGAGAGGCCTATTTGGATCTTATAATCTTGCTAATTATTTTAATTTCAACTACTTTATGTGAGTATTAATGGTTTTATATGGAAGGTGGAAATTAATTAATACCATCATTATATTGATAGTTTTGTCTATATGTTCATATATGAAAAATGCTTGACCATGATTCATAAAAGTAGCATAAGTAATTATAAAAAAAAAAGGGTTAAAAACTTGACTGTAAGCTTGTGGTTTAATTGTTTGGTTATTGGGACATGCTTATACATATGATTTATTTGAACTATAAAACTTAACTTGATACTTATCTATATATTGAATTACCATTAAAGTCAATATCTTGGATAAAATTTAACTTTTCTTTCTTGTCACCAGTATGTACAACAATGTATATTTTTTAAGGAATCGGGACACATTCTTTGTTTTATGTATTTTATTTACCAAATCTTGAGATAGCAATTTGTAGTTTTATATGCTTAGTAAACGAAAAAGAACATGTCATTGGCTTATTAATAGGAGCACGTCAATTGTACCTAGAGTGAATAGCATTTCACAGAATAATGCATAAACACTCTGGATTGAGGTAGGTAACATCATATCTGCAATGTAAGAAATTCTTTGTTCTGTGAATTTATTGAATTTATGGATATAGAATCTATGGATATGTATACATACGTGTTTGTCATTTGGCTTTGCATGAGACATGAACACGTAGTATATTTATATTGTCTGACGACTATTGATGAATAAGGTATGGTGGGCCAGCGCCCAAATATATGATATGGTTCCTTCAGAAACACTTTGGTTCCTTCGGGAACACTCTGGTCCTTTCGGGGACATTATGGTTTCTACGGGAACACTTTGATGGTAGTATGGGGTGGACCTCTGCTATACTCAGAAGATTCTCTGGAACTCAAGACCTCTATATAGCTCATGATACATTATACATTCCCTGAGTGGCTTAGTATACAATTCACGGTCTTGTCAGACAATACAATATATACAGGGATCCCAATCATATGATTATCTATTTCACATTATATGCATCCTGTATCTGCATATGCTACTTACTGAGTTTACATTACAGATTGTACTACTGATATATGAGTTTGGAGGAGGAGCGCAGACTTTCTGATTGTGGCTTGTGTATATAAGCATTTTGACGCTGTGGTTTCCTGATAGAGAATTTTATACCTGTTTTGAGTGTGTTATATTATGTATATTTTTATGAGAGATCCACTTTATGAGTATGTATATACATATACATTATGCTATGTGTAATTACTAGTGTTGTTTTCCTTTTTCTTTCAAAAAGTTTAAAAAGTTTTAATTTTTCCCTATTTTATCAGTTCTAAGTTGAGTAATGTCTCCCGATCTCACTAAATATTTATACAAATATCATTACATACGAGTGGAGAATTGGGGGATGCTACAATGTTGTCGATAATTTTGTTCTCAACGGCTATTTAGACAAAATTATCAAATAATTCATAAAATGAATACTAAGATCTTAGATTTAATTATTCCATGAATCTTGAAAGACCTTAAAGTGGCATTAATAGATAGTGTCCTTAACTATTTAGTGTTCCTGTCAATTCATAAGCCATAACCTCTAATATACCAGAGTTCGGTTCTAATTTCATTGAGATTAGTCTTGTAACAAATCAAAAGGCTATAACCCATGAAAGCAAGTCCAGTTAAATATCAAGAATTAATATCTACATGCTAAGAGCTAGTTTGTGGTAATGTAAGAAGAATTGAGTTACAACACTCTAACTCTTTATATTGCCTGGTCCAGTTCAATGCATATAACTTATTTATGTTATACTAGTGTTTCTATCAGAAGTCAGACACTTCAATGATTTGTGACGTATCATTCCCTTTGAGATAGACAAACACTACAATCTTTAGTAAATAAAGTATTCCATTTTTATTTACAGATTATGAACTAGTTAATTTAGATTTAGATAAAGAAACAAATCTCCCCACAATTAACACTTAATTATGTTTGTTTCTTTATACACAAGTAAAGTCATGGAATCTTTTTCAGATAAATAAACTATTCAATTGAGACAGTTTAATCTAGCAAATATCATAATTGCATATAAGAGAAAGTTGTTTACACTAAAAGGGTAAAAGTGAAAATTTACTTTTTAGGGCAAATATCCTAACACCATCTTAACACAAACGAGTGCTGCTTGGCATATACGCATTCCCAAAATAAGTGAAGAGGAGTTTCTTTGCTTTGAAGACACAAAGGACAAGTAACATCTTCTAAGCTAAAAATCGCACCTAGTTTGGAGTGCGTCGATAGACTATTGTTCAAAGCTCTCCACCAAAGTAGCTTGTGTCTCAGATGCAGCTTCGATTTCCATAACTTTCTCTAAGTTGTCTTCTTATCACTATCTTCCTGCGGACTATTCATTCTGATCAAAGCTTGATAAAGGCTCTGAACTGTGAACTTCCTATTGGTAGTCAAAGCCTAGAACCACGTCCCCTGAACAGTGATTGGAATTTGTAAAATGGCCCTGGTTGAGATATTGTCAAAACACCTCTTCAGAAAATCCAAGTTCCATTCTCCTAAAGGCATTATGAAATCTCTAACCAGCCACCTTCACTCCAGCACCTCCCTATTGACTGGATTAGGAATAAAGCCATCAAGGAAAGGTACCTAAGAATCCTTTCATACATTAATGCAAGAGTTTGGACCAACTAAGAGGCATGCTCCTAACTTGATTAAGTCTCTATGCGTCAACACAGCCCTCCATAACCAGGAATCGCCCTTCTTCCCCTCAACAGAGAGGAAACTCCTGCCTTTTAAATATTTTGTCTTGACCATCTCATACCAAAGGGAGGGGCTCTCTTGCAAAACCTTCCAAGACCATTTAACAATGAATAACGAATTGATTATCTCTATTCTTCGGAAACCTAAGCTATCAAGATCTTTAGGTCTATAAATAGAGCTCTACGACTTCAAAAATAAGTTATGCTTCTCATCACAGTACCCCACCAAAAGTTACATATAGTGTTATCTAGTTTCTTACAGATCATCTTAGGGAAAAGAATGACTGAAATGGAATACGCTGGAATAGCCAATGTAACTACTTTGGCTAGAACTCCTCTACATGCTCTAGATAGACAATGTGATTTCCACCTAGCTAGCCGCTGCTGGACTTGTTGACAAATGTAATCCAGGTCTTTCATCTTGTTTTTTGTGAATAATAATAGAAGCCCCAAGTATCTATTCAGCCCCGTGAAAGGTTTGAATTCCAGAATTCGTATCAAATCTCAAACTTTAGCACCTCTTAAGTTCTTACTTATATGAAAATTCGACTTCTTCTCATTTACTTTCTGTCTGGACTAAGAACCGTGTTGTTAGAGATAATTCAAGAAACCTACAATTTCTTTCCTCGTAGCCCTACTATATAATAAAATGTCATCAGCAAAAGTTAAGTGAGTGAAGCTAGGACCCATATGAGAAATTTTTATTCCTTTTATTTCTTCTCTCTGCTCAGCTTTCCAAATTAGCCTTGACAGAATCTCTCCATATAAGATGAATAAATACGGAGAAATATGGTCCCCTTGCTATAAACCCCTTTCTGGAACAATCTTGCTACAAGAACTGCTATTCAAAAGGATCGTAACCGATGCCGTTGTAATACACTGCATGATCTAATTGATAAAACATTCTGGGAAACCAAACCCCTTAAGAACATATAGAAGGAAACTCTATTCTAAGCGGTCGTAGATCTTCTCTATATCCAGTTTGAGAAGTATAAGAACATGGCATCCTTTTTGCTTAGCCATGGTATAGAGTATCTCTTAAGCTATCATTGTGTTTTCCCTAATGTTCCTCCCTTTCACAAATGCACACTAGTTAGGAGAGATAAGTGATGGAAAAAATGGCTTGATTCGGTCGGCCAAAAGTTTTGAGATGATCTCATAAATCGTGTTACAAAAACTTATTGGTCTATAATCATTTATCTTTGTGGGATTTTCTACTTTAGGAATCAACACCACATTTGTCTCATTCAGCTTTTGCAACAGAGTCCCTGTTATAAAGAAGTCAGTAACCTTCAGGAACACATCTTCCTTAACGATCTCCTAATAATTCTTAAAAAACACCCCTGGCATCCCGTCTGGTCTCAGCGCCTTATTCGGGTTCAAGGTAAAAAAGACTTTTTGGATTTCCTCTAAAGAGGGGATAGCCAATAGATTGAGGAAACTATAGGGGTTAACTTGAGGAAGTTCTAATTCTGAAAAATCCACGCTGCTTGTAACTGGTTGCGATGAGAACAACGTTTGAAATTTTGTGGTGAAAGCTACCGCAATATCCTCCCTGTTGTCTAGCCACACACCTTCATCGTCCTTAATATAGCTAATGCTATTCTTCCTTCTCCTCATCAATGTAGTAAGAAAAAAGAACTTTGTACATCTGTCTCCTTCATTTGTCCACTGGACCCTTGACTTCTGTCTCCAAAGTATTTCCTCCTTCATCAAATTAGGACATTCTCATCTATTGGTGGTAAAGACTGAGCCACTTCCAACTATTTCCTGACTTCACTAATTTTACTTGGAACATGTCTAAACTGCTCTCTATTCCACCTTTGAAAGGTTGTTCTAGTCTGCCCGATACATTTCACTAGCCTCTTACCAGGGGTTGGATAATGTGTTGAGAGCCAAACTTTTTAACTACCCAATAACTTCACATATCTTTCGTCCACATAGCTTCAAATTTGAAAAACTTGAAACCCCCTGTTTTGAAGCCCACTGTGTTTAAAAGGATCCGAGCATGGTCAGATACATAATTCGTAATAGTTCGCACCATCGCCTATGGAAAGAGCAAAATCCAATTGCAAGTTGTTGCTGCTCGATCTAAGTGAGTAAGACTGAATAAAGCACCATCCCATTGTCTATTCCACATAAAAGCTAGACCTGAAGATCTCAAATCAATCAGACCCATGGACTCCAGACAACACCTTATAGCAGCTGAGGATGAGGCATACCCTTCCATCCCAATTCTACTATTTCATGACTCATTATCTTTAACAGTTCCATTGAAATCCCCTATGAGTAATTTTGAATTTGGGCACCTTGCTGGCTGATTTGGCAGGGAGTCCCAAAAGTCACATCCATTACTGGCCAATGGCAGCCCATAAATGGCTGAGAAACTCCAAGGCTCCCCTGGTGGATCTGAATAAATAATACAACTTATTGCATTTTTAGTTATGACAATTGGTTCCAAATTATCCCCTTCTTTCTAGCACACACAAAACCCCCTGATCTTTCCCTCGGTTCCACGTGAACAGAATTGTAGTAATGCAGCTTTCTCAGCTTTGGTCTGAAAGTACCCCATTTAATCATCGTTTTTGATAGAACAAGAATATCAGGGTTATAGGAGCTTACCAGAGCATGCAAGCTCCTAACTGCAAAGGGCCTAGCAAGCCCCTTGTAGTCCCAGGCGAGGATGATCATGACACCTGGGGAGACACCTTGGGGCCGGTCTCTATAGCCCTAAAGTGAAAAACTTGTTCATCATCCAACACTCTACAACTATCCCCATCTTGTTGCACATTACATTGTCGACTCTTGTTAGCAGCTCGGTGTTTAGCTCGAGCTTTTTGAATAAGCTTGACTCCCTTTATTCTTGGACCACTCCAATTTGACGCCTAGGCAGCAGTCACTCCTTCAATGAAATTTTCAATCACAATAGGGATAGGTTCATCGCTAGAAAAAGTTGGAATTTGTAGAGCTTCAGGAGATGACCCATCATAAATAAAAGATGGGTTTATGCGGGTTACTTCTTGGCATAACTAGATCGCATTCACTTTAGGAGTCTATTGGAACTCTGAATCCATTTGGGCTATTAGGAGGATGAAGCGTTGAGCTTTCCTTTTCTTTGATGGAGGCCTCGTGGTTTAACCCAGGCTAATTTCATACTGCCTAGCCCATTCCTCAGTGGAATGGGCTAGTTTAAACAAAGCTTGGTAGGCTTGAAACTGGCGGTCTGCTTGGACATCATTATGAACAACCCTAGCCATGTTTGAGTCAATATTTTCAAATGATACCATGCCCGAATTTACCGATCTACCCCTCTCCAACACCTGGTTTGGCAGAGCTAGTTTGTGCAAGGTCACGGACAATATGTTCTCTGAGTTGTGATCTGGCTGTTCATTTTGCTCAAAACATCGGTTGTTCCGGCTCGTAGCCGAATCACCCTTGAAGTAGAAGCAGGACATAATATCATTCTCAGCTCTCATCAACGGCCTAAACAGACGGACTGTGAAACCCCCATTGGTTATGGTGGCTCCTGTCTTGGCTCTATAGATTTTATGGTCATGTCCCAACAGCCGGCACTTAAAGCAAAAATCCATTATTCTTTCAAACTTAAACTGAATCCACCATGGGAAACCCCTCTGTCTTTTCTAAAGAAAACCTGCCGCCAAAGGCCGAGCTATCGGAACCTCCACTTTCACCCGGACATTACCTCCACCAAAAAACACACTCAGGGACTTTTGGTCAATCTCGATTAGCTTGCCTATTTTGACTTAGATTTTCTGGGTATTACTCACCGAGATCGTGTCCCTCAGTAATCCCAGAATTCGAACCCAGAAGGTTGTTGTAGAGAAATTTAACTCATTCAAGGCCAAGTTGGGTGGGACATTCTTAGGAACCAAATGTTCTCTATTAATTGACCAGGGACCCCTTTCAAAGATTCATTTTTTAACCTCTACCGAGGGGAAAATGAAAGCAAATTTGTTTCTCTCCAACTCCGTAACTTTTAACTCCTTCAGAATACCCCACATTTGAGACAACACAGACTTCACAAAAACTCTAAAGACTGAGGCTTTAGAGAAATGAACTTACATTCGGCGTTCTCTGTAGTCTCACTTGGCAGCAAATCCAGAGCCTCTTCCTCATAATAAAGTTTTGATGTCTACTCTACTGCAACATTAATGTCAATAGGATCTTCCTCCATGATGAGATTTGTCAACCGTAGACACTTAGGCCAGTACTCTGATAAGTTCCCAGTGGGTTGGTTGTTAATTAGTTATGGTTGGTTAGTTAGTTAAAGTAATGATTGGTTAGTTTGTTAGTTAGGGAGTGAGGAGTGCATATAAATAGTGATTAGAGATTTATGTAAGAGGCAGTTCAGTTTTGTATGTTGTATTGAGTACTGAGCTCATATCGTGGGAGAGAGTTAGACCTGTCGAAAGTCTGACAAGTCTATGAAAAAAATACATTCTTGGCAATAAATCTTACTGTTCAACTCTATTCTCTTTTCCTAGTCCTATTTCTTGTCTTAGCATCTTGTCAAATTGGTATCAGAGCTTACTTTCTCGGGTATGGCAACCAAGAATATGGCTGGAAGATTGGAGTTTGTAGAAGAAAAATTGAATGGGGTTAGAGATGAACTTCATAGAGACCTGAAGGCCATGAAAGGGGATTTGCAGAAGCTATCTACGTTGGAACTTGGCATGGCTTCTATCTTGGACAACTTGACAATCTTGGACAAGATAGACCATTTGCTTGACACCCTAGAAGCCAGTTCCACAGTCAAGAACCAGGCCAAATCGTCTGTTCAGAAGCTGGGTTTGGATCGCGAGGATGTATCGGGCCCGAGCTTGACTGAGACTGGGATTTTGCCACGAGACGGGCGTGCTGGCACACCAGAGGGCCACCACCCATTTTTCACAGCCACTGGGGTGTTGCACAATGTTCGACGTGAGGAGCTCGGTGGTTCTCAGCACTTGGAATCACAGTTAGAGGGTTCGCAAGTCGGCAGAAGTGTCACCCGTATTGGGGCAAGCCTCGCCTCGATCCTTGTGATTGGATTGGGGTTCAGCGTGTTCAGGATGGCCATGACTGGGTTCTTCAAGAAAAAGGGTTCGTCGGTGGTGGTGGTGGCATTTCTAGCTTTATCTGCGAGGTTAATGGAGGGTTGAGTCATCGTGGTTTTGGGCTTCGTACTAAACATTCACGTGGTTTTGGACCTGATGGGCCAAGAGACGGGCTGGCCCAAGAACTTTGGCTTTGATGGCATTACACAAAGAGGGAATTTTAGAGGGTTCTGAGAGGAGATTTTTGGTCGTGATGCTTGTGACCGCTAAGATTGGGGCGTATACAAGTTTAAGAATGAAAATCCTCCAAGATTCGACTCGTATCATGATTATGGTGGATACAGGTCCTGATTGTGGCGCTTGGAGATGCCTACTTTCGAGGGTTCAAACCCCGACAGTTGGGTTTTAGGCCGAGAGGTATTTTTTATGAATCGAATGTCAGAGCATAAGAAATTGGAGGCGACTGCCATTAGTATGGATTGAGAGACTCTAGCTTAGTTCTAATGGGAAGATGGTCGTCGACCGATTTATAGCTGGGCCGAATTAAAATCAATGCTCCTCGAGCGATTTCGATCATCTCAAGACGGAACTTTATGTGAGAAGTTCTTGGCTTTAAAATAAGTTGGGACTATGAGTGCCTATCGACGGGAGTTTGAAGTCCTAGCCTCATCTCTACATGATGTTTCGAAGCATATTCTTGAAAGCACCTTCATCAGTGGGTTAAACCTGAGATTCGAGCCGAAGTCCATTTGATAAAACCCATCAGATTGTTTCGGGTCATAAAGTTTGCTTAAAGAGTGGGGGATAGAAATTTGATATTGAAACAAGATATGCTTGGGTATGAATCTAATTTTGAGGGGTGTTTGCATATGGAATACGACCCTAGTGTTGCTTTAACAAAGCACTCTTTGAGTTTGAACGCAGCAGCAACTTCAACAAAGGATTCGGCGCCAAACTCGAATGCTTTAGTCAAGCGTTTGACGGATTCAGAGCTACAAGCGAGGAAAGCAAAAGGCTTATGTTTTCATTGTGATGAGAAATACTCGGTTGGACATTGTTGCAAAAACAAGGCACTTCAGGTTCTCGTGGTTCATGATGATACCAATGATGCACTTCTACAAGAAACATGTGTACGTGACAAGGGAGAAACAAGTGAGCGTGAAACCATACCGGGGTATCCACCTTGAGGACGAGGTGACTTTTTAGAGTGGCGGGTAATTGATAAGTTCCCACTAGGCTGGTCGTTAATTGGTTGTGGTTGGTTAGTTAGTTAGTTAAAGTAATGATAGGTTAGTTTGTTAGCTTGTTTGTTAGGGAGTAAGGAGTGCATATAAATAGTGATTAGAGATTTGTGTAAGAGGCAGTTCAATTTTGTATGTTGTATTGAGTACTGAGCTCATATCGTGGGAGAGAGTTAGACCTCTCGAAAGTCTAACAAGTCTGTAAAAAAATACATTCTTGGCAATAAATCTTACTGTTCAGCTCTATTCTCTTCTCCTAGTCCTATTTCTTGTCTTAGTATCTTATCAAATACTCATAAGGAGAATACACTACTCTATGCCAGAGAGCGAGAAAAAGTAATATCTATTTCACTTATGGGTGGCTTTGACAATAGTATCAACTGACTCTTAACACTAGATGAATATACATAGATTATACATACATATATATATATAAGGGTGGTCCTTGAAAAGGAAAGAAAAGTGAACCTATTCCCAAGCCTCATCTTCTAGCATATCATCAAGGGCCAGTTTGGTAGAACTGTAGATTTTAAGAAAAACACTTTTAACTGTGCTGATGAAAAAATCTGTTGTGGCGTAAAGTAGCTAAGTGTTTGGTAAATTGTAATTTTAAAGTGTTGTGGCTTGGAAAAGCTGTATTAAAGTATTTGGTAAATTGTATGGTTGAATTATTGTGCAAATTTAAAATGACTAGACGTACTTTATAATTTTAAATATATACAATCCTAAATTTTTTTGAATCAATTAAAATAATAAAAATAAAAAACCTTGTTTTGCCGTTGATTACATTTTTTATTATTTTATAAAACTTGGACTTTGACTACACTTGTAATAGCAACAATAGATGCAATGCCTTTTATCTAATTTTCTTAACATTTGCCAGAGGCTAGGGGAGAACACGACATTTGTTGGTTATTGCTTGGTATTTTTAAAATAAATGGAGGGCATATTTGGAAGTTTGAAAAGTTCATTAAAATAGGGAGGAGATTCCCGCATAATTTATTTGGAGAAGCACCTTATGTCCAACTTCGGATTATAGCTGTAAATATTATGCAGATTCTTCTAAAATCATTTTTTTGGTTGTTTACCAAACACAAAAAGAAGCAAAACCTATCAAATAAGTAATTTTAGATTGTCTAAAATCTATACCAAACTGGGCCCAAGTTGTTCGGTGTCCTCTCTGTCTTCCTCCTCAAAATCCTCCTCTAGAGCACTTTTTCTGGGTTTCAGAGAACCAATTGAGTTGAGATTCTATATGTACAGAAAGATGTGGGCACATAGATCAAACTTCAGAAAATGTTTTAGGGGCTGAAATTGAACCTTTGGGTAAAATCACATTGAAGCATTTACCCTGACTAAATTTTTTTGGACCCGGGCCCATTCTTTTATATCAAGTGGGTTCCGTAAACGATATGTATGTGTTTCTTAGTTTGGAAATGAATGTGCTTTTCAAGTTTTTCTCAAGCTATCCATTTTAGAGTGTTTTCTTTTTTTTTTTGAATATCCATTTTATGAGTTAGTTTTGGATTGTAACTCAAATTCGGGCCCATTCTTTTATATCAAGTGGGTTCCGTAACCGCTGTGTGTTTATTATTTTGGAAATGAACGTGCTTTTCAAGTTTCTCTCAAGCTATCCATTTCAGAGTTTTCTTTTTCTTTTTTTTTTTAATATCCATTTTATGAGTTAATTTTGGACTTTGGAATTATGTATTTGTCTCAATGGTGGGTCTACCCTTCTATTACCTATCACCACATTTTATTTTATTTAGATTTTTTTAATTACTAAAACTTCGTAAAATTGTTTTTTTTGTATTTAAAACCGTTAACTAAATCAAGGGTATTGAGGACTACATTTATTTAGTTTTTATTTTTCAGCACAATCTCAGTGATGAATAAATTTTCTATAAAAATTCTTAGCTGTATAAATAAAATTTTCAATTTCCCAAAAAATGTTGGGATCCATTTTTAAGCTCCAACGGATGTTCAAGTGGGTGATTATTTTGTACATGGCAAAATCAAATGAATAGCCAGCAATAGGCCAATGCCAAATATATATTTTTTTCATTTGACTTATATTAGAAAGCGAAAAGAAACACTTATATTCAGTTGAATCTTCACCCATTTACTTCTTTTAAAATAGTAATTATTTTTCAATATAATGAATTGAAGAGGGAGAATATACTAATTTATGATGAATTGCATGCATATAAGTTCGTAAACAAGAGGGGAGAGTAGGTTTATTTTATTTCTAGGGTTGAAGAGGGATGAGAAACACAACAAAAGTAGAAGAGAGAAGAGGGGTGAGAATAAATGGGGGAGTGGGTTGAAAAAAAAAAAAGACAGAATTTAATTAAGAGATAACTTAGAAATAATTAGGGGTATAATAAGTAGTAATTAAATTTTATTTGGGAGTATGAATTTAGAAATTATGTGGAGAAAAGTTGGTAGAACGGTGGTAATAGACGTACTCTTATCTCAATTTTGGCTCCTAAACTTTCAAATGTCTAATTTTGTCCCTTGAACTTAACAATTTTTTTGTTGCAGTTTTTTCTCCAAAATATTTCCATTTTGGATCCTAACCTACTAGTATTTCGTGGGCCAAAATATGACAGCGAAAGTTTAGGAGCCAAAAGTAAGACTAAAATATAGTTCAGATGCGAAAACTATATATAAATATAGTTCAAAATAATAGGGTGACACATTTCTAAATTGAGTGGGTCTATTGCCACCCTTTTGTTTATTCTCCCCACACCCTTAATATTAAATAATTTTTATTACCAAAATAATATTGAATAAAATTACCTCTTAGTACATAAATTAGTTTTAAAAAGTCTCTTTACACACCTGTATGAAGTAGTATGGACACACACTTTCCCCTTTTTTTAATATAAAAAAGCCTTCAAATTCTTCTCTTTTTTTAGTTATTATTAACTTCATTTTTAGGAATCAAACTTCAAAGTTTTCTTACTTTCAAATGATTCAAAGAAGGTTCTTCCCATATTTTTAGAAAAAAGAAAAGGAAAAAAAAAACATATAGCAATTATATAAAATCGTTGCATAAACCATATATAATCGATTAAATAAAAACGTAAGCTTCAAATTATACATAGACATGCAGGATAAAACCGTGGCTTCTTATTCACCTCATTCATAATAGGTTATATAAGAAGAAAGACATCAATATTTTCCCTTCCTTTAAAATTAAAAAAAAAAATTAATTAGAGAAGATCCCATTAAATTGCATAAAAGCAATCACCAAAATGTAAAGACATACACTTTTTTTTTCTGTTTTGTACGAAGAAATAAGAGAGTTTTCAGGAGAATTTAGATCAAAGAGAAGTGAAAAGTACAAAAAAGAGGAAAAATGAAGATAAAAAGGAAGATTGGTGAATAGAGGTAGAAGAAAACACAAAAGGGAGAAGGGATGGAAAAAAAAGAGAATAATTGAATCAAGGGATAATTTAGGAATGACAAGTGGTCTCTTAAGTGAAAATTCCATTTTAAATTCTAATAAAGAGGGTGAGTTTAGAAATAGAGTGGGAAGAGTAGACAAAGGGATGACAATAGACCCATCCTTCTAAACTAAGATATCAATATGAGATTAAACCTAGTTAGAAAAAATAAAATTACATTATGTTTTCTTGATGTTGCTGTTTTTTTAAGGCTATCCCTTTTTTTTTTTTTTAAATTTTCTTCATTTCTGTCTATTATTATCTTTTACATTAAATGTTGTCTTGAGTTACGGTTTTCAGGTTTGTCATATTTTAGTTCTATACATTTTTGTGGATTATTATACTTAAAGTTCCCAATAATAAACAAAAATCGTATTTTATTCCTTGGCTTTTAAATGTCTTAGATTTAATTTTGGGGAATTTATGCTCGGGGGTTTACTAAATCCTTACGATGAAAAATGGAACTCACTCGTCAATGTCTTCAAAAGTAACCTCTATTGTTATGTCGTACATATAAAATTATTTGGATACCTTATTTCTCCAACAAACTTCAAAATTTAGCCACTACTACCGGTCCTGATCCCGACTTCAGTGGCGGCGCCTCCGCTTGATTAGGGTCAAAAAATTTGATTATGGTCGAACTTGTTCAGCCGCCTCTCCCAGTTGTTCTAATCATTTTTGGACCCGTGGCAGGAAAATTTTGACCCCGACCGAAAATTTCCGACTGGGGTCGAAGCCACTAGTTGAAAATTTTTTACCCTAGTCAAAACTGTCTCCTTCATTTTTGACTTTTTTGACTCAATCGAAAATTTTCGACTAGGATCGAGTTAGGGGTAATTTTAGAACTCTAAAATATTCATTAAATGACATGGCAATAAAAGTTTTATTTTTGTAAATGATTTATAGATTGTCCCTCTTTTCATCACATGTATTAAAAAGGGTCAAAATTGATAATCTCCTGTTTCAAATGATCTAATTTTCCTAATTTATCAATTAATTTTTTTAAATCAAATTTGATACTTGGTTAAAAATATACTGTTGAAATTGAAACCGAAGACCAAAATTGAGACAAATAAAAACAATTTATGATATCTGAATGCGATAGTTGAAATTTAATATTTATGGACCAAAATTGACGGAAAACAAAATAGTTCAAGAAGCAGATTGAGAAATGTTGAAGATTTGTGGTTCTAAACTTTTATGTGGCTCTTTTTTTTTTTTTTTTTTGGTTAAAACTTTATGTGGCTTTCCAATGATGTTAATTTTTCTTTTAAATTTGTGGTCTTACGTATTGTCGTTTAGAAATTCTGGTTTTTTAGATTTCATCGTTTCCCACATTTGTCGTTTTAAGAAATTTTGGTCGTTGCTGTGTTTCATAGTGGTCGTCGTTTTGGCTGTGTTCTCGTTTAAAAACTTTTCTTTTTCTTTTTTTTTTTTTTGTTTTGTGAACTTTTTTTTTTTTTTTTTTTTTTTTTTTTTTTTTTGGGGGATAAAGGGGAACTTATATTAAACAGAAGAGGACAAGTCTTCCAGTACAACCTCAGAAATACACTCTAGAATCGTATTAAACTAATATCTATCAGTACACGCATTAAAACTATAGGAGGCTAAGTTATGAGCAATCATATATGAAACTGGCGCCAACATTACCAAGCAAAGCAAAGAGATGAATAACATCAGAAATTATGGAACCTTCAACAGATGTAGATGAATGCTCCCGAATAGCTTCAATAACTCTAGTGGGGTCTGTTTTGACATAATCTGGACACACATTAGATTCAAAGCAGAAATAAAGGCAGTCATGAAGAGCTACACGTTCTGCAATGAAAGGATCGAAGGAGCACGTGGTCCGACGAGCCACTGCCGCCACCACCCACTTGTCGGAATTTCGAACGACACCGCCGCCAACTCCGATAAATCCACAGCCTATTGTGATAGCGGCATCCACGTTGAGCTTTAGTTTTCTGATCTCCGGTGGTTTCCGCTTTATGTTCCCATTCACCTTACAATAAGGACAGATCAGCTCCAGAGAAGACGTCGATTGGACATACTCATCCACCGGATAGAAGCGTCTTCTAGCAAAGAAGAATAACTCTTGGCAGCGCTACCGTGAACCCAGAGGTTTAAGTTATGCCACACAAACCAGGTTGCAATGCACCAGAGCTCGAAATCAGATTTTGTCAGCTTGTTTTTTTTTTTTTTTTAGGAAAAAAAGCAATTGTGCGAGGCTGTTCTGTTTAAACTGGTCATGGATGGCCAAAAAATGTTGTTACTCCAAACCTCCTCTGCAACAGCACAAGAGACAAGAGCATGAAAGGTCGATTCACTCCCATCTCTACAGATAGTGAAAACCCTTGAGTAGTTGATTCAACGACGAGAGAGGTTTAGCGAGGTGGGCAGAATATTATTGAAAGAACGCCAAATGAAAATCCGAACGTTATTAGGAATCTTTAGAGACCAAAAGAAAGGTACACGAGCATCCATTATCATCTTCTGAGGAGCTCGATTCCAGCTTAGCCTCCGTAAGAAGTTTGTAACCGGATTTTACTGAGTAGCATCCTTATTTGTTGTAATGCCAAAGCAAGACAACATCCGATGCTATCCTTCCCAAAGGAATGCTTTGAATTGTTTCATGATCAAATGACTAGAAATCTTTTCGAATTTTTTCCACAATATTCCACCGCCCTATATCAATCAAATCAGCCGCCTTAAGATCATCATTCGATTCAGTCTCGCTAGTAATCGGTTTAAAAGAGTAAGGTCCAGGAAGCCAAGGGTCTTTAAAAGCACGAATGGAATTTCTGGCTCTAACCCACCATCTCAATCCGATTTTTAGAACCTCTCTACCCCACACACTAGACTACCAAACTAATGATGAATTATGCCCCAACGTTGCTTCCAAAAACGAACTCCGGGGGAAATATTTAGCTTTGATAATTTTGGAAACTAGAGCATTATGATTCCTTAGGATTCTCCAAGGAATGACATTCTTAGGACTACTTTTAAGATGATTTTTTTAGGATTGGTCATGAAAGTGATGACCTTTTGTGACCTCTTACATCATTATTTTATGATTAGTCTTAAAAAAAAATTCTATTTAGTTCAAATACCATTAAATTAATGTCACGTTTGGTAGAACGGATTTTCAGAGAAATAGAGAGGGGTGGAAGGAGAGTTATAATCCTCCTTTTGGCACAAGGGAAAGAAAGATGAGAGGAGAATGGAGGGAGGATGACTCCTCAAGACCCACCAAAACTCATCTTCCCAACTTTGAAATGATTGTAGAAGTGACAAAGAGAAGTTTGAATTAACAAATTTACCCTAAAAATAATTATTAAAAAAATAATTATATAGATAATATAGTAAATTTAAAAATAAATATTTATCATATTTCTTACTCTCTATCCTTCTTAACAAATAATTTAAAGGATCATCACCCTCGTGTCTCCCTCCTTTGCATCCTTCGTCCGTCCTACTCTCCCGCACTCTTACCAAAAATATAGTCTAAAGCATATAGTTTTTCGAACAGAGAGAAAGAAAAGAGTAAACGCCTAGCAATAGCACCAGGAAAAATGAAGGCAAAGCAAACCGCAGAGGTTGATCCCACATACTGAAAGAGGTACAAACGTTTGGATGGGCTATGGCAGCCAAGTACAAGAAGACCAAAGGTACAATTGTAAGAGCCACAAATCTCTTGGCGTCCGAGGCCAAAAGGGGCTTCTTGGGGAAGAGAAACTCATCTATATTTCCTCTTAATGAGAGGTTCCATAGAGGGAAAACCGGCATTAGACGAAGTGCATAGCTCAACCGAACCGCATCATTTAACAGTGCACCCGTTGATGTTTCTGAGCTTCTGTCAAAATTGACAAGTGTCTGACATGATCGAATCTCCTAAAAGGATGTAACCAAAAAGGCCGATGGCAAAATAGATCGCAGAGCAAAGAACTAACGAGATTCAAAAGGCTGAGATCATGTCAGATGGTTTCCCGCGCTCTAAACCAATTGGATGAGATGTAGGAATTAGCTATAAAAATTAGTACTCAAACGAATTGAAAATGTATGATGTTTCTTAGTTCTTACCATTCAAATGAACATAGAAGGCTATTACAATGGTGTTTCTTAGTTCTTACCATTCAAATGAACATAGAAGGCTATTACAATGACTTGGACAGCAGTGAAAAAGTTCGTTCGTCCAATTGAGGTACTAGTCTTGTATTGTTGGTTTTGCCTTGGAAAAACGCTACAATTGCCATCTGCAACAAAAATCACAGCTAGGAGAAGAGATATTGTCGAGCTGAACTTAATGATTTTGATATAATCACGCGATCTACTTCTTCCTGTAAACATTGCTTATTGAATTAAACGGTGCGACTGTTGCATCACAAGAATGGAGGGCCGTCATTGGTCAAAAGTCGTATGAGCAAAGCAGCCTTCTAGTATTTACAATAATAAGAGTAATAATAATTTCAATCACTACTACTCGTTCCCCACTAGCAAATTATATATATCCGTCGATATGGCCATTATGCTTGTCACTACAGCCAAAACCATCATAATTGTTGCCATGATTTTATCCCTTCTTGTAGATATACCGTTAACATCCCTGCAAAGATTCAAAAACAAAAACAAAAAAATGTTAAAACAAGATTATGCATATGGTTTTCCAAACAAAGAGACCAAATAGGTGTGAAAAGAAAAGATTACTATAAACCTTAGAGCAATAGCACTAGGGAAAATGAAGGCAAGGCAAACTGCAGTGGTTGATCCCAGAAATTGAAAGAGTATCCAGATGTTTGGGAAGGCTATGGCTGCTAAGTATGTCAAGACCAAAAGAACAAGTGTGAGAGCCAAGAATCTTTTGGTGTCAGAGGCCAAAAGGGGTTTTCCAGGGAAGAGAAATTCATCAATATTTGCTCTTAATGGGTAGTTCAATAGAGGGAAAACCAACATCAAATGGATTGCATAGCTTAACCGAATCACAACATTTAGCACTGCCCCTGCTGCTGTATCGGAGCTTCGATCGAAATTGACAAGTAAGTCCGGCATGATCGAGTCTCCGAATAGTAGGTATCCGAATAGGCCGATGGTGATGTAGATCACCGTGCCAATAACTAACGCAATTCGAACAGCAGAAATCATGTCGGATGGTTTCCGAAGCTCGAAACCAATTGGATGAACTTGAAGGAATCATGATTAGAAAGAATTAGTGCAAAGATTTGCAGCCTATATGAATAAGTACATGTATGATGTTAGTTTGTTCTTACCGTTGTAATGAAAATTAAAGGCTCCTACAATGACCGGGACAGCAGTGAAAAGGTCAAAGAAGGATGTTTGTTCGTCCAATTGAGGTACTAGTCTTGTGTTCTTGGCTTTGCCTTGGATAAGTGCTATAATTGCCTTCACTGTACATATTGAAACAAACACCACAGCTAGGAGAATCGATATGGCCGAGCTGAACTTCAGTGATTCTAGAAAAAAATAAATAAATAAATAAATATTGAAATAAAACCAGCACAACCCAGATGAGAAAACGAAAAAATTTAGTAAAATAGTGCCATAACAGAGCAACAACTTTGTTGTGTACGATTACTGCCAGGACTGACTAACCTACACGCTTTAGTAAAACTAAAGGAAGCATTACGACGATGACAGTGACTAAGAGAGCAAATTCACGCGAGTTCCACCAATGGACTCCAAACCATTCTTGCAAAACTCCCAAGTGTACGGTTTCACCATTTTGACTTCCCGAAAGGACATCCCCTGAAATTAAAAGGGTCAAGATTATATGAAGGATACATCAAAATCTAAGTACCTAACCATAGCCAAAAGTGATACCCATATGTACCAAACTATGACCATAAAAGGAAAAAAAAAAAAGAAACTATGACAGATTCTTACCGATGATAATGAGGTAAATTATCAAGCTCCCAAGATTAGTCACCATAACACAAGCTTGTGTGGACACCGACCCGACCCGACCGAATGACTCGTACATGACTCCGGCATAGGTGATGGCCTCGCCGGACTGCGTGAACCTCATCAAGAACTCCACCGACACGTCAACTAAGAGACCAACGATCAGGATGAGCCCCAGAGCTGGTATTATGCCCAGGACTTTCAGGGTCGCCGGAATCGACATGATTCCGGCGCCGACTATGCTCGTGGCGACGTTGAACACCGCCCCGGATACCGACGCGGGGTCCACCGCTGGAGGCGCGTGTGCCGTGAGGAGCGGCGCGTGTGTTTCAATCGTCGGCGGCATCGTCCCGGCGGTTAATGGGTTTTGGGATTGGCTTGGTGAGTAGTGTCCGATTTATATTGAAGTGGATTGGCTGCCTCAGATTGAATTACCAAAATTAGCACTTTAAATTGATTAGTGTTAAAGCTTTAGTTAGTGGGGGGATAAGATTGGAAATGAATAGAACAAAGTTTAAGTGAGAATCGACGGTCACGGATCTGACATCTATACCTGTCTTGTCTCCTGTCTCTGTCTGATCTATTTAGTTCATTCATATCATGCCACGCATGATTTATTAAACAGTTCAAAATCACAGATGTTTCTGTAAACTAAACAATTTAAAATCATAGATACTTCTTCTCTAAAAACAAAAAAATTGTAGGCAGATTATTTCACCCATTTCATTCCATTCAAATAGAAAACTCGATTATTTCACTTATTTTATTCTATTCAAATAGAAAATTCATTAGAATAGGTATTTATTTTAATAATTTTAATTTTTCTATTCAAATAATTTTTTAAAATATGTGTTTGTTTCAACAATTTAGTTTTTCTATTCAAATGATTGATCAATCACATTAATAATTAGAATGAGTTCTTTGTATTTGTAACGAGAATGTAGTGTGTGAAGTATTTTTAAATGGTTCATTCTAACGTCTCACATTCTAGTTACAACTCATTCCACTTTATTTTACTATATGTCTCTCATTTCAATTATAACTCATTCCATAATTTTTTCATTTAAATATACACATTTAAATGGGCAAAAACCAAACAGAGTCATAAATATTTCTGTAAATTAGTCTAAACATCTAATTTCATGCAACTCAAAAAAAGGAAAAAGAAAAAAAGAAGCAGCTAATTTCATGGTGGCAATTTATTCTTTTGAAACAAAAGCATTGATCAATCATGCTTTCTGGTTTGAAACAATGCAAAAATTCACCTTAATTTCGATTTCTTTTTTTCCTTTTTGTTAATTATGACATCAATTTATGAGTAAAACCCTGTTCAGTTCATACTAGTTTTCGTATTTTGAGATTTGAAATTGATCATTTATTACGATTTTTTGACAAATTATAAATTGATATTAGCGGTAAACATAGCATTATTTGTGTTAGCTATTTGTAATTACTAATAAGCAACATGAACTAGTCGATTGAACTCATCGCGTAACAATTTCAAAGTTTAGAGATTGCTTTTCAACTTCCTAGTCAATCCTTACAGTAAGTCAAATTTTTTAGACATAACATGGAAGTAATAGGATAAATTACTCATTTTCTTTTCTAACTTTTACCGGTAGGAATGAAAGAAAAGAGGACAGAAGTAAAAAATGTGTAATGGAAAGGAAAATATTTTCCATTCATGTTGTTCCGTATGCATGAAGGAAAAAAAGTGCTAAAATTGTGAAATTACAACTTACCATTTTTAAAATACTAATTTGTTTTAAAATTTGAGGATAAATGTGTAATTTTAGCATCTTTTTCTTTTAATTTTCTTTCTATTTTAGAGAGACTAATGAATGGTAGTACAGATATCAATGTGGGTCGGCCACATTCTGAAGAAAAATCACGTACTGGCCTGGTTTAGCCTACATTAATGCTAGTCTATGCCAACCTAGTATATATAGTATAGGCCAGGTTGGACCTCAGTAATATAGTATAGGCCAATCTAGTACATATAGTATAGGCCAGGTTGGACCTCAGTAATGAATGGTAATACAGATATCAATGTGAGTCGGCCACATTCTGAAGAAAAATTACGTACTGGCCTGGTTTAGCCCACATTAATGCTAGTCTATGCCAACCTAGTACATATAGTATAGGCCAGGTTGGACCTCAGTAATAAGCCTATCGACTTGGCCCATATTTTTATAGGCTTATATTTGGCATGTATTTAGTCATTTTATATATAATTTTAATATATTTCTTAGTTAAAAATTTAAAAATTTTAATTAAATATTTTCATTTATATGCTTTTTAATGTTTTTTTATACTTATTTTTATTTATTTTTAACTTATTCAAATTTTAAAAGAATATGAGTATGTTTTTTTTCAATATTTTAATATAACAAAAAAACAAATGAATAATAGAATAACAATAAAATTAGGTCAGCATTTTGGCCCGTATATGCTCAGCCCGCATAGACACGGCCTACATAAAATATAAGTTGGGTCTATGGGCCGGGTCGAGCTTCTTGATAGGAATAGGGGCTGAGCTAACTCATATTTTGTGCAGGCTGAATCGGGGCCCAATACAAAGCTGTATGGGTTTATCAAATATGGGCTAGGGCGGTCCGGCCCAACCCATTTTACATCTCTAAATGGTAGGACTCACATCCTTTTTCTCCATCCATTTTTCCTTTCTTTCCTATTTTTCCTCTTACCAAATACCCGTTTTTTATTTATTTTCTCTTCACTTTTCCCTCCACCACTTTCTTTCCTCTCACCTTTCTCCTCTACCAAATACAACCTAAGTGTAATACTTTGCCTCAACATAATTGATTTTAGTACATTTTATGTTAAATTTGAAAAAGTTATATCACTTTATCCAAAAGCAAATGGTGTTAATAAATCAAATTGAGATTTTTCAATTTAGTATCAAAATGCATAAATCTTTATTGATCACTTTTTCTTTAAGGCAAACGGTGTTAATAAATCAAACGAAAATAGGGCTGTAGGATCTTATGAATTTGATTAATCTAAAAAATGAGTCCAAAATCAGCAAGAAAATAAGTGTTTCGCTTGAAAATTCTTTATGGACCACCCTACGGGGGAAGGGGGTTTCCTTCTCTCCGGTATGAGTTTTTCTCTGTTTTTTTTTCTAGTTTTCTTTTATTGTCTAATAATCCTTTCTTTTGGGATCTTCCTCCTAGATCTATATCTAGGGTAGTCTTAGTATACTCAGATCCAGATCTATAGTAGTTTATGTTGTTTTTTCAGTTATTTTAATCTATCTAAATCTAAATCCATAGTTGTTTATAATGGATCTTATGTTGTTGATCCTCGTAACTTGTATTTCACCTAAATCTGTTCAGATCTGGTCAGTGTGTATAGTGGTATTTGCCCTTTCGTAAATTTTTGATGAGAAGTAATAGACACCAAGAACAGATATTGAGTGGAGGATCACAACGAGCCGACAGCTGAAACATAGAGCTCAATGGTGATCTACATAAATCTCCCTTTCCTGGGTCGATTTCGCAAAGATCCCAGTGTGTAATTTTCTTCCGATAATTTATTCAGTTTATTACGATTATTTACTTTGTAATCAAAAACCCTTTTATAGATATTGTACTATCTTTTTATTATTAATGAAAGTATTTCTCATTCAAAAAAAAAAATGCTGGCACCCACCTCCCTCGGTAACTGTCAGTAAGTCTCTACCACTCTTTTAGCCAAATACAAAACTAAATTTCAAAACCTAAACCAGAAGGAATACTTTTGTAAATACTCAATTGGGTTTTTGGCAGGTGTAACCCTTGAATTGATCGCTGATTGGCAATGTGGCCCTTTAACGTTTTTTCTTGGTAATTAGGTCCTTGAATTTGGAAAGCTATAGCAATTAACCTAAATCTGTTAATAGGTGTCAAATTTCTAACAGAACCTGTCACATGAGTGTCATGTGAGAAATTTTTGAAGGGTAATGTTGGTATTTTACTATATATTAAGAGGGAAAATATTTAAAAAAAAAAAAACTGGGAGACTTTTAGGATAAAAATAAAAAGCTTAAAAGTTTCAAAATTCAAACAGCGTAAAACTAACATTAAATCTTAAGCTATTATACTAAACTGAAAATGTACAAAGCCAAACGAAAAAAATATTTAATTAATAAATTTTGAGAAAAAAGAAAATTAGTGATTTGGCTCAAATCTCAAGTCTTGGGGACCTGAAACATGAATCGTCCAAAGCTAGTTGATTGCCAACTATGGAGCCGGTAGCGGGCCACCGTGGGTGGTGTTGAGTTGTTGGAGGTGTCCGCCCATCATTGAACACGAAATCGGCTTTATCATATGGACTCCATTGGACACCAAGAGCAAGATATAACGAAGAAAGAAGAGGTATTACCGAAATTGGAGGAGTAGTCCATGGTGGACTTGGATTGTCGGGATTTGGAGTAGAAATTTCTTGAGTTTGGGAAAGAGGAGTCCTAAATTATTAGTTTTTATTCTGGTTCATTACCCAAAAAGCGACCAAGAAATGGTTTAAGATCATTATCCAAAATGTTAACAGGCAACTGTAACTAAAACACAAACAAAATACAATGATATATATATACACACACACACTAAACAAAAATAAATTGAAAAAGAATTTGAAGGCACCCAATGGTGTTATCTATGGGTAAACAAATCCAGGGAATGGGGCGGTTCTGCATCATCTTCTTAGTCATTTTTGTTTGAAATGAATATGGGATTGCAAATACCAAACAAACCTTAGATCATTCATGCAAAACTGATAGGTAGGGATTTATTGAGTATACCTGAGTCCATGATAGATGACTATAATCTGGATGATGAACCGAAGGCGGAAGCGTAAGAAATTGACTGTATGATTACCTGAGGGTTTGGTCTTCCACACAACCTAATCCCTAAAACACTCAGATGGAATTCCCTGTAACTGATGGCAGGCCACAGAGAGAATGAGCGTACGTGAAAAAGGGTTGGGGACCATAACCTAATATTATCTTTATGTAGTCCCTTGTTAGGTATCCATCATACCCAACTGGGTGACTAACAGGGTATCCACATTGGTATCCATACCTAGTTAGATATCTTGACCCAGCCTTATTAAATCACTTACTGGGTTCGCTCAAGAATAATATAGCCCAATGCAATTGTTAAAATATGTGGCCCAATATAGGAAATAGAATTTCCCAACAATCTCCCACTTGTGTCACATATGAACCAAATACAATTGTATTGCAAAACTGAAGTATGGCCATGAATATGCCATATTATTCCTGAATATCCCCGAAGTTGCAATCTCGTCCATCAGACATATTAGTACAAAATCAAAACGCTCGTCGTTGTACTTATTTGGATGGTAACTAGAACCCTCAATAATCACCGTACTAATATACCCGAATAACACAGATTGAATATGGAATGTGGCATAGAAATTACACGCAATGTGATTTACCGTGCCTATTTCCAACTGGTCCACCCGAAACTTTATTGCGATCAACTTTAGTCTTTCCCAGTTAGTGCATTACCGCAAATCTTATTGTTAACCACAATGGGAAAGCAAGAAAATATGAAATGCATCGTATAATATATATAATGAACAGAGTCTATAATGAAAACCATCATCAATAACCAAAGTGTTGCAGTATATAAACATAAACAAGTGTCAAACAATAAGTATCTAAACCAAATTACAGACTCCCACTAAAACTGCACACCATCCAAAAATAGAACACCTATACGAGCAGTATGCTCGTGAAAGACTTTAGGTGGTAAACCTTTAGTGAACAGTTCCGCTATCATAAAGTTTGTACCGATATGCTTAATTAACACTAAACAACTCTGAACTCTTTCTCTTACAGCTAGGAACTTAATGTCAATGTGTTTTGACTTTGATGAGCTCCTATTACTGTTAGAATATAGAATTGCTGAGTTATTATCACAATAAAGTTTCAATGGCTTCTTAATGCCATTTACTACACGCAGCCCGGTGACAAAGTTTCGCAGCTATATTCTCTGATTGGATGCCTCATAACAAGCTATGAATTCTGCCTCCATAGTTGAAGTAGCTATGAGTATCTGCTTGGCACTCTTTCAGGAAATAGCTCCTCCAGCTAAAAAAAAGATATAACCAGATATGGATCTTTTACTTTCTAGGCATCTCTCAAAATCAGAGTCGAAGTACCCAATGATCTCCAAAATTTCCGATCTCTGATAAGTGAGCACATATTCCTTTGTTCTCTGTAAGTACCTTATAACCCTCTTTGCTGCCTTCCAATAATCCACTCCAAGGTTACTCATATATCTGCCCAATATGCCAACTATGAACGCAAGATCCGGACGCGTACATATCTAAGCATACATCAGACTTCCTACAGCCGAAGCATAAGGAAACTGTTGCATGACTTCTTTATCAACATCATTCTTGGGGCTTTGGCTGAGGCTAAGTTTATCTCCCTTAGACACTGGAGTGTCCGTTGGTGTACACTTATCCATACAAAATCTACTGAGCACCCTCTTGATATAGCTCTTTTGTGATAACCCAAAGATACCCTGAGAGCGATCTCGGTGTATTTGTATACCTAATATAAAAGAGGCGACTTCAAGATCTTTCATTTCGAAATTCTTTGCAAGAAATCCCTTGGTGTCGTGCAATAAGCCTATATCATTACTTGCCAGTAGTATATCATCAACATAAAACACCAGGAAGATAAACTTACTCCCACTAAACTTATGGTATATACAATCATCATCAGGATTCACCTCAAAATCAAACGAGAGAATTACCTCATGAAATTTGTGATACCATTGACGGAAAGCCTGCTTGAGACCATAAATGAACTTCTTGAGTTTGTAGACCATAGACTTTAGATCTCCTGATACAAAGTTTTTTTGTTGCACCATATATATTGTTTCATCAATGTCTCCATTTAGAAACGCTGTCTTAACGTCCATCTGATGAAGCTCAAGATCATAATGAGCCACAAGTGCCATAATAACTCTAAATGAGTCCTTCAAAGCAACTAGAGAGAAGGTCTCTTTAAAGTCAATGCCTTCCTTCTGAGTAAAGTATTTAGCGACAAGACGTGCTTTATATCTCTCAACATTGCCTTTCAAATCCCATTTGGTCTTAAATATCCATTTGCAACCAATGGGCTTCGAACCTTCAGACAATTTGACGAGATCCCAAACGCTGTTGTCTCTCATAGACTTTATTTCCTCATTCATAGCATCGATCCACTTTTGAGAATTAGAACTTTGTTTGACTTGTATGAAGTTGATTGAAACATCTTCCACTATCCCAATGTCAAACTCATGTTCTTGGAGATATACGACATAGTCATCCGGAATCACACTTCTCATTTTTCTAGTGGACCTCCTTAAATGCACTAGTTCTTGAGGTTGTTGAGTTTGCTCTATAGGAGTATTGAACTGAACTGGAACAGGTACCTCCTGAACATTGTCTTGAACTGGAGCGATTGCATCTTGAATAATAATATTGTCAGGAATAGGATCCTGAGTGTCCTGACCATTGTCAATAGTAACCATAGGAAGAGGAACGAATTCCTCTTATAAGACAAAATTCCTAACCTTATCTTCCCTCCCAAACTCAATATCCTCATGAAATTTGGCATTTTTCGTTTCAAAGAAAGACTTTAATGTGGGATCACAAAACTTATAGCCTCTAAATCTTTCAGAATACCCTACAAAGTAGCAGCTTACAGTTCTTGAGTCCAGTTTCTTTTCATTCGGCCTGTAAGGCCTTTCCTCAGCTGGACAACCCCATATGTGTAAATGACTTATACTGGGCTTCCACCTAGTCCAGAGTTCATAAGGAGTTTTAGCTATTGCTTTGCTCAGTACTCTGTTAAGGATTTATGCTGCAGTTTTGAGTGCGTCTCCCTATAGTGATTCTGGTAAGGTGGAATGACTGATCATACTCCTTACCATATCCTTTAGTGTCCTATTACGTCGTTCGACAACACTATTCATGCTAGGTTTCCTAGACATAATGTATTACGGGACGATGCCGCACTCTTCTAAATACTTAGTAAAGGGCTCTGGACGTTGCTCACCTGATCCGTCATACCGATCATAGTATTCACCACCACGATCAGATTTGACAGCCTTAATTTTCTTGTCAAGCTAATTTTCAACCTCAACTTTATAAGCCTAAAATACGTCCAGTGATTGTGACTTCTCATAAATTAAGTATATGTACCCACAGCGAGAATAATCGTCTATGAAGGTGATAAAGTACTGTTGTCCATTCTAAGAAGCCATATGGAATGGACCATAGATATCTGTATGTATCAGTTCTAGGACGCCAGAGCTCCTATTGGCACCTAACTTCCTAACGTTTATTTGTTCCCCCTTTATACACTCAACACAGACTTTAAAGTCTGCCAAATCAAGGGGACCAAGGATCCCATCAGACACAAGACATTTAATTCTTTGTTTAGAAATGTGTCATAAGCGTCTGTGCCACAGCATCGATGCAAGAAAATCCTTAGCATTTTCCTTGTTTGGCAAAGAGCCCCGTATAATTTCCAGAATAGAGCACTTCATGATCATGATACTCATACAATTAGACTTTTTCCAAAGCTCAAAGTTTCTTTTATCCTCAGTGGAACTTTCTTCCGTAAGAGCAGTGGGTTGATCCTTTCTGAGTGTCAGGTCAAGATTTATACAACCCAGTATGATCATGACATTCTCTTTCCAGGCCTTAAAGTTTATGCCCATAAGTACAGGAATAATACTCAAATTGGCAGATACATTAGCAGCAGAAACTAAATAGAGAACAAAATAAAACCATAAATTAACCATGCTCATAACTTAAATGTCACATATAGACATACAATTTATTCATAAAATATACAAACAGACATATATCAAATAATAATATAAGGTGGGCTACCATCATAAGATACCTAGTATAACATTAATAGGACTTCCTTTGGGCCAACGTATTAACTTGTAAGTGGTACTCTCAGATGTAATAATCAAATACTGACAATAAATCCTGTCAAATAATAAACCTTCTTTTGGGCCGATTTATTGTCTATATGGAAACTAAACAACCGTCACATACTCATTATCATAAGTGTGTTTATTGTCGTACCAAATAACTACCTTCCTTTGGACCGATAGTTATCCGCATTAACAACAAACCCACAACATCTTTATACGTTAGACGAAACAAAACTATACAACAGAGGTTACTTTGACAACATGTTGCTTTATCGTATTTAATCTAATATACAAGACAAATGGTGCAAAGAAAATTAACCGAAATGCCCGAAAATCGACTAAAAAATAGCCGAAAAACTGAAAATTTCTTCGCTGGCAGAATCGATCGACTGGCTGGTAGAATTGGTCGACCGATTCTGCCAGTTTCAGTTTACCACTTGGTTGACCAAAAACCATAGAGATGAAATGTAGCTCGCGGCAACTTTCGGTCGACCGAATCTTACAGTGACCAAAATTGTCAGATTCGATCTCTGAAATTGACTCGTCACTTTATCAACCCTAGAACCAAATAGGGTTTTCAACGGACAAAGTGAGGATCGCTCTAGTCCTTAGTAGGTCGAAAGTAGGTTGAAACTCCATAATTTAAGTCAAAAATGACCGAAATCAGCCCAAAATTCGACCTAAAACTCAATTTTGCCGAAAATCAATCATGCATGAATAGGGTTTTCGGTAGACCGAAAACTAGAATCAGTTTACCGAAAACACTGTTCACAGTACAGATCTGAAAATTTTCAAATTCGCTTAAATAGCTTCAAACATCAAAATAAACCCGAAAATCATGTTTTTGGCTCCAAATCCGAAATATGAACGACCCAAAAGCCAAAATCTAACTCTCATAGCATCAAATACTCAATAAATCATGTAAAATTACATATCATGCATATATAATCTAAACCCTAGAAATCCAAATAGGCATAGATTATGAAAACCACAGACATGCATGAAAACCTAATTAATTTTAACATGAAATCATGTTCAGATACCACTTATTGAGAATGAATATGGGATTGCAAATACGAATTATAAATCCTAGATCATTCATGCAAAACTGATAAGTAGAGATTTATTGAGTATACCTGAGTCCATGATATATGACTTAATCTGGACGATGAACCAAAGGCGAAAGCGTAAGAAATTGACTATATAATTGCCTGATGATTTGGTCTTCCATATAACCTAATCCCTAAAGCACTCAGATGGAACTCTCTGTAACTGATGGCAGGCCGCAGAGAGAATGAGCATACGTGAAAAGGTGGTGGGGACCATAACCTTAATATTATCTTTATATAGTCCCTTGTTGGGTATCCATCACACCCAACTGGATGACTAACATGGTATACACATTGGTATCCATACCCAGTTAGATATCCTGACCCAGTCTTATTAAATCACTTATTGGATCTGCCTAAGAATAATATGGCTCAATGCAATTGTTAAAATATGTGGCCCATTATAGGAAATAGAATTTCCCAACAATTTTATTGAGAAAGTCGAGGTTGCAGTGAGTCGAAGTAAATGGACAATAGTGGTGAGAATACGGATTCGGCAAGAACTTTGGTACAGTGGCACAATTTTACATTCCAGGTTATCAAATTGTTTTGGTTTAGTATGAATGCAAGACATTTTCTTAGGAACTTTTTTCAATTTGGATTTGATTATTTTTAGGTAATTATGGTAATTGATTTTGTTAGGTCCAAGGCATTGACAAGTGTTGGCAAACAATTGGCAAAAACAATAAACTCAAGTTGTTGTGAGAAAACTAACAAGTTGTTACAACAGGTCTGCTGATGTTGTAAAACATTTGTTGCAACAGATTTACAGGATTGCTCGCAATGGATTTACACAGGCCGAAAATCCAATTTTGAAAACTTTTTGTTCTTGCATTTTTTGGCCTAATTTTCCTTATTAAACGTTTCTAGAAGGATAATAAGGATTATTTCTGATGGAATTTCGTGACTAAGCTAGGCCTAATTGATTGAGATATTTTATCTCATTTTTCCTTGATTAAGTTTCCATTTTTAGATTGATTCTTGCTCTTTATTACCTCAAATCTTGGATAATAATTTTTTACAGGTGTATAAGCAGAATCAAGATAATATTTCGTCCATTATGGTGCAGAATATGTCCTCATTAAATTAATATAATTAATTTTATGAGCCGTCAGAATTTTCAGGCAAAATCTGTTGCAACAGATTATGCTGTTTATGGAAAGTTTTCTTATTTGATTTTGATTGACTCTAATTAATTGTGAAATCAATTTTTGTCTTTAAGGAAAGATTTTAGGGGTATAAAAGAGTGATTTCAGAGCCAAAATCGTGGAGAACTTCTCTCAATGTACCTGGAAACTTTTTAGGGACAATTCATGAAAGTTGTTGCAATAGATTTCAGACTGTCCAAATAAGGAATGACAACAGATTTTGTGGCAAATCATTCCTTTATTATTTTCAGTCTATTCACACCAAGGGAGCACGAAATTGGGGCTGGAAATTCATCTATAAAAGCTCATCAAGTCCAAGGGATTTGTATGTACTTCATAGAGAAAAATATACTGTAATAGAGCTTTTATTTTGTGCCCAAACTATGAGAAAAAGAGAGCATTTGTAAAAGAGTTTTGGGAGTTTGGTTTTGTGTAAGCCTTGAATGTTCTTAGAGTAATTAGCTCTAGGAAAATCACTTGAGATTGTAAAAGTCCTTCGGGAGAAGGACTGGGTGTTCTTCAGGAGAAGATAGGTTCTAGTGCATAGGAGGGAGTCCTAGTGTGTGAAACTGAAAGCACGCCGTTGCAGAGAAGATTGATCCAGCTATTCAAGGGAGTTCAAGAGCTTGGAGTCAAGTAAGACGAGTGGAGCTCGCTGAACATATTGAGTGAAGACTCAAACACGGTGCATCAAGATATGAGGGAGTCTTTCTTGTTTAAGTTATTGGTGTTTGTACTTTAAAAATTTCTACTGATATGTTTCTTTCTCTGGGCGTGGCCCCATGGAGTAGGTTATTGAAAAATAGCCGAACCATGTAAAAATCTCTGGTGTCATTTATTTTACTTTAATTTCGTTATTGTGATTGTTTTTCCTGTAGTACACGTTTAATACTTCATTGTTGCAACAATAACAATACGACTAACTGTTGCAACAGCAGCGGAATTCCTCTAACTGTTGCAATAACAACAACGACAACTAATTTTTATATTTATTTATTTCTTAAAATAAATCAAAAAATTGGTATACCTGCAATCTTGGATCTTTCAGATTTAAATGTTAAAGTTTTTATTTTTCTCTTAAAATTTTCTATTTTTTTCCCTCAAAAATAATTTTCCCTCTAAATCATTTGGTAAAGTGAAATACCAATGATAACCTTCAAGAATTTCTCACATGACACTCATGTGACTACTTCTGTTAGAAATCTGATGCATATTAACAGATTGGGCTCAATTGCTATTGTTTTGCAAATTCAAGGACTTAATTGCCAAGGAAAAAAAATTTATGGGCCATATTACCAATCTACGACAAATTCAGGGACTAAATATGCCAAAAACCTTACTCAATTTTCATGGTAAAAGTTTGCACAAATATATTGATGTGGCATTATTTTAAATCACATTCCAACTCACCTTAAAGTGAGATCACATTATTTAACTTTTTTTATAAAAAAAGATATCACTATTTAAGCAAATTTTTTATTCCAAAAAAAAAGCATATCTAGTACGAGTCATGATAAGAAAGGAGAAAAATTTGGCTTTAACATTATGTTAGATTTAAAAGGCATTTCAATTCTCATATTGTGAATTTATGATGAGCTTGTATTTCATCCTATCTTTTATTTAGTAGCCATAAATGCTTGGGATTGTAACCAAATGCGGCTCATTCACAAATCAAGTGGGTTTCAGGTCCTAGATACAAATATTTGTTTTGGTGCTTGTAGTAAAATGACCGAATTTTGGATCCATTTGAAGAAAATATCTGCTTTTCTAATACTATTGCGAAATGATTGGTATATCAGTTGATATACTAAAAGCATAATTATAGAATATATCTAATATGAAAACTTATATACTCATTATATAAATTAAAGTTGATATATAAGTAGATACGCAAGTATAAAAATATATATACTAGGATATTTAGCTTAAAAAAAAGAAAAAAAAATAGACATTTACTAAAACCAAGTGCAAAAAAAAAAAAAAAAAAAAAACATCTACTCTAATTTCCCTACTTTTCTTACTTGAAAAAGACGTTATCAATGCGTACTATCTTCGTAGTTCTTACTTATGATGAGTGTGATTGACTAATTTTAGATACTAGTTTTCAACTTTAATGGACTCTGTCTATTCAAAGTTCAAGGGAACACTCGCGACAAAAAATAAAGAGTACTAAAAAGAACGTGATAGTATTTAATTTTATTTCGTCTTTGAAAAAAAATGTGTTGTTTCAAGTGTTTTTCAAGTTGTTGTCTTTACGAGTTCTTTTTTTTTTTTTGGCTGAATTGCTTTTTTTTTTTTTTTGAGGGGGCTGAATTGTTTTTATGAGTTCTAGTGTTGTTTTTTCAAAGATATATTTGGGTTGATTTTATTTTGGCTCTGAATTATAAGGTCAATATCAATTTAGTCCATGAATTTTGAAATATGTCAATTTTGCCCCCTAGTATTATATTTTTGTGTCAATTTTGGCCTCTGAACTTTTAAATGTCGAAGTATGGTACCTTAATAATTTTTTTTTGTCCCAACTTTCATCTCTAACCATTTCTAATGCATTCTCACTAAAAATAGTGTGTTAATGGTATGTCAAATTTAGCATACATTTTGTAATACCACCTTAGTCTAAGGTTATTAGATTAGGAGATGTTATCATTGAATTCCTTAAACTTAAAAAAAATACGGAAATATTTTTTTTTATAAAATAAATATCTCATTAAAGTCTCTATTAAATTCATAAAGAAAATAGTAATAATAATTTGAAAGTCACGTAAACTAAAGAAAAACTTTTAAAATTATAAAATATCATTAACAGAAAATAAAACCTAGAAAATGTTCTTTCAATTTAAATCTAGACCACTAGACTACCATGTCGTCAAGTCGCCTCATCACTACCATCCGATATGCTACTATTCATCACCTGAAAAATATTAAATAATATAATGAGCTAAAAGCCCAGTAAGTAAACCACAATGCACATAATTGATGAGGCATGCTTTAGTTATTTTCTAAAATATTTTCTTTGTGATCTTTTTATAACTTTGAAGACTTTTCATTTTAATCCTTAGGAGCGTTTAATACAATGCCTAAGCTTTTGGTAACCAGTGGACCGTGATTGCTGAACCAGTTTTTATTTTGCTACCGACTCTTTGTAGAACCGTATTAGAGGTATAAAGTGAGCGCACCTAGCCTATGGAGCTACACACACATTAATGATCTCAAAAAAGGGCCTATCGTCCCCGGAGTCAAAATCATATGGGGCACCTCCCTAATATAATCTATTATCATTTATCCTTGGTGGGTATGCCGATCCCCCACGTCCCGTGCCCACTTAGTCCTCTAGACATAGATACATATCAATTTCTTTAAAATCTTAGCTTTCAAAATCTTTAATTAAACTTTTAGAAAAATCATTCCATTGTAAACTTTTGTTCTTTTGAAACATACCATTTTAGAAAATAATATCATGCATATGGATGACCATGCCTCACATAAAATAATATGTTATATGTTATCAATTTCTACGTAAAATACATATAACACATA
This sequence comes from Trema orientale, assembly GCA_002914845.1. NCBI lineage: Eukaryota > Viridiplantae > Streptophyta > Magnoliopsida > Rosales > Cannabaceae > Trema > Trema orientale. The sequence continues at coordinate 214,738 of JXTC01000181.1, forward strand.
ATTATACATTGTAAAACATATAAACAATTAGTATAGTTAAGTATGGTTTACTTACCTTAAGTCCAAGTAAAAATAAAAAATTAAGAAAAATGAGAATATCCTCCGAATACTTACGACTTACGTGCCACGCCTACATTATCGGTATTATAAGTGCAAATTTGCTTAATTTATTTTTTCTTATTTTAATGAAATTTCTCGAAAGACTATTTTATCTTTGAAGCACTTAAAATGAACATAATTTATGTATAAAATTGAAAATATCAAATATAGAATATAATCAGCATCTCATGCAATAATCCCACAAACAATTTTATAGAATATGCTTGTAGTTTTGAACTCCGAAAATTAGTATAAAAATAATAACCAAAACTGACAATAGCTCATATAAAAATTATATCTCATTACTCACCAATCAATTTGACGTAAAATTTCACAGCAACATTTTTAACACAATAATTTACCATAAAAAATTAAAAGAAATCACAAAATACACTTAAAAATAATATTTATGTATTTTTAGAATTTAAACACATAATCTGTCAATTTCGTTTTTTTTCTGACTAACAGGTACAAAATGATTTATTTCTCCTACTACAAAATTATTTTAATACTGAAACTTTTAAGAGACATATTAGACATATAGAAACACAAGTAAAAATTTTTATTGGCTCAAAAAATAACGTTAACTAATTATTCATAATTTATAACCATCCTCTTATAAAACTATCAGCACCAAATTACAACAGTACACACAAAATTTAAAAAATCATGAACATTAATCTATTAAGAAACACTATCTATAAATTTTACAGTTATTATATAACATATCTAAAAATATATCCTACAACTATTAGATCATGGAGAGCTCTATAAAAATAATATAAAATCAGGAATCACATAAAAGTGTTTATTGACAGATTTTCAGTACACTGACAACATGTAATCAAATATTTATTATTATTTAATTAAAATACTATCGGTTCCGAAAACTTTTCAGACTAAACTAGACATCTCCAGAAAGATCTACGAAAAAGAAGAGTACAAAAATAAATTTTGATCTATTTATAAAAATTCATAGAACACAGAGATCAGTTTTATGAGAAAATAAAACAGTGACATGTTTATACTAAGGAACATTAAAATCACAAAATAATCAATAAAATTATGTTTAATCACATAAATACAGTCAATTAAGACTCATTATCATATCTATAAAAAAATAAAAAAATAAAAAATTAGAAGAAGTATGTGTAGAGATTTTACTCGCAAAATCAAATAAAACTGACAAAAAAAATCTTGTAATTCTTGGACTTAGACTTCTCTTGGAGATTAAAAATTTAAAGATGGAGAAATAGACAAAGAATGATGCTTAGAGAATTTCTTTTCTGTATTTTTAGAGAGATGAGGAAGAGATGGAGGTGGCTAGGGTTTAGAGAAGAATAGAAATATAAATATTATTAACAATATATATATGTATTATTAAAACCCTATTAATTAAACTATTTGTTTCCTTTTTTTTTTTATAAGTCATATAAATGACTTCTTCACGGCAGCCCTTTTTTTTGTTTTTTATATTTAGTTTAATTAATATATATATATATATAAATCTAATTTCTATTTAAATATTAATATATATATATGTATATATATTATATGAAATTCAAAAATAAAACAATGGCATAAATGATTTTCTTTTTTTTTTTTTGCTTTTTTTTTACATGACACTTAAATTATATATATATCTTATAATTAAATACTATATTATGTCAATTAAATATTAATAATATTAATAACAACAATTACTTATTTAAATAACTTCAAATATATATATTAGATTATACTAATTACACATTTTTATTATTCTAAGAATCTACAAAAATTTTATTAGGCATGTAAGACAATTAGATTCATAGTACACTCATAACAAAATATAAAATGACAAATAAAAATTCTTAACATGTAGTAAATGTAAACTTTACATTATAATTTTAAATCAGGGCACGTATACGTCGATCGAGCACTGTTAGAGATTATCACTGCATAGAATCAAGTTAGACACAAATAATACATAAATTAAATAACATTAAATGCAATTAATAACAAGTAATACTTAGCAATTCTAGGGCATTCTAATAATGAGTATTACACATTTTTGACTTATGCTCCAATAATTTCAAGCTAAAATAATTGCTATAGGTATGTGAATATTACTTTCATTTACAAAAAACTGTTCCATCATTTTCTTAATTAGTATTACATTATCTAACCACGATCCAACTGCTCATTGCATGACAATATTGCAAATTTAAAGCTCATACTATTCTTTGGGTCACATTTGAAATGAAAAATAGCACATATGATAAAAATGATGTTAAATTTAATAATGCCATTGGAGACTATTTTTTAGCTCAAATGCTAAATATTTGGCTTTGATATATGATATGGCATGCTTATTAGAGATGCTATAGGAGCCAAAATTAAGACTAATATATAGTTTAGAGGCCAAAACTGAGATATAAATGTAGTTCAAGATAACAAAGTGTCACATTTCAAAAATTAAGGGGTACAACTGAGATTAACCTCATAATTTTGGAAACGAAAAGTGAAATTAACCCTATTTATTTGCTTCATGTTGCCGTTTTTTGAAACCATGTCGTACTTTTCTGGATCTTGTCATCTTTTATACTTAATAGTGTCTTGAATTTGTGGTTTTTTCAAGTTTGAATATTTTAGTTGTAGTCTAATTTTAGATTATTTTCTTTTTAGCTCCTCAACAATAACCCAATCCTATTTTGGTCACGGACCATTTTTTCAATTTTTAATTTTTGTTTTTGATAAGAGGTGGGGGGTTTGAATCTTAAACCTCTACTTTGGAAGTGAAGCGGAGTCTTAATCCTGGACTTTTAAAATTTTAAGTTTATCCAATCCAATCTATTACAATCTAATCTAATTCATTACAATCCAATCCGATGCTATAATCCAATCCCAGTCCAACTTAAACAACAAAAGTCATTTATTAAGTGCACCAATTTTACAAAGGAAAACTCAATTCTGTATCAAGAACCTTTCAAAAGAAAAAGTATTAAAAAAAAAAAAAATCAAGATACAAAACTCTAGTCTTGGCAATGGCAGCAGAGAATCTGTCTCTGTCCCCTCTTGATTGCTTCATACTAGATAACCACATGATTTACTTCACCTTGTAAATATTACTTAGTTATCTAGTTAATAAAATAAACAGATATTAAGCTAATGGATCGTTATCATATTATACACAAACAGAAAACCCAAAAAGAAAACCAAAAAAGGGTAGTAGAATCTCCTCAAATCACAACCAAAAAAATTGAGAACCCAATCTCTACTGCTTGTTTCCAAGCGCATTATATATATTCGTTGAAATGGCAATTACGCTTGTCACTACTGCCAAGACTATCATTATTGTTGCCATGGTCCTATCCCTTTTGGTAGATATACCATTAACATCCCTACAAATATTCAAAAACAGAACAAAAAGAACAATGTCAAAATGAGAAGATTAAGATTAGAAAAATGGACGATTCTACAAGGTCTTTTGGATTCAAATGACATTTTCAGAACGACTTTAGACTAGTAACAAAAACTATGATCTTGATCTTTTATGACCGATAGGCACAAATGTTATGAATATGAAATCAGAAAAGGTTATTATTTTCATTACAAGTTATATGATAATCATCTTGATAAATAGGTTTTTTTTTTTTTTTTTTTAAATGTCATTCTGTGCCAAAGTTATGCTGATCTTGGTGAAAATCCCAACAGATTAAACATGTCGTTTTTTAAACAGATAGAAAGAAAAGAGTACAAACCTCAAAGCAATAGCACCAGGAAATATGAAGGCAAGGCAAACTGCAGAGGTTGAGCCCACAAACTGAAAGAGGTACCAAATGTTTGGGAAGGCTATGGCTGCTAAGTATGAGAAGACCAGAAGCACAATTGTAAGAGCTACAAATCTTTTGGTATCCGAGGCCAAGAGGGGCTTCTTGGGGAAGAGAAACTCGTCTATGTTTCCTCTTAATGAGAAGTTCAGTAAAGGAAAAACCAGCATTAGATGAAGTGCATAGCTCAACCGAACCGCGGCATTTAGCAGCGCACCCGTTGATGTATCTGAGCTTCTGTCAAAATTGACAAGTATGTCTGACTCGATTGAATCTCCGAATAGTAGGTATCCGAATAGGCCGATGGCGAAATAGATCGCAGAGCAAAGAACTAACGAGATTCGAACGGCTGTGATCATGTCGGATTGTTTCCCGAGCTCGAAACCAATTGGATGAACTGTAGGAATTGGTAAGATAAAAATAAGTACAAGATGTCCTGCTTTGCTTATAGAGTTGAACATTTGTAACGTTTCTTAGTTCTTACCATTGAAATGAAAAGTGAAGGCTGTTACAATGACCGGGACAGCAGTAAAAAGGTCAAAGAAGGATGTTTGTTCGTCCAATTGAGGTACTAGTCTGGGATTCCTGGTTTTGCCTTGGACAAGTGCTATAATTGCCATCACAGAACATATTGCAACAAAAATCACAGCTAGGAGAACCGATACGGCCGAGCTGAACTTCAATGATTCTGACAGAACCCCAAAAACCCAGATGGCAAAATGAGAAAATTTCACAAAAAATGAGTTCAAATTAACTTGTATCAAAGTTCTGCCATAAACCCAATCCAGCTAAACTCAAGTGCTTTTAATTTCAGACAGGAACAGAACAACATAGTTGTGTACGTTCTTATATTGTTAGTAGTAGTGACTAACCTACACGCTTAAGTAAAACCAAAGGAAGCATAACAACGACGACAGTGACTAAGAGAGCAAATTCACGCGAGTTCCACCAATGGATTCCAAACCATTCTTGCAAAACTCCCAAGTGTACGGTTCCACCATTTTGACTTCCAGAAAGAACGTCAGCTGAAATTAAAAGGATAAAGAATAAACAGAGTATATATGATCAGATCTTTCTCTAAATTCTTTTTACATGAAAATGAAAGTGTACCCTTTTTATAAAATCACCAAAACAATTATGGGGTTCAGCTAAATCTTCGGTTTTTGATGCAAAAACTCTAAATTTACTAATATCAAATACTAATACTTGTAATCAAAAATAAGAAATAAAAACTAAAAGGTACAGAAGCTTTTACCGATTATAATGAGGTACATGATCAAACACCCAAGATTAGTAATCATCACACAAACTTGTGTGGCCACTGACCCGGCCCGACCAAACGACTCGTTCATGACTCCGGCATAGGTGATGGACTCGCCGGAATGTGTAAATCTCATCAAGAACTCCACCGAGATTTCAACTAAAATACCAACTATCACAATAAGAACAAGAGCTGGTATTATTCCCAGGACTTTAAGGGTCGCCGGAATCGACATGATTCCGGCGCCGATTATGCTAGTGGCGATGTTGAACACCGCCCCCGATACCGACGCAGGATTCACCCCCGGTGGCCCATGTGACGTAAGGAGCGGCGCGTGTACTTCAGTCGCCGGCGACATGTTCCGGCGGTAATGAGTTTTTTCTGGTTGGTTGGTTGGGTTTGATGGCTCAGAGGTTTATGGACCACTTGTGAGTTGTCCTCTAGTACGTAATTAAGCTTTAATGTCTTTTATATATGTAACTGGATTGGCTTCTTTGGGTTGGTCAATTTACTAAACTATCCTGGGTGCAATTACCTCTATGACCAAGTTTAGGGCTGTTATAGTGAGGGTAAGATTGGAATGATGGGTTAGAATTGTGAGAATTTGTTAATCATGAGAGCAGGACAGCTTGGAGTGGGGGTGGTATATGCCTATATGGAATTATTAGGAGGATCTAATTGTATGTATAGGGAGCTTTTGTGCAAAATAGGGACAGGAAACTGTATCTGGACGATAAACCGGCTATTATGGTTGTCTGAACTATATGTGAAAAATAGGGCTAGAGTCGTCAAATCTGGTTTTTTAATGGCCAACAAACAAATATAGTAATCCTATTACTAGATCTAAATTTTAATCATTGAGCCACTAAATTAAGTTTTTGATTTATCCTTTTTCTAATTTATGGGCCAGGTTAATTTAATGAGTACTCGTCATTTAATGGACTTGAGACGGCTAAACTAATCAAAAACTTGCACGTAAGTTCCACCAACAAATACGAATAGGACCTAGTGAGACTATGTTAAACGTAACTTGACTTTTGAAAATAGAATAGACAAACTCGTGTACAACTTTGAAAGTTAATTTTCCCTTAAAAAAAGTCGATTTATGTGACAAATATATAGTCATGAAATGTACGGTAGTGCTAATTACAGTTCTAAGAATATTTGTTTAGACTTTATAAGAAAACATTCAAAAACTGCAATTAATAATACTTTGCTGTTAGCAGAAGAAATAGATATTGCACATGTTTTGCACATGGTTTTGGACAAGGTAGAGAAAAAATGTCTCATATTAGACGCGATGATGATGGTTGATGGTTATGATCATTTATTGTTATATTTGTTCAAATCTACGGCACAATTTGAACAAATAACCCATAGCCCATAGCGTGGCCTACGCCAAATTCTAGAGAGTCATGTGCGGCCGCGCAAGCTCAAGCGCGGTCGCGCCACTCTGTTTTTATGAAAAAATTGTGTTTTTTCAGAACGAGTATTTTAAAAAATTGTGTCTTTTTAGTCTTTTTACAACAGATACAACCGTACACCAAAATATAATAAAAGGGACACATTTATGGATGAAAATTGTATAATTTTCTAAGATCCTTTGTGAGTTTATTCCAGAAGTAAAAGTTTTCTTAAATCCAAATTGGGGGTTCTTTCACTTTTGCTTGATGCAAACTCTCCAAAGGCTTGTCATATCCTAGAAGTGATTTGCATGTGTTTTCCCTTCAAACAATCTAACCGAGAGGGAGCAAATAAAGGAAAGCATCTTCTGATGTGTTTCAAGTTTCCATTGTTTAAGATTTTCTAATAATTATTGGTATGAGACCTACAATCTCGAATATTACATGGTATATGTAACAATAGTATTTATGTTTTAACCGTAGAAATATGAGCTTGTGTCGTCCTTTATCATCATTAATTGGTATGATGAGACTTATCTGGAATCCATGCCAATTAATGGTTATAGTATGAGTATGAGACTGTGATAGTGCTAATGGGAATTTCGTGGTAAATCTTGCACATGTGAAACTCATGTAAATCAATGGCTATGATAGATATATTTATGACTGGTAGGAGTCATGTTGTGGGAGTTTCGTGGCGAAACTTAAGTGGAACCAACCCATGCCATTTAATGACAATAATTGGTACGAGTCATGTGGTGGAGCTTTATATTGAAACCACGACAATCATAGTAAATGACCTGAGGGGCGCGTTGTTTTTCTTTTATCACCCTTGATTACAGTAAGAAATTAGTACATATAAAATTTACAAAGTCCAAATGTGATATAAATGTATAGGGCACTAGGTTTTTTTAATCTATTTATATATATTATTTTGACCAATTAAAATTGATTATGTATATTTTTTATAATAAAAAATAAAGAGAGAAAAATATTAAATAATTAATTTTTATTTATTTTTTTTCAATTATCTAAATTATGATATTCATTAGATAATTAATCTAACAGTTAAAAAAAATATTTACAAATAGAAAAAAAAAAGGAAAAAACTTATTAAGTTGAGAATCATATATATATATATATAATATTTTGCAGTTGGAACGACGTGAGACAAGGCGAGGAACAAAGGAAGATATTGAACTAGGCCAAACATGTGGGACAAAAGGGGTAGGCCCTTTCATGACATCACAGAGAGACGAATGGAGAAGAATGGTTATGCGGTGATGATGGCGATTGGAGAGGTTGGTATCACACTTGCTTTTGTGATGGGGAGACAAACTGATAACCAGCAAGGTGGCTTTTCGATGTGAATTAGATTAATGGTACTCAAGATCAGCACCACCATTATTGAAGGTCAAAGTATACATAAAAACTTTCAATGGCCATATGCAAATTGTATTAATTAATTTAAAGCAAAGGGAAAGCAATCTCTCTAATAAATCGAGATAAGATCTTTAGCCAGCTGATAACATCATGCGTATATATATTCGGTTAAAAAAAACAACAATACCATATGACTGATACATATGTGTATCTTATCAACAAGTGATCTGATTTCTCCTTTCGTCATATCATCAACTTCTTTATACGTTATTATGTTCTCTAGAATAACATGCTGGTCCTTTTGTTTTTCGCTTAACCTAAAAAGTATTAGTTTGTATTTGATATTTCAATCTTAGTATATTTTACTAGTGAACATTTTTTCAAAAAAAAAAAATTACTAATGAACATATTTAGAAAAATACGGGGTGAGAATTAAATCGCAAATAATAAAGACGATATATAATAATATTTTCAGAAATTCATTATAAAATTAATTAAGTGTAGGCTGAAGATTCATAATTTTCTTTAAACATATGTATAATACGATTAGTCTAACACTAAAATACGTTATATATAAATTTTCTATAAAAAAAAATATTCCATTTGCCACATAGTTTAATATGATTTTTCACAAGTTTTACATACTATTTATTGATAATTGATTAAACATCAAATAATTCAAAGCAAAATCATTTCTAATTACGTGATAAATAATAACAGATTAAACAATCTATTGGGGAAAAAGATAAACCAAATTTGAGAGAAAAATTTTAAGAAAAAAATACTGAAAATTAAAATTGGTGGAAATTATTTTATACGGCTGAACCATTCGTCCGTGTATTATATGTATGTAATATATTTTGAGTGAAAAGTGAGAATACTTTTAGTAAGTTTGACAAAAATACATGATTCCGTTGCATAATTCAAAAATACGCTGTGTACGTGTAGAACAGGTATATATATTACGTAAAATTGCTAGCAAAAATATTCATTTTTGCGTTAAATAATCTTACAAAAATTAGTACTTTCATCTTGTGAGCGCATAATAAGCAGTAATTACATTCATATACAATGTCGAGATTTAAAGCTCAAATCTCTCAATTTTTTTGGGAAAAGTTCATAAATACTCATTTTTAAAACTATATTTTTATAAATACCCGTTTTTTATTTTTATTTCATAAATACCTGTTTTTATACATTTTTTTTTGGAGAAATGTAGACCACCACTGTTTTACATATGAAATATAGACCACGGTATATATTTCATGCATTAAATGTATACCGCGGTTCACATTTCATGAATAAAATTTACACTCAAAATTGGCACACATTTTAAAATGTGTACCGTTCATATTTTACACATGAAATGTGTACCTCATGGATAAAATTTACATTATAAATATGGACCACTCATATTTTTCATATGAAATGTGGACCGTAAAAGCGGGTATTTTTTAGAGAAGTTTTAAAAACGGGTATTTTTGAAATAAGTTGTAAAAAACAGGTATTAGGTGTAATTTTCACTTTTTTTTTTTATCACCACAAAAGAAAAATCCAAAATCCAGAACTATTAATCGTGATCAAATTAGGAAACATAAAAAAGAAAAAAAAAAGAGATAATATCATTTTTATACCTTGTATTTTAGTAATTTGTTTAGTTTGTACTTCGTATTTTGGTTATTATTAACATTGACCCTTAGATTTAATATTTGTTACAAATTTATACCTGACACCAATTTAGAGCAGTTAATTTATCAAAATGATTCAATAAATTTATTTTCGGATTAATTTTTATATAATTTATTTTCAATTTTTTTAAATGGCATCTTGGTGAATTAACTTTTCTAAATTGATTTGTAACAAATTTCAAATCTAAGGATCAATGTTGATAATAACTACAACACAATGTATAATTTGAACAAAATATCAAAATACAAGTTATAAAAGTGATATTATCAAAAAGGAAAAAAAAAAAAAAAGCCAATGTTCTTTCCTTCGTGGAATATTGAAACTTCTAAAATTATTGACTACTTCGGCAAATAAAACCACAAACTACTATTTATTGCATAATTTTTTTGGGATTGGCATCATTAATCTTCAATTATTTTTGTGTACTTTTTTGGGAGAGTGGAGGAAATAGTGATAGGTAATCGATTAATTTTAAAAATATCTTAAATGTACATATGACTAATCCCATCTGGTGCGAAGAAAGTTACTTGCTTCGTTGGCAGTATATATGCTCGTAAAATTTTAGCTACAAGGATAACATACACGCATTAAAGTGATCAGTACTTCACAGAAGTGATACTTTTGTTTGCTTGTTCTAGACAAATCCTTAAAAGGATCAAATAAGTGAGTTGGCACCAACTGCTTGTTATTGAAGCTGATCTTTAGTCTCATTATATGCTTTTCCTTGATGTAAATATTTTGGGCCACATAATAATGAACTCCTTGCTAGAGAAGAAATTATGTGGAAACAAAAATCCATAGTCAAATGGATAATAGGAGATAGGTGCACTCGTTTCTATTTTTCTATTCATTATGATTCGTCGGTGCCGTAATTTTATTGACTATGTAAAAGATAACAATGGAAATTGGCTAGGTAATAGATTGGATATTAAGAATACTATTTGTTAGAAGTTTCAGAATCTCTTCTTATCTAATGGATGTAATTATCCCCTTGACCTTGAAGGATTAGTTCAAGATTCCTTCTTCAATGACATGAAGGAGTCTTTAGCTAAAATCCTATCCGATGAGGAGATTAAACTGGCACTATTTGAGTTTGATCTGAACAAGGCCCCAGGTACAGATGGTCTCCCAGGATTATTTTATCGAGCTTGCTGGTCCAGTACTCATTATGATTTAATTACAATGGTCCGAGAGTTTTTTTATCTCAGGGATGCTCTTACCTATCCTAAATGAAACAAACATTGTCTTGATCCCTAAGGTGGAGCTACCTACTAAACTGGATCACTATTGTCCTATCAGCTTATGCAACACAGTCTATAAAGTTATTTCCAAGATACTTGCCAACAGGATCAAGCTTCTCTTACCTTTCTTAATTTCTCTGACTTAGAGTGCATTTGTTAAAGGGCGATTTATCGCAGACAATTCTATGGTGGTATAAGATATCCTCCATACAATGAAGAAGAAACGTGGTAGTAGTGGTCTCATACTTTTGAAACTTGATATGGAAAAAACTTATGATCGACTGGAATGGGAATTTATCCAGATCGTATTCACCAATTTCAGTTTTTCCACTACCTTTGTTCACTGGGTGTTGGAATGTGTGTCTTCTCAGACGTCTAATATTTTACTTAACGGAAGTCCAACTAGTAAGATTGTCCTTGAGCATGGCTTACACTAAGGGGACCCTATATCACCATATTTGTTTATCTTAAGCAGCGAAATCTTTATCACACTTGCTTTTTCATGCGGAAGCTACAGGAGAAATCCATGGAATTAAAATCTCCAGAGGTGGTCCTAGTTTTAACTATCTCTTTTTTGCAGATGATCTTCTCCTGTTTGGTAGAGCAACCATGCGTGAGGCAACCAAATTCCAGAATTGTTTGTCTAAATACTGTGAATATTTGGGATAGAAGGTCAACGTGCAGAAATCCATAATCCATTTCAGTCAGAATTTCAATGGTAGAAATATGCGAGAAGTGGCTTTTTGTCTTTGGTATAAACGTGTTAAAGCACCAGAGAAATACTTAGGCCTTCCCCTGATGTTCTCGGCATCTAAATCAAATGATATGAAATTTATTTATAACAAGATGCAACAGCGATTGGCAGGATGGAAGAGTCATGTACTTTCTAGAGCAGGGAGAATGGTCCTTACGAAATCAGTAGCGACTGCCTTACCGGCCTATGCTCTCATGATGATCCCAATGCCTAAAAAAAATCACATCAGCCATCAATGCTACAATTTGAGATTTTTGGTGGGGTATTCTTCTGGGAAAAGAAACTTTTACTTGAAATCTTAGGATACTTTATACCTCCCAAAGTTATTGGGAGGACTTGGATTCCGACGGGTACATGAGATTAATACATGCTTCTTGGCTAAATGGGGATGATACCTTCTGAATGAAACTAACTTCACTTGGTCCTTACTAGTTAAAGCTAAATATCTAAAAGGAAAAGACTTCTTTTTGGTGCAAGCTAATCCTTCGGATTCATGGATCTGGAAATCAATATTGGCTAGTAGAAACATTCTCGAATTAGGAGCTTGCAAAAGGATTAGAAATGGTCGTTCGCTCAACATATAGAGAGACCTTTGGGCGCCTTTTCTCAAAGGCTTCAAGCCTCATCCAAAAGACAGCTTGGAAATCAATATTGGCTAGCAGAGACATTCTCGAACTAGGAGCTTGCAAAAGGATTGGAAGTGGTCGTTCGCTCAACATATAGAGAGACTTTTGAGTGCCTTTTCTCAAAGGCTTTAAGCCTCTCCCAAAAGACAGCTTGCAATATCATCTTGATTTGACTGTGGCTGGCTTAGTGGCAGAAAATGGTAATTGGAATATAACTAAACTTAATGCCTTATTCAACCTTGAGTCTGTAAAGGCTATCCTGAAGACCCTTACACTATTTATGGAGAGTTCTATGGGCTAGTCCTGGCCTTTGTCGTCACATGGAGGGTTTACTCTCAAAACAACTTACCAAGATGTACAACGAACTCATCTTCCCTAACAACTTTCCATTTTAGCATTATCTTGCTGGCGAAAGCTTTGGAAGGCAAAAAATTCACCCTCGGCACAAACTTCTTTGGTGGAGAATCCTTATGAATGGGCTACCAGTGAAATCTAAGTTAGCAACATTGTTTGATATTGATTCTATATTATGTCCAATTTTCCATCAACAGGATGAAACTACCCTTCATCTTTTTTGGAACTATGGACTGCCTAGGAGACTTTGGTTATCCTCTATTTGGGGTATCCGAGTGGATCAACTACAGATGAGTTCAATTGAGGATGTTGCCATCCTATTATTTTCAGATAACCAACCATTCAAACCGTCGACAGACCATGATAAAATTATACTTTTTGCATTTATCTGCCTAGAGGGTATATAGTTGGAAAGAAATAGTATTGTCTACAATAAACCTAAATCTGATCTGGATCAACTTATAAGAAGGATACTACTTAGCTTCCATTCTTATTCTCATGCTTTGAATCCAAACTATGGGTCCATAGATATAGGACCAACCTCGTGGTTGCTTTCTCCTCCTCCGTGCATTAAACTAAATGTAGATACAGCTGTTTGAGATGAATATTCGGTCATTGCTGCAATTGCTAGAGACGCCAATTGATCAGTGTTACCATTACTCAGAAATGCGGTCAAATCAACTTCTTGATCGCTGAAACTAGAGCTATCCTCTTGGCAATCAAACACGCCATAGATAAAGAATGGAAATCTATTGTCTTAGAGAGCGACTGCAAGAATGCTATTGATGGTTTTGAAATGATTGATGTAGTTTATTATTGGGAGATTAAAGATCTCATATCACAAAGAAATAGGTAGTTTAGCTATTTTGACTTTTTTTCAGTTCTCTTGTATTGATAGAGACACCAACTTTGTGGCACATAATGTGGCACCCTGGGCTGCTAGTTTTTTTTTTTTTTTCCCCTCCTTTGGTTGCTTTTCTCTTTCTGATGTCCTAGTTAAAGTATTCTCCAACCAACAGTCTTGGGTTGTTGATTAGTGTTCTTGAGGGTGTTTGTGGCCTCTCTCTCGGCCCGCTTTGTTTGTTTGGCTTTTATTAAATTTCTTTTCTAGCAAAAAAAAAATAATAAGAAAAGAAAACCTCTTTTAATTCACAAACAAAGTTTAATGAATAATTTCAAAATTGGGATTTCTGCTCAAACAAAATTTTGTAAAAAACTAGTAGTGAAAACCAATATCACCAAACCTGTTTGTTAAAACATTTTTAATTAAATAAAATTAAACAAGAATAATCATTATGCACTGAATAAAGCGTTCACTATCACAAGCTATCAGCTGATAGTAATAACGATTGAGAGTAAATATGTAACGATATATTATTATGCTTCCTTTTTAAGGAACAATATACTACACTTTGAAGCAGATAATCTGGCTCTAAAAACCCATGCCGAGCTTGTGAAAATCTGCCTTCATAGAATCATATATGGAGCATTCAAATAAATGACAAGGGAGACCTAAAAAAAAAAGGTCATTAAGCTCAATTTTGAATGGAACTGTTCAAATTGGTGTATATTGCAATAGAGCTGGTCATAACCGCTAAAAGAATTACCAAAACAGCCACAACCTTATCCTTTCTTGTTGAGATTCCATACACATCCCTGCCCACAAACAAAAATAAAATCTCAAGTAATCAACACTAACGTATAAGGCTTAAAAATCATATATACCTATTGTATTTTGTTAATATTCCCAGTTTAATCATGAACCATTATTTGTTAGAGTGTTCAAGTATCAATTTTAAGAGTTTTCGTCACAATTTTGCCTTACATTTCAAAAAAGACAAAATACCCTATGATCCTCTTACTTTTATTAAGAGTTATCTTTTGCTCCATCATATTTGAAATTCTACATAAACGCCCAAATTTTTACAAATGTAGTGTCATTTTGCCCCAATTCTTACAAAAGTGGTGCCAATTTGCTCCAGTTAGTGGATATTTTTATTATTTGTCAAAATTGAGGCCCTCTAAACAATAAGAAGAAATGGGGAAAAAAAATTCTATTTCTCATATTTGCATAAACTCTAAAAATTGATAAAATATTTGTACTAAAAATCAAGAATGATGAGGAACAAATTCAGAGAATTTTCACTATTGAATAAAACCAAAAGTCGTTTACCCAGCAAAACACGTTCAATAAAGACTATTTCTAAAGCAATCATGTTTTTACCTCACAAGATATATAGATTTCTAGTGTTATATGCTAACTGGGGTAAAACAACACCACATTTGTAAAATTTGGGCAAAACAACACTACATTTGTAAATACTGGGTCATTGAGGAAAATTTTCAAATATGAAGGGGTAAGGAATAACTCTGAGCAAAAATGAGAGGTTGTAAGGTTTTTTTTCCTTTCATAATACCATGACGAACCGAGAATCTGACAAAGTTCAAGTACCAAGTACATATAAACTAAAGTGCAAAATCTAAGTAAACCATCTCTAAAATTTAAGGCTGAAGAGCGAGCATATGTAGTTATTAAATTTCACCCATTGAATCTGGCCTATATTCTCAGTTTGGTCATGAACTTCTATATGTTGCAGTCCCTGAACTTTGCTCAAGTATCATTTTCAGTCTTCACCTTTCAATTTCCCGGAAATCACCAAAATTTTGACGGAAATTCTGGGAAATGATTCAAAGACAAGAAAACTGTTGGGGATAAAATTCCTATGGCTCATTTTAGGACCTATATGTGGCCTACAAAAGGTATTTGTATTTTTATGGGTCCCCTATTTTTCGAAAAGAGGTAATTATTATTTTTGAATATCAAGTAATTATATTTCAAATCAGGCATTATCTGGTAAGTATCATAATATGACTAGGTTACCCAAAAGATAATTATTAATTATCTAATTAATAGAGTTTCCTATTTATTGAATACCTCTTATTTGCCTATAAATACGCGGTCTTCTTCTTCATTCTGCATCTTCATCTCCTTTCTTCTATTTTATTCTCTCTATATACGACCTCTATTGACTTTTCGCTCTTTTGTAGGAAAATCAGAACTACATTAGGGTTTGATCTCTGCAAAGGAGTTTGTAGGCAGCTCTCATGAGTACAACCCAAAAACTCTTTTGTAGGAAAATCAGAACTACATTAGGGTTTGATCTCTGCAAAGGAGTTTGTAGGCAGCTCTCATGAGTACAACCCAAAAAACTGACCTATTTTTTCTGGATGTAGGATTACAAGTGGTCATGGACTCTCCAATAAATTCAATTGTAGAATTTATCATCTACAAACACCAACTATAAAAGGTACTAGAATGATCCTATGACACCATATATATCTACATAGGGTCCGCACTTTTCATCGCTCCTACGATAAAATCCACGTGATCTTACTCTTGCACAAAAAAAACGCTTCCCCACCCTCTGTTGTAATAGGCCGGATCTTGTTGTTGGCCCCACGTTATTAAAGGACCTCCATAATATGGAATAAACTCGACGCGTACTTTGCTAGCAAAACTAAAGTACCAATTCCATCAAGCCAACAACCTAAAAATCAGGAAAAATGGATTGGAGCATCCCATATGTGTATGTACCTTAGAATAATAGCGCCAGGGAAAATGAAGGAGAGGAAGACAACAGTGGTGGATCCCATGAACTGAAAAAAGTACCAAATATTTGGTATTGCAATGGCCACTACGTACGCAAGAGAGAGCAAAATCAGAGTCATGGACACGAATCTCGGGGTGTCCGAGGCCAGGTTGGGCTTATTCTGGAAGACGAGCTCGTCTATGTTGGCCCTCAAGCTGAAATTCATGATGGGATACACCAGCAGGAGGTGAACCGCGTAGCTCAACCGAACGACGTCGTTGAGCAACTGGCCAATCGCGGAGTCGGCATTCTGGTCAAAGTTGACCAATATGTCCGCCATGATCGAGTCCCCAAACAGAAGGTACCCAAAGAATCCAATCGCGAAGTAAATGACTACGCCGATCGTCACGGATATCCGGATCGCCGAGCTCATGTCGGAAGGTTTGCCCAGCTCTGCTCTAATTGGATGAACTGCATTTGTATATTTTTCTCGTATCAGAAATTTTCCCGTGAAAATTAGTCAGTTTTTTTTTATTTTTTTTTTTTAAAAAAAGCTTATTTCTCACCATTAACATGGAATCCGAAGCCTGTTACGAGGACTGGGACAGTGGTGAAGAGGTCCAATACTGAAACTTGATTAGCAAAGTCCGGGAATAGTCTCAGTTCATGACTCTTCCCTTTGAATAATGCGTAAATCGCCATGGCTGAGCTTAAGATAACAAAAGCCACGGCTAGAAGAATCGATATTGCTGAACTGTGTCTTAGTGAATCTGTATGAAATAACGGTAATCAGATAGTACTTAGTTTTGTTGTTAAGGTGTTTGTGAAAATGACCTAGAGAAAAGAGTGGTGATTAATTTTATTGCTTAGAGAGTTGGATTCTACTTGTCTTTGTAGTTAAGGTGTTTGTGAAAATGCCAAAAGAAAAGAGTGGTGATATATCGAGTACCGACCCACTTTTCGTAACATGACCAGCGGAAGCATAACGAAGAGCGCAATGAAGAGAAGTGCGTAAGCACGAGTGTTCCACCAGTGTATGCCGAACCATTCTTGGAGAATTCCCAGGTGCAAGTTTCCCTCAGATTGACTCCCACATAGAACATCACCTAAGTTTTAGAAAAAATAATTAACAAAAATATATCAGATCATTTGTGTTTCATAGTATCACTTAGATTTATTCTAGTAAATGATTTAGTTAAAATTATTCTTTAAATTGATATAGAAATTTAATATAGAAATTGGATGTAATTGCATGGGTATGGTGGTGACATAAGTCATAACCATAAACCAGTGTTCTCTCTCAAAGATGATCAAGCTTTTTCGTATTTACTTCTTAAGAGAAGTCTTATAATAGCCAAAAAAACATACATATTATAAGCAGTAGAAAGTTAAACTGAAAATCAATTTTCTGTCTCTATTAACTATTTAACAGCCTATTCGGAATAGAAAAAGAACACACAAGCATAGCATTGAGACTTAAATAGAGTATTTTTCTTCAAAGTTTATCTGATTAATGATGTAACGTTCCACCTACTACTTTCTTTTTTATAACAAAAGGAATACGTGGATATAATATCCATTAATAGTATTGTCTGATATTCTTGATTTGATTCTTAAAAACAAATGTTTTTTTTTTGTCCTTTTGCTAATGCCTTGTTCTTATCACATGCCAGACATTCATTTGGGATATGGGTTACAAGATGCTATCCTACCTACACCCTTATCGACATGAGCTGGTTTCTAATAATTGAAGCAAAAATATTCGCCCAGGTTATACCCAAATAAATATCAAACTAATGAACCTTCAAAAATCTCAATCAAGATCAAATGAAGTTGGTAAAATTCATGTTTTGTAAACTCATTTGAAAAGTCAATCAAATGAAGGAAAACCAAGTATGTATACACACACACATATATATATATACCAGTTAGAACTTACCAATTATAATGAAATAAATGATGACACAACCAAGGTTAGTCACAATGACACAAAGCTGCACTGCAACCGATCCTGAAGGTCCAAACGACTCAGCCAGCAAACCAGCATAGGTTTCAGACCTGCCGGAGTTCGTGTACCTTAACATAAACTCCGCCGTGACGTCTACCGAGAACGCGACTATTAGAATCACTATCAATCCAGGGATTATGCCAAGAACCTTTATAGTCGCCGGAATTGACATGATTCCAGCGCCAATCATGGTGGTTGAGATGTTAAACACCGCGCCTGAGAATGACGCGCCGCCGGAGAGTTGGTCCTCCAAGGACTTATTTTGATCCCCTAGGAGTGGAGCAGCTAGTAGCCCTCCTGCACCCTCATTCTGCTTCCCTTGCTGAGTCATCCTCTAGGTAGTTTCTGAGTGGTTAATGTTGGTATGACAATTGAGACTCCTACCCCTTGTGTTGTTGTTTGGTTCATAAGTAACGCCTTTTATACAGAAATCTACAGAAGCTTATAACAAGTTACAACATTAATGTTAGAATAATATAAGTGACCACAGCAGTCATACTTGACAAACACAAAAAGCAGACGCGGCCAACTGAAGCAATTAAAGGAAATGGTGAACGGAATTTAGTTCATTAAATAAAGATAAAAAGATAGGGGTTGATACGAATAAATATTAGATGCAAAGATGAAGACTTTTAATTTATAAAAATGCCATTTTGTTCGTACTATTGTTACGCGTGGAACAGAAATATATACAATATAATAGCAAGAAAGTTAACCGTCACCATTCAATCGGGAATAAATATAAATTGGAAAGAAGAGAACAGATATTTACTTTGCATGATTAAGGAAAATTAGTCATTTTACCACATGAGATTTGCTATTTTAATGAATTTATCCCTTTATTTTTGACTTTATATTCAAGTGTCTCTTAGATGGCAAATTTGTTTTTCTTTTGTCTCTTCCCTTTTGACTTAATATTCAAGCGTCTCTACAATGGTAAAGTTGTTCTTCTTTTGCTTTTCACTTTTGATTTAGTATTCAAATGCCTCATAAAATGGTAAAGTTGTTATTCTTTTATTCGCTCAACTCTAACACCATTAGAAAATTATTAATAGACAATAACTAAATAATTATTTTACTTTTTAAATAGCTAATAAATATCTTTTACTATTTTTTTTATATTAGACATTTCCAAACAGCTAATTTTTATAATTAAAAAAAAAGAAAATAAACGAAAAGAAATAAAAGAAAATTTTTTTAATGGTTATATTGTATATGTAAAACGAAAAATAGACAAAATAGAGCAATTTTTGCATTAATTCATTAGTATCAAAATATTTTTAGAAGTTATGTTAAAAAAAAATGCATACTTTCATATCCGAAAGACTTTCTAGAAAATAAAATGATTATTTGCCCTTTTGTTTTTCATGAAAAATAGTCATTTCATTTTTATCATTCAAGAAATTCATGAAATGAAATAAGAGGAAAAATTCATGAAATGACTATTTGCCCTTTTATTTTCATATTTTCATGAATTTGCCCTCTTATTTTTCATGACATGTCATTTTATTTCATGAAAATATGAAAATAAGAAGGCAAATAGTCATTTTATTTTCTAGAAAGTCTTTCGACTATGAAAATATGCAGTTTTTTTAACATAACTTCTAAAAATATTTTAACACTAATGAATTAATGCAAAAATTGCTCTACTTTGTCTATTTTTTGTTTTACGTATACATATATAACTATTAAAAATTATTTTTCTTTTATCTTTTTTCATTTACTTTATTTATTTAAACATAAAAGCTAGTTTTTTGGAAATGTCTAATATAAAAAAATAGTAAAAGATATCTATTAGCTATTTAAAAAATTAAAATAATTATTTGGCTATTTTTCATTAATAATTTTCTAACGGTGTTAGAGTTGAGCAGATTAAATAATAACAATTTTACCATTTTATGGGGTATTTGAATTATTGGGGCAAAAGATGAATAACTTTACCATTGTAGGGGACACTTGAATATTAAGTTAAGAGTGAGGGGGCAAAGGAAAAACAAATTTGTCATCTATGGGGCACTTGAATACAAAGTCAAAAGTGAGGGAGCAAATTCATACCGATAGCAAATGTCAAGAGGCAAAATGACTAATTTTTCCATGATTAATTATCCTCTAAATTAAAATTAGCATTTTATCTTTGTTCTATTTTGTGGCCTTGTGGGTTTGCAGTTCATGCTTTCTGCAGTACACTTAACTCCTAATATTTCTATTGTGCAAGTAAGTAACTACGGAATTTTTTATCCTCAGATTTTTTACGATGAAGAATTCAACATTTTGCACTTGTGGCAAATAAGTAAATCTAGATTTTCAATGCCTTCATAATCAGTACGTGACAGTTAATTGTTCATCTATCAACAATTTCTTAGAATTTGCATTTAACCCAATTAGAAGAATTGTATAATAATGAAGGTCTTCATTGACATGTGATATCGTTAAGGTGCTTACATGTCTTAGAGTCTGAAAACATGATGTAATACCCTATATATTTAAATAGATATATGAAAAGAAATTACATATACTTATATTTAAAGAAAAGAAAATAAGGATAAAAGAAAAAAGACAAAAGAGTCCTTATTTATAGGTATTTATTTGGAGTCAATTTGGTAATTATATTGGATACAATTTAAGAAATCCTAAGATACTAATAATTTGTTCACTTTTATAGGAAAGGCAGAGATACAATAGTGTAGTTTTGGAGAAGAGGAAGAAGCAAGAAGATAATTCAATTCCTTTCAATTTTAAGGTAATTAACTTTAATTTATTAAGTCTACATGCATCAATGAAATTTTGGAGATTTGATTTGCTTGCCTATGGTTAGAGTTTTTAATTTAGCCATTAATGATTTATGAACTATGGAGATGAATTTGATATAGGATGAAGCCTATTGCATTCAGGATTCAAATAAGATAAATTTTGAGTAATTTGGATGAATAAATAGAAAGTTATGGACTCTTAAGCACTGAAAAGATATAAAACGCAACAGTGATTGCGATTTTATCTACAGAGACTTTTAATGGTCTGATTTGGTCATATTTAGTATAGTAAAAAGCTTATCAAATAAAGTTTTCAATGGTATATAGATCATCAAAATCCAAATTATAACCAGAGAGTCATGATCTATCAAAGTAGGGACTATGAATTTGTAAAATCTGAAACATTCACCACTTTCGGCGAATTACAGCAGCGGTTAACAAGGATGTGTAGGACTCTTCTATGGACCCCACAACCACACTTTTGACGTGAGAAGGATTTTAATGATTTGTGGAATTTGTCTCCTAAGTTTGGTGATTTTTAGAGACATGTTAGGATTATTATGAATAGTAAGAAATTGACATTATTGGGAAAAACTATAGAGTTGATCATAGAAGATATATATATATAGCAAGTAGAAGATACGTGTACATCACGTGTCATTCTCTTGAGTGTAATTAGAGTGTGATTCTATTGTTATGATTCTTATATATGGTCTATGTGATAATAGGTACTGAAAGAATAAGTTGATTAATTAAGTCAATTAGGTAAGCGAACGAGGTAAGTAACATTTAATATTTTATAGTAGTTGTTCTTGTCCAGAAATTAGTTTTATTATTTCTAACAAACTCATATTTATTAAATATTTTCTTAAAGAATATGATTTCAAGTGAAATATAATTTTGATAAATAAGACTATTTATTGAAAAAAAATTATTTTATTTGAACAATTATTTTTACGAAAGATATTTTGATTTTTCTAATGACTGGTTTTGACCGAAATAAGGATCAAATATATGAAATTGTTATCAAACATTATTATATGAAAATTATTTTGGAATGATTACAGTATTATAATGAGAAAAAATAAAATTAATGCTAAATTATTATTATATATGAATATGTTTTGAAACTCTTTTAGTGACTATGCAATGTGGACTCATTCCACAAGAGTTATATATGGACGTATTGAATATAGATCTAGTTATATGCATTAAAAATAATAAATATGGATCTAATCACATGGGTTAATTATGACCATAGTCACCAAAAACTGCTGAGAAGAAATTTAAAAGTGTTATTATTTGAATGAGATTTAAAACAATAGATTTGAAAACTGCTCCTTATTTTTGTTAAATTGATTTCCAAACAATTTCATTTGATCATCTTGAAAATCATGGATTAAAATATCGTAACATTTGTTGATATTATCGCAATAATATCCGTACTTTAAAGTGTCGACATCGATACTAGATAGTTTTTTCCCATATATCTATAAAATATCGACAATGTCGATGATATATTAGTATCGGTAAAATATTGATAACATATGAGCTAATATTAATATATTTACGAATATTATTATGACAGTATCATTGACATTTTGAAATGTCAATAATATCGTCGACAATATCTTGATATTGGGGCAATTAGGAAACAATTTGAAAAAATACGTAAGAGACAAGGAAAATTGAGTCGACTGATGAAAATTCAATTTTCATGAGTTTCAAATCAATAAGCATAGAAACTAATCAAAGTCCATATAATTATAATCATAGTTTTTATAATCCTAATATAAGGTCAAATTCAGAACTGCAAAATGAAAGTAATTTTTTTGGCTATAAAATATTTATTCAATATCCTCCTCAAATTAATGTTGATAACTTGATATGTCAATATGCACATCCATCAAGATTTTTCATTAAGTTAAGTAAATTCAAAATATCCAATTTATAGGTCTATTGTTAGAAGAGATTAGTCAACATATATGTGACACATAAATAATTATCTTCAGTACTAGTCAGGTAAAATAACTTAGGAAAGATACTGTGTAGACCAATATGAGAATTTCTATTATGATTTTCAACCTTATAGAAACTCGTTTTGGTATTGAATGAATTTCAACTATTATATATTATCATTAATTTTTAATTATTTTCAATGTAATTTAGAACTAGTTACAAAAGTTTATAAGGTATTATTATGAAATGTATTAAATAAAATAATGTGATATGTATTTGATTTTAAAAGTATTCTATGAAATAAAATTCAATCATTTTTCTATTATATACATATATTTTATTGTTTTATATATTATAGATAGGAATTTTAAAAAATAAAAAATAAAAACAAATATAAAGTATGCAATATCATTTGTTTTATCATTTTTTAGAGTTTTTCTTTAAAATTTTGAGTTTGAAGATAAATTTTGGTAATTTCTAGGAATATCTTCAATATTGATATTATCTGTAAAATCAAACTTCGACATCGATATTTTAATCCTTGTTGAAAAGTACCAAGTTATGAAATCAATTTTATTTCGAAAAATGTTACTGAACATTTTCAAATTATATGTACTTGATACAACTAGTTAAGTTACTAGTTATTTATTGGGCTATTGAGCTTACTTTTTTTTTATTTTTCCCTGTCAAATTTTAAAGATCAACAGTTAAGAGGTTTATTAAGGAAAAACTTATTTAAGTAATTAGGATGCATTGAAATACTTGAATGGAAGGGGAAAAATTATTCATCTTTATTGAGAAAATATGAAGACTTAAAAGGTTGATTAATGTTAGGTTATAATTTGTATTTTATATAGTTCATTTCGAATATTTAGATATTTAAAAGAAATTATCTAGTTTTACATGAATTATGGTTACTTATTGGAGTTTAATTCTTTTTATTATTATGGATTATAGATATCCGTGCATGTCTATGGGTCTATGCCTTATAGGTTATATGGTGCACATTCTCAAGATCCGGGCGTAATAGACGCTGCTAAATAAATTCAACATACAATTAACAATAAAGAAATGGTCAACCAATTCAAAAGCTTATAAGTCATTGATGATGTTCTAACCTCGGAGTCAAAAATTTATATATATATATATATATTTATTATTATGATGATACTCTAGTTAAATAATTTTAAATATAATAGTAAGACTATACGCCTTTTTTCCTTACTAAGTTTATGTCAATAAGTTTTTCTTGGTAAAGTTTTCAATAAGTAGTCAATATTAAATCAATAAAATTTACTCCCTAATTTCTTAGTCTTTACTCTTTTCTTTCTTAATCTTTTTTTTTCACTCTAGTTCTTTTGTTTTCATAGCTATTTCATCAATTTAATTTTGTAATTTGTAATTCACTTAGTTGTTTTCTTTTCACATTTTTCATCATTTTCTAAATTATCTTTTTCAATTTCATTAGTTATTTTAACAATTCAATTTTTTAATTTTTAAGTTACTTTAGTTATTTTCTTTTCAATTTTTTCTTATCAATCTGTAAATTATATTGTTATCAATTTTATTAGTTATTTTATCAAATTGAGTTTCTTAAATTTTATTTTTTAGTTAAAGTTGTTCATTCAAAAACTATTTTTAATTTTTAATTCACTCAATCTATTTACCCAGCTTGCATTAGGGCCGCATATGCTGGGCTGGGCCACACCCCTTTCATCATGGCCCAGCCTGGTTTATTACACGTGCCGGCCTAGTTTCACCTGAATTTCTCCTCAGCCTGGCTCAATTCTTTTCATTTTATCATTTTCTTTGGAAGTTCTAAATTCATCACTATTTGGACTTAGCATATTACTTCTTTTTACATCACAAAACTAACTTAAAGAAATTTTATTTTTACTTGATACATTTTGCATATTCCCAAAATACCCAATTATGCACATTCACCTATTTTACTTTAATATTTAAGTTTAAAGCTAAAAGAAAATAAAAAATGAAGATTATAATCAACGTTCACTTGTTTTGAGTACTAAATATCACATAATTAAACAAGCGAATCAGGTATAATTGGATTGAAATAGATAAAAACAAGGATATTTCTACACTTTTGAGTATTATTGTTCGCAAGGTAAGGATTGATTATTCGATTTGTATTGCTATGATATTAACTCAGCATCAGTAAGGAAACGAGAAAATAAGTGAAACCATAAAAGTGATCATTAGGAAAAAAAAACGTTATAAAACTAAATCAAAGTAAGGTATTATAGATCATCTTTATTGACAATAATATTATATATAGGAGATATTGGGGTGTCCATAATCCAGTACCAGATGCGCACTTATGCTTTTTTATTTTTTATTTCAGTGTTTCTTTTTCTTTTGAAGAAAATAAAACACTGAATCTTTGCTTATTTCACTGTAAACCATTCTAAAACTTCTAAGTCTCTGTGAGGATATTGTTGTTCTATTATTGTTTTGGGTAATACCTAAGAATGAAAGATAATTTCTCCCCAGGATTTGAGGAAATTCACAATTATTATTATTTTTAATAACAATAACAGATGCATTTACATATTACATGTCCTTTTTAGTAATTTTAATTATGAGTAGTTTTTTAATTATGAATATACAAAGTCGAAATGGTGATGAATTTAGAACTTCACTTTTCCTTTTTCTGGTCTGAAAATTATTTCTAGTATTTCATCAAAAAATCATTTTTTTAAAAAAAAAAAGAAAGGAGAAGTTAACTTTTCCTTTTTTTAAAATTTTTTTATCAAAATAAAAATATCGAACCGGAACTAATCATGATTGTTAGACTTAAAAATTGATTTAGAATAGAGTTAAAGTCCAATTCAGACACATGCATACAGCAAAATCATTGTGGTTAAAATAACTTAAATGTAGAAAATACAACTTGAATTGATAGGTTTCATTTGAAGGGTCTTCTTCTTCATTTTTTATGCTCTAAGCTCTCTCTCTCTGTGATTGGTTGATCATCCACATTTCCCTATTCTTACTCTTAGACTATTTATGGGCAAAGTTTCTACTTCTCATAGTACTAGTAGGAATGTATTATCCTCCCTACAAACCAAATTTGTAACATATTCATAGAGTATAGGGAGATCCAAAAATTTATTAATCTATTTATTATTATTTTTAACTTTATTTCCTCGTGTGGGATGTCAATAAATTATAACTTAAATCACAAAGTCATTAGTTAACATCATTTAATAGACGGTCATCCCTATAATTCTAGTGTTCAAGAAAACAATTAACAATGTTAAAGAATTTGACATTTGAGTACTAATATTAATATGGTAAATATTATTTATGCTAATCATTTTCTCATAAATACCTTGATTTGAGAGGCATAGCAAATTAGCAATTTGCAATTGTTGGAAACATAATTAATGGGCTGTATTTGTTCTGAGCCGAAATGCTCCGTGAAATTGACATAAATAATAATAATTTTAATTAAAATGGCCCTTTTAGGAATATTTTGAAAAATGACTTTTCTAGTAGTGTTTTAGTGTTTTGTGCCCTGTATGACAGAGAATCACACAATTTGTAACTTTTAATTAGTCATAGAAAAATCATAATTTTATAGTCACAAATAATATAACTCTTTATCACACAATTTGTGACACTACTATAAATGTCAATTTGAAAAGACTACGAAAAAAACTATTTTGTGCTAGATTAGTACTATCCAAGTCAATTTCCCAATACCCAATTTAAACCCAAAAACAAAATGGGCCTGTCGTCTTATCCTATTATAATACCCAATTTAAACACAAAAACAAAATGGGCCTGTGGTCTTATCCTATTATTAAGTGAGAAATTTAGGTGGATGACCAAAATTTTAAATTTGATTAAGTAGATGTCCATTTTTAAAATTTTATAGCTAAATGTCCAGGTAGATATATTTTTACACTTGGTAGATACACAGATCTACCAATTTTAGTTACTGTTCTGAAATGCACTGGGTATATAATTTTTTATACTTGGTATATAAAATTTTACACTTGGTATATATGCATATATACTGGACATTTTGCTATAACTTTTGACAAAGGGACATTTACTGAAATTAAGCTCAAAATTTGGTCATATTTCTATAAGCCCCTTATTAAGTCACGTCCAGCAACTAAGCGAGCCCGTGGCTAATAAAATTATTTAAGAAAAATCTCGGGTTTCTAATACTTTTACCTATGAAAACTAAGAAGAATTACAAAAATATGGATGTGAGTTTTTTTTTTCAGTAAAAAAAATTATCACTTTTTATAATATTTTAAGAAAAATATTATTTTTAAAATAGTTACCAGATATCAGTTTTTGAAAACTAGTTACTATTATCATATACCAGATATATGCATTATAAATAATATGGTTACTAGTTACTAATATTCGAAAATTGGTTCTCTGTTGCTACAAACTATTTTAAAAATAGAAGTTTTATAAATATGTCTCTGAAAATGATATTTTTCTAATAAAACTAGTAGCAGTTCTAAGAAGAGCCCAAGATATTATTCTCTCCTTTTTTTTTTTTTTTTTCCTAGATATGTCGTACAGGGCCTAATTTTCAAAAAAAAATCTCAATAGTTTTTCCTTGTCAGCAAAAGCCATGGACACCGAACCTTGACATTTATCAATTCCCCTTTTTGGTCGCATTTTGAGTCTTCCTTCCACCGCGTACCCTTGTACCCTCCATTTTTGCACCTCCGATTTACAGACACCAGAAAAAAAAAATTAAAAAAAAAAACCGGAGGAATTGAAGAAATGGGCGATCAGATAGCCAAGGCAGAGGAATTCGAGAAGAAAGCAGAGAAAAAGCTCAACGGCTGGGGTTTATTTAGCTCCAAATATGAAGACGCCGCCGATCTCTTCGATAAAGCTGCTAATTCATTCAAACTCGCCAAATCCTGTAATTACATATATCTATTTGTGTATATATATGTATATATATATTCAGTCTTATTGTCATGGTTGAGATTAAGAATTGCAGAGAAAAGAAATGGGTGTTTGGGGATTTTTCGGTCCTGATGATTGATATGAAGTCCATGCCTTTGATCTTTTGCCATTGCATTGACTTAATTTCCATGCGTAGCATATATGTATATGGACATGGCCATTTGTAGTGTTTGGTAAAAATGGGTCTTCCATGTTAAAGAGGTTTTTTTTTTTTTTTGAACTATTTCTGAGAGGATCAAACAGCGAATTAGTGTTTGGGAATAGAAAATAGATGTTTTTGGATGATTGATTAACTGATTCGCAGTGGATTAGGGTTAGGTCAATCTTTGAAGTGGATGATTGACTAATCTGTATAATAGGCTTTGCTATGGAGTTGATCCTGCAAGTAGGCTTGCTTTTTTTTTTTTTTTTTTTTTTCAAATGTCAATGGTGTGGGAGGAGTAGTATCTGCTGATTGACAAACACTGTAAATGTACTATTAGTTTAAACGATGTTTAAAAGGGTTGTTGCTCAATCACATTCGGAAAAATAATCCCAAAAGATCTTAGTGTTGTTGTTTCTATTCCTTTTAGGGGAATAATGAGTTAGCTTCCTGCCCCCCCTTTTTTTTTTCCTTTTTTTTTCGAGGAAAGAGTTAGCTTACTGCTTATTGCAATAATTTTCGATGATTTCTCGGCAATTCTCTTGCTTGCTAAATTCCATAAACCTGGTTTTCAGGGGATAGAGCTGGATCAACGTATATCAAGTTGGCGAACTGTCATTTGAAGGTTACTGTTTACTGTTTTTACTTTTTGGTGTTTGGGACATAGTGCTTCTTTCATTTCTAGTAAATTAATCAGTTGTTCTTTTGAGATACATGACTATAATATGCGCTTTCCTTTTTTTTCTTTAGTTGGAAAGCAAACATGAAGCAGCCCAAGCTTATGTTGATGCTGCCCATTGCTACAAGAAAACATCTGTAAATGGTATGATATGTGCAGGCTAGGATATATTACCATTGTTAGTTGGGAGCCTTGTTGGCTTCTCATCCTGGCTTAATTATTCTTGTTGGTGAAGTTATCCTGTAGTTTTGTTTTTCTTGACCGCTGTATAAAACATTACAATAGTTAAAAATACTTTTTCTTATGCAGAGGCCATATCCTGCTTAGAGAAAGCAGTACATTTGTTTTGTGATATTGGAAGGCTCAATATGGCTGCAAGATATTTTAAGGTATTTTCTTGTGCAGCTATATCAGCAACTTTTAAATACCAGATTGTTATAAATCTTGCTTTCATGCAAATAGTATGTTACCTCTTGGTTTTCATGTTTCACTTCTCATTATATGTCTTCCATCGCAAGTTAACCATTCTTTGGATTAATGTTGAACTTTACAGTGTTGGTAGACTGTTGGCATTCTCGTTTACATTAGTTAAACTCGTATGAGATTGTGCTATGGAACCCTTCCAAGACATTCATGACATGAAATTGCATTTTTCCCTATGCAGGAAATTGCTGAATTGTATGAGTCTGAACAGAATATTGAGAAGGCTATTGACTTCTTTGAGAAAGCTGCTGATTTCTTCCAAAATGAAGAAGTAACAACTTCTGCAAATCAGTGCAAGCAAAAGGTTGCACAATTCGCTGCTCAACTGGAACAGTAAGTGTGTTATTTTTTTCAAATGCTTTATCGATACTTGAGTTCAGAATATAGTACGTTGTTATGGTATCACATATACACCTTGTTTCTTGGCATAGACTTTTATTAGAGAATGTTTTTTAGTTTTGGAGGCTGCAAGCACTGATTAATGATTTCACCAAGATCTTAAGAATTTCAAATTTGATGCATTCTGAATGCATGATGATTAAATTGGTTGTCTATTTACATTAGTCTTGAAATGGCCATGTCTCCTGAATATACTACCATTTAGATTATCGTTAAATTATGTGAAGTGCATTTGTATATGGTACAGTCCTTTGCACCTTTGTGAGGCACAAGTTTTGACTTAAAAATTCTCTCTCCCCTGAACACTTTTGGTCAAATTGTATGTTACTTGTTTTTTGGGTTGCTTTTATTCAATAAGAGTTTGAGTGTGGAGGTCTAATGTTTTGTAGAGAGCAATTCGATTTGTGGCATTAACAAATGACTTCTGTCCACACACAGATACGTTTAAATCTTTTTAAGAACTTAAAGAATTCTGTATAAGATATGTTTGGTCAATTCAAGCAAAAAAAAAAAAAAAAAAGTTCGGTCAAAATAAAAATCTCAGAATATTATCACTCTGGTTTACCCAAAGAAGAGCTGTAACGTACGGGATATGTAGAATAGCAATGGACATTAACCCTGGTTAATGTTGGAAAGCTTATCTGTTCGTGTGATGGCATAATTAATTAGTTCTTCTTGTTGATGCAAGTCTCTGAATATTATTGACGTATGATGTATTTGCTTTTTGCATATTCCTGCAGATATCAGAAATCAATTGAGATTTATGAAGAGATAGCACGACAGTCACTTAACAATAACTTGCTGAAGTATGGAGTGAAGGGACATCTTCTAAATGCTGGAATTTGCCACCTCTGCAGAGGAGATGTTGTTGCAATCACCAATGCGTTGGAACGATATCAGGTCTAAAGTTTGAGTTTTGCTTCTTTTAGCATCACAATCTCTTATCCTTTCTGTTGTCTGAAGTATAAATTTCGCTTTTGCTTTTCCAGGATCTTGATCCAACTTTTTCAGGAACAAGGGAGTACAAATTCTTAGCGGTGAGTTAAATTGATTCGAATGGCTTGTTGGTGTTGTAGCCTCTTACCTTTGCCCTTCTTTTGAAGATGTGTTATACAGTAGTAAATATACTTGTCTCTAGTTTACCAGTTAGGTTGTCTGAAAAGATAAAGTGGATGATGGCATATATAAGATAATATCAGTGACACTTTCTTATTCTATTGTTCTCAAAGCTCCTGTCTACATTCTCTTGCAGGATATTGCTGCTTCAATTGATGAGGAAGATGTTGCAAAGTTTACTGATGTGGTCAAGGAATTTGATAGCATGACCCCACTGGTATGCTTCTTTCCAAATTTGAAACCATGTTTGTTTTTTCATTTTTGGTTTACAATTACCTGTTCAGCGTCCTACAATTTTGTTTTGTCATTTTTGAATAAAATACAAGATCTTGTGAAAAGAGGGCAAATAAAAGATTTCAGATTTGAATCATGATGCATTTACTGAGGAGTAGTTTCTCCAATATCCTTATTCTTAAAGTTTCAAATTGCCATCGACTGTTTTTGGCATTTGCCTGTCAGTTGTTGACTTCAATTGCTAAAGTTGAAGTGAATGGATGAAGGGAGCACCAAAACCCAAACTTACAGTTCTATATAACAGTATCTTTTTCCACTTTAGCTTAGATATGTTCCTCCAAGAACACTGCATTTTCTCTAACACTAGGTTTGGTTGAATTGGTATTCCATTTGCAAAATTTGTGATTTACTGATGTTCACTGAATTTCTGCTGTAGGACTCATGGAAGACTACCCTACTGTTGAGGGTGAAGGAAAAGCTGAAAGCCAAGGAACTCGAGGAGGACGATCTTACCTAAATTTGATTTGGAATTATTGTGTGTTTTTGAGTCCTGTTCTTGATGATTGCATTGTATTATGAGTTTGTGTTCCTATTTTCATTACAGTATGCTGGTTCTAAATTCTACTTGATTTGGGTTTTAATCTGAGTGGTATACAGGAGTTGTAATACCCTTTTAACATCTCTTTTTGAATTTCTGTTTAGTTGGCCTTGCTTGCAAATAATATGTATGGTTCAGATAAATTATTAACCTAATGGAAAGCACGGTTTCATAAATTCGTAAGAATAACGTTAAACACCTCACCTCATATCTCACTTTTTAACACTAACTGGTATTGCATATGATTTGTCACATGAAAGTGGTGAATATCATTCAACTTATTTGTGTGGTAAGTTTCAATTCACCGGTTGAATTGTGACAACTTAATTGATGCGTCAGGTGGTATTGAAAAATGAATAAACTAAGTGAGATCTCTAACACTATTCAATTCATAATATGGAGTTAAAAGGGTGCAATGATCCACCAGTACTAACACCCTTATACATCCTTTCCAGGTAAATCGGAGATTACCTGAAGGATTTTGCCAACGGTTTTTTATGTCGGAGAGTTAAAAGGGTGTAATGATCCACCAGTACTAACACCCTTATACATCCTTGCCAGGTAAATCGGAGATTACCTGAAGGATTTTGCCAACGGTTTTTTATGTCGGAGGGTGAAGATCTGAAATTATGTTTTGTTGACAATGTTGGATAGAACTACCTCATTATTGGGATGGATCCAGCCAAATATCATTCGGTTCATTGATGATCTTTTACGAACTGCCGCGTAATTTAGATAAATTAGTTGAACAGCATTATCTCCTACTCTAAAATCATAGAAAGTGGGTTTAAAGACATTCATGAACACAAGTAGTGTCCATCTTCAAACAACATGAGATCATATTAGGACTAGAGAGCACGTACGTACGTTGGAATTTTATTTAAAATAAATAGATTTCTTTTGGAATTGGTCGAAGAAAGCTGCAAATGTTGACACTGTAATTGTCTGCGTTGGATAATCTTATTTTAATTAATTTTTCAAACGCAACTACTCGGTTTATAAATGTCATACTACGTGTCGTATCCCCTAGCAGGACTGGGTCATAAGTCAAAGCAGGGTCATAAGTCAACCCTCTTCTACTCACACGAGCCTTCTGAGCTCTTGGGGCAAGGGGTCGTAAAATTTCTAATTTATAATAATAACAACTAAGAACAAGTTTACGACAGCCTATGCGACACGTGGCCCAAAGGCAAAGGAAACAACGCAGTCTAGTTGTGGTTTGCCACAAAAAACGACATCGTTTGGAATCTCTTTCCAGAATGAATGAGCCTTCCTCCACCCACTTTGGCAAAAGTGCACGCGCATTGCCCGAGTCGATTGACTCATCTGGGTCCTCTTTCTTTTTGCTGGATTCTCGTTTTAGCTTAGCGTAGCTCAAGTTCACGCCACCAAAATACCCCAAATGGCCATTAGTTGAGAGCTTGAAAAATCCATTAAAATCAAGGTTTCTTTCAACTACCTTACCTGTTTTTCTTTATTATTCATTGGGTATGTGTTAGATAACCTTTTACCTTATTCAAATCTGCTCTTTATTTCTTTTGTTTTGGCATAGAAGTTTATTCTTCCTAATCATGCTTTATCTTTTTATTGTTGTTGTTTTTTTCTCTGAATATTTATTGGTTTGCTAGTTTTTCCTTAATACTATGTAATTCTGTTTTCTGGGTTGTTTTTTTCATTGATTCTCTGTTCTTTTTCTCTATGTAGCAGATTGTTTTCTTGGACCAGTTTCTGGGTTTTGAGGTACTTTTGCATCCATTTATTTGGGAATACTATAGATTTTGATTTACAATGAATCTGGTAAAAGATTAGATTTTGATTGCTGTTTAGGTTATCTATTAGTTCAGTTTCTATATGCCAAGTTTCAGTTTTGGTTTTGTGATTCTGTTCTCTGAGTAGCTTCTTTAGAGTCTTCAGTTTCATTTTTCTTACATGTAGATTCCTTCTTTGTGAGAACAAATTTCTTTTCTTTATTTTCTGCAGAAAGATTCCCAGAATAACAATGCATTACTTGGATTTCAACCTTGGTGGAAATATTGAAGAAAAGTTATGAATTGAGTTCTTCAAGTCACATTTTTGATCTTGATTGAGAGAACTTTAGCTAGGTAAGAAGATGGTATTGGCTGATAACGGAAGTCAAAGAGAGGAAATTGAGGAATCAAATACTAATAAAGAGAAGGGTCAAGTTCCTTTAGACATTTCAACGTCTCGAAGGACACTGCTTACAGATGAAAAACCTCGGAGAAATTTCAACAATTCCCTCACTTCTATTCCTGAGAGGATAAGGTTCCTTAAATTTGGTTCTGCGTCCGCTAAATTCAAAAGGATGGCAGAGGAAAGAGATGAGATTTCGCGGTCAGTGACTTCTTCAAGTGGTCATAGTATTAAAGAACGTTTAACTGGAGTATTTTCGCGGAAAATTGATTGGGTTTCCATCAAGAAAATGAGCAAAGAATGGTTTAAAGACCCAATGAACATGGCTTTGTTTTTGTGGATCTTCTGTGTTGCTGTTTCGGGTGCAATTTTGTTCCTTGTGATGACTGGAATGTTAAACAAGGCGCTACCAAAGAAGTCTCAGAGAAATGCATGGTTTGAAGTCAATAACCAAATTCTCAATGCACTTTTTACACTCATGTGTTTGTACCAACATCCAAAGCGATTTTACCACCTTGTACTTCTATGTAGATGGAGACCAAAAGACATTTCTAAGCTTAGAAAGATTTACTGTAAAAACGGGACTTATAAGCCTCATGAATGGGCTCACATGATGGTTGTTGTTCTTCTACTCCATTTGAATTGCTTTGCTCAATATGCCCTTTGTGGTCTGAACTTGGGTTATAAAAGATCTGAACGACCGGCCTTAGGAGTTGGAATATGTATCTCTGTGGCGATTGCTGCGCCTGCAATTGCTGGTTTGTACTTAATTGTTAGCCCCCTTGGTAAGGATTATGATTCTGGAATCGATGAAGAAGCACAAGTTGAGATTAGTGCTGCTGAAAGGCCAGAAAAGTTAAGGTTGAAATCATTTGAGAGGAGATATTCATTTGCGTTAGGCGATGAACAGAGGATTGTTGAAAACAGACCAAAATGGAGTGGGGGCGTACTCGATTTTTGGGATGATATTTCTATAGCCTACCTCTCCCTCTTTTGTACTTTTTGTGTTTTTGGATGGAATATGGAGAGACTTGGATTTGGAAACATGTATGTTCATATTGCAACGTTCATTCTGTTTTGCATGGCTCCTTTCTTTATTTTTAACTTGGCTGCTGTTAATATTGACAATGAGACCGTTAGGGAGGCCCTTGGGGTTACTGGGTTAATTCTATGTCTATTTGGTTTGCTCTACGGTGGCTTTTGGAGGATCCAAATGAGGAAGAGATTCAATTTGCCTCCTTACAACTTCTGCTTTGGCCATCCTGCGTTAGGCGACTGCACATTGTGGCTTTGCTGTTGTTGGTGTTCCCTTGCTCAAGAAGTTCGGACTGGGAATTCTTACGCCATTGTAGAAGATAAATTTTGCATAAAACAAACAGACAATGGTAACCAGCCACCAATTTCGCCTCTGCCCCACGAAGATGGAGTGGTTCCCTTCAGATCTGGCACAAGTTCTCCTCTGGGAAACATTTCTAGCCAAACCAAGATTAATTTAGCTGCTTCTTCAAGTTCCAGCATAGTTTCAAAGGCTTATTCTAGTCCAGAGGCGCCACTTTCTACAGTGAAAGAAGAGTTATATGAAAAAGGTAAGGATGAAACTATGATACCACCTGATCCACCATTAATACAAAGAGAAGCCATATAGCCCAAAAGGAAAGAAATCTGTGTAGCATTATTTTTGTATCATGCAAGTCCTTATCAAAAACTTTGCACTGTATCATGTATGTGAAAATTGTGTGTTTTGAGTGTATTCGGATGCTTCCAATTTGTTTCTTTCTGAAAATTTATTTTCCCATTTGAGGCAGCAGATTTCATACTATGATATGAATTCCATTAGTAAACTTGTATAAAAAGAATTTATGTGTCTTAATCTATAATTTGTTCTCTGCCATCTATCAGAATATAATGTAGGAGTAAGGTTTTTTTTTTTTTTTCCCTCTCTTTTTTATTACCATACAAGGAATGGACCAATATATATATATATATGGGCACGGATGTAGTTGATGTAGTCTTGCCGATCGAGCTAATTCCGTTCATATTTTGAACAACACAGATTATGTTCTAATTAACATAGATTGGTTAAAATATGACTTGTGTTGTCCAAAATATGAACGGGACTATAGTCAGGACTAAATATGGCATATATATATATATATAAGTAGAGGGACCCCACTGGAACTATTTCTGAGTTACTTTTTTTGAGCTACTTATAATGGCAACTTCGTTATGCTGCTACTAGATTTAGTTGGATTTTCCATTGGAATGAAGGAATCTGAATGGAATAAAGCCAGGAGTTGAACGTGGTTATGTATTCTCTTTCTTCTTCGAGTCCCCAATTCAGAGCAATTTTATATATAATT
This sequence comes from Trema orientale, assembly GCA_002914845.1. Classification (NCBI taxonomy): domain Eukaryota; kingdom Viridiplantae; phylum Streptophyta; class Magnoliopsida; order Rosales; family Cannabaceae; genus Trema; species Trema orientale. The sequence goes on from JXTC01000181.1 coordinate 250,797, forward strand.
CTAGAAGTGCTTCTGAGGTTTTGCTGTCATATGCCTATTAACTTCAGGAAATTCTGAATTACGAAAGGAATTTTTTCAGAAAAAAAGGTTTGGTTGGGACCATCTTTCAAAGATGGGATTGTCCTCTGTAAAAAGGAAGGTATATGTGGCAGTGAGAGCCAGTATAAAAACAGAAGAAAAAGCCAGTGAAAAAAGGTGGCTTGGCTCAGGTGCAAGATAATTCTAGATTGAGTAAAAAGACCAAAATGGATATGGTACGATCTGATCATATCCAAGTGACACGATAGTAGAACTGAAAACTTGATACTGTTTTACATCATGAAATGTGTGGCTTGTTGATGTGGATGCCATTTTCTGATTTGGGTTTTTTTTTTTTTCCCCCGTTCGTTTGGTGGTCTATTATGGGATTCATATTCGTGTAATGTGATTATGAGATTATGACTAAAAATCTCAGATTAGGAACCTATAATGCCATCACAGATTTTGGCATAATCAACAACTATAAAGTAGTGGATTTCTGACAGGGCAACCAGAAAGATATACAGTCATGATTCATGATTACTTTGATTTTTTTTTTTTTTTTTGTCCAGAAAAAAGTTTAATCTTGTATTGGACATGACAGAACAGTACATACTTCCTAGGTTGGCATGCACCTAAAATGCACGTGCACATAGACGAGCATCTCTGCATATGACAGGGAGAGAGTTTCTATAGGGGTAGGGTCCCTCTTAAAGGGCACAACAACAATAACAGATTTTATACTAGTCTGTTTACACGAGTTTACTGGCTAGTTTGTTCATGGAGGTCTTTATCATGGCCTAATTAGGTAACTAAAAAAGTATACTATTAACCCAAGATAGTAGTGGTTTTATTTAGGGGCTTATAGAAATATGACCAAATTTTGGGCCTAATTTCAGTAAATATCCCTTTGTCAAAAGTTATAGCAAAATGTCCAATATATATGCATATATACCAAGTGTAAAATTTTACATACCAAGTATAAAAAATTATATACCCAGTGCATTTCAGAACAGTAACTAAAATTGGTAGATATGTGTATATACCAAGTGTAAAAATATATCTACCTGGACATTTAGCTATAAAATTTTAAAGGATTTGGTTTAAATGGTTACAACAATATTTACCCATGGATGGTTACAATGGTTTAAGCCGTTAGATCTATATCCTACGGTGGTGATTAGTTTGGTGGTTGGCTAAAAATATTTAATGCTGACAAAAAAAATTTAATGCTATCATTACTTTTTTAAGTACCCATCCATGGTCACAAAAAAATTGTAACCATTGAGAAGTCTTCCAATTTTAAAAGTGGACATCTACTTAATCAAATTTAAAATTTTGGTCATCCACCTGAATTTCTCTTTTATTTTTTATTTTTTTACTTAAAATTCATAAATACTCATTTTTAAAGCCATATTTCATAAATACTTATTTTTTATTTCATAAATACCCATTTTGTACCCCTTTTGGAGAAATATAAACCACCACTGTTTTACACATAAAATGTAGATTACAATATACATTTAATGCATAAAATATATACGGTATACATTTTATGAATAAAAATTATACTAAAAAATTAGCACGCATTTTAAAATATATATCATATCAAATCTATAATGAAAAATGTAAACTGTGGTAAATATTTATACTGTAAATGTATACTGTTCATATTTTACACATGAAATGTGTATCTCATAGATAAAATTTACATTATAAATGTGGATCACTCATATTTTGTACATGAAGTGTGGACCATAAAAATAGGTATTTTTGAAAGAAAAATTAAAAATAAGTATTTATAACAATAAATTTTAAAAATAAGTATTAGACGTAAATTTCTCCCTAATTATTGATGTTTCACTGGGATGAACTAGATGTTAATCTCACTAGAGAGACTAGTGGCCGCAAGACCAACTCAGCTGCCACCATTCTTTCTTCTGCTGTTAGTAATACACCGTGACCCACAGCAGTGTGAGATATGTGTAATGCAGTGGTTTAATTGGTTGCAAAAGTTGCCAATGTGGACTGTTGTAGATTATATCACCGAGCGTTGAAGTTGATCCGGTGATGTTATCAGCCAAGGCGGCCATGCTGGCCGGTAGAGGAAAGCCAAGTGGTATGTTTTTAGGGTTCCACGCCTATCCAAGAAAAAGCGGCAAACCTCATTATTAGGCTGCCATGTGTGCCATACAGGAAGCTGAGTCATTGTTCCTGGTACCCAATAATACTTCTGGATGGCCCATAACAGGTTAGAGAGCTCATTTCTCCATAGCCAATCTTTAACTAGGAATCTAGGATCACCATGATACACATTCCTGATTAATTGATCGGAAATAATGATTAGATTACAATGTATAATATCTTTTATAAAAACTTTACATGTATGACCTTTTTTTAAATAAAATAAAATAAAAAACCAAAAAATTAGGTCATTCAAGTTATGAATGAATCTAAAAAGACGGGGAAAATGTTACGCATTTTTATTTTTATTATTAATTTAATATGTAAGTTGGTAGTCCTGGCCCTAACCATGAAAGCATACTATCTCGGTCGAGTTACCACCTGTTTGTTCAACTCATTTGGAATTAAAAAAGCTAGATACGTCGACCTCTAATTCTATAATCTTTGAATTATATACGCTCACAGTCCATATGTATGAAGTGTCCCATTCTTGACTAAGTCATCAACAATTATTTCTTTGTATTTCACGTATTAATTTGACACTCAAGATACTACGAGACAATAAATAAAGTTGAATGGTATTTTGTCAGGAATCAGAGCTAAATTAGCTATGGTCTTTATTTATTTTTTTAATAGAAAATTACTTGCTTTATTAGGTGATTTTGTATGAAAATCTGAATAAGCACACTAAATTAATTACCCTTCTAACTTAGGAAGTCCATCGTTGAGAAAGTGCATTTAGTTAAAAGCTTATAAACCACCACAAAAATGACAAGTATAGATGACTCATACGTCTACGACTAGGGGATTAGGTAATTTCATGTCACATACATAAAGTTGGCCTAAATAAATTAATGCTAAGTAGCCTAATAATGCTTAAGGTAACTTTTTTTTTTTATTGTAGTATTGACTAGACGCAAAATTTATTCAATTTAGAGTCGAAAATCCAATTAATCGCTTTTAATTCAAAACATGTAAGGTAATGGAGGCCACATATTCCACTAGACACTGTCACACTGGTATCTAAGAATCTCCAAGATTATGCTTATTCCAAGGAAAAGTGGGTCAGTGACAAGAATAATATTTGTGATAAGTATTTAGCAGTGGACGTCTTCATCAGCTTCACACAAAAAACATTATCGTAAAAAACCTATGTCCATGGCAGGTTTTGGCACCTCACCCTTCTCATAACCCTGTTTGGTTGAAAGTGATCAGATGTGCGCCACACCATACTTGGCTGCCTATGAGCTAATTGTGACTGTTCGATCACAATCAAACGGTCAGTATTAAGGGGCCCTTTTGGATAAAGTCCTTGAGTCCATTGACAGATCAAAATGGTCTGTATCCAGTCTAGCTGGCTTTTACTGCGTCCTACAACGGACAAGTTTTGCTCGTCATAATCGCCCATAGGAGAAGACAAGTCAATATTTTTTTTTTATTTATTTATTTATAAAAATTTGGACTGAATTTGTAACTAAAAAGTGTTGGTTCAATTTTTTTATTTTTTGAAAAGAAAAGTGTTGGTTCAATTGATAACAAGTCTTTCATTACTGCTCATGACATCTTGTCAGTATGCTCTTTTCATATGCTTCCTAGCTATTTTATCCTTCTAAGAATTTTTTTTTTCTTGATATTTTTTTCCACTTATTAAAGGGGTGACATTTTCATTAATCAAATTGTTTTTTCTCGTAATAAAAAAAAATTGTTTTTTTCTTTTTAGATTAGTACAATATATGGTTGCCAATACAGTATGTATTTTTTTTTTTTAACTTATATATAGGTATTTTTTTTATCATTAGATGGTGATCCAAGAATTATAATGATGTGCATAAAAAAATGTGCATTATTAATATAAAAAGATGTGCAAAATAAATTTTAATTAGCCAAAACGATACCTATGTATAAGTAAAAAAAAATACCTACTGAATTGTACATCATATATATAATATATATTTTAAATATATATTTTAAAAACTTAATATGTAGTTTCGTTTTCTATGTAAAATTTACTTTAGAAATTTGATACCACAGAGAATAAAAAGGAGGATTATTCCGCTTTTTATTCAAGGAAGGATTCGGTACCTTGCTTGTTGGCGTTTCAACTTGATTATGTTATTGGTGAACCTATTTGGTTCCACCCCTATTTCTCTTGCTCTCAACTAACCACATCCGATTCTTTTAGTTAAAATTTAATGGAAAAGAAATATTTGTATTCGGCTTCAAATTTGGACATTAGTACTTTATTGTGAAGAAAAAATGTTAAATCTTTACCTTAAAAAAAATAAATAAAAGTCCATTTAACTTGATGGTGTCTCAATACCACATCGACTGAGTCGATCCCCATTATAAAGCGTGGGAGTCCGACTCAATATTATGTACAGACATCACATTTTACTACCATGTAAAATAACTTTGGTCGAAAATAGAGATAATGTATAGTCTAACTTCATTTCATCACCGAAAGCTACCGATTTGCCTTTAACAAATTTGCTTTTTAATTCCCATCCCATGGATCATTATTTTAACGGCTGGCTTTATTATTCTAAGTCTACATATTTTCTTAGTGTTTCTTTTTCTTTTCTTAATCTTTCTATTCATTTAAAAAATAATAATAATCATTTAGCCCACAAATCTGATTGCCAAATAAGTTTGGAGTTCCTGAAAAAAAAAAAAATTCACATTATTAGGTTGCCTCTTATAAATTTTATATATTGGTTATGTTACAATTAGATTAATATTGCTCATTTAAATATATATATATATATATTAATATTGCAAAGTCAATTCTTTTTTTTTATATTAAAAAAAAATAGTTTATGTTATGGATGGTGGTGACCTCAAACTCCGAAAGGTGTAGTGCACTCAATTAGTTTGAAAGCAAGTCAAAAAATTAAGAAAAAGTTGAAAACCAACATTTTGTTTTAGTTAGTGGTTCCTCTGTGCCGCAAATAATCTTAAAGCTGATAGCGTAATAGGAAAAACCAAACTAATTGGGCTGGAAATCTGAAAAAGTTGGAAACCATAAAATCGGGTGGAGTAAAAACGACGTCGTTTATCTCGGTCTGTGCTGTGGTGGGGTCAATTAAAGTAGGCTTGACCATTCCTCGACTCACCTTACCCGCGTGTCTCTCTCTTCCTCACTCCTCGCGATACGCGCGGTGGGACTTCTTCTCAATCCTATTACGCACACTACTTATTCCACCCATCACGAACCGCCACGTCATCAAAATCCCGATATTATCCTACGCTCTCGTCCAGCCGCAGTACGAATCTACCCTCAGTATAACTCCAAATTGACCATAAAGCCCTCAATCAATCCACGTGGCTGAAGATGGGTTTTGGTGAAATAGAACCGAAACGTGGAGTAACATAGCCCAGCTCATCTTCATCTATAATTACCCCGCGTCTCCCATTTCTAGTCCTTACCGGTTCCTTCTGGTTTTCGTTTCTAACATTTTCTCTCTCTCTCTCTCTCTCTACTTTCTCGCTCATTTTCATTTTCTTGGAGGCTTTTCGTCGAGCAAGAACTGGCTAACCCTCAGGAAGCTCTGGAGGAGAGTGATTCGAGCAACCAAAGGGTGGTTGGCGCCCTGTATGAGGCCCTGAGCTCCCGCGACGTGGACAAGGTTCACAGCCTCCTCTCGCCAGATCTCGACTGGTGGTTCCATGGTCCGCCCTCGCACCAGTTCTTGATGCGATTGCTCACCGGTGCGTCATCGCCCAAGAACGACGACGTCTTCCAATTCGTGCCCCAGTCCTTCGCCTCGTTCGGGCCCACCGTCCTCGTCGAGGGCTGCGATTCGGAGCGATCCATCGCCTGGGTCCACGCCTGGACCGTCACTGATGGGATAATCACCCAGGTCAGGGAGTACTTCAACACTTCCCTCACCGTCACGCGCCTCGGCGATTCTTCCTCCTCCTCCTCGGGATTCGCGTCCTCGTCTTCCTCCTCATCGACGGCTGAGATCGCGTCGTACCACTGCCCCTCCGTTTGGGAGAGTAGCCTCTCCAACCGGGTCGGGAAGTCCGTGCCGGGTCTCGTCCTGGCGATTTGATCTCGCTGGGTCGGGTGCACCCGAGACCGTTGTGATATTTTACGACCAAGTAAAATAAATAGGGTGCTTACGTGGCTACCTGTGATTGGGTGTGAACTTATGGTCTAAGGTTTGTTTCGTTTTGTCTCAGAAATGTAGGTCCCGAGTCGTCCAGGTCGTGTTTGGCTTGGCTTTTATTGTCGTTTTCTTCTACTTTTGTCTGTTTGAATTGTGTGGTTCTTTTATAGTGTGTGCTGGTGTCGGGTGGAACCGTGGGGATGATGAGGCCCTATTGGTCATATCCTGAAGCGTCTGTAGTATGGTGTTCTGGTTTTACAATAATAACGATGCGTTTTGATGATAATATTGTCGTTTTTTCTGATACTAAAGGTTGGTTTCTCTGATCTCAGCTGTGGAAGAAAAGCAGCTTCATTCGAAAACGGACGTTGGCTGATGAAATCATGAATTGGATCCATCACCAACTACCAAAATCTAAAATGACATTTAAATTTTAAAAAAAAATTAAAAAAAAAGCTATCACTTCTCCTTTACTGGTGGCTTTCATGAATCCTTTTCAGCTATATTGAGAAACTTTTCAAACGTGAAATATGATGATACGTAGGATATAATTGTATTATGCTTTTTCGTAATTATTAATCCATTGGTTGTGGATTCGGGTGTCGATTAACTACTTTGCTCACCAACTTTCACCGGAAAAAAATAGAAGGAAATTTTGTTTCTTTATATAAAAATGTAATTTGGCTTGTGAGTTGTGACCTAATCGTCCGTCTATATTCTTTGTTTTTTACATGGTAAAATTAATTAGAATTTAACATGTTATTTTGTAAGTAAATAAAAGCATCTAATCGGCGATGTTCTAATTGAATGATGTGTCGTTATCAAAAATTGAATGATGTGTCAATTAAGTAGAAATTGAAAAATAACACAGAAGATTAATAGCGAACTTATTCCACTTGTTTCAAGACGGTCGCCAAAATGTCAAAGAAAAAGGAAAAAGGTGCTCATGACTCTGACAATGTTGTACATGAAAATAGAAATATATCCAAATATGTCGTGTGTGTGTATATATATATAGTTGCCAATCCAATAGGTATTCTTTCTTTTTTTTACCTATGTGTAAGTTTTTTTTTATCGAGGTGTATGAAAAAATGTGTATCATTAATATTATTTCTCTCTCCTACTTTTTACAATAAAAAAATGTGCATGATAAATTTCTATTAGCCAAAATGATACCTATGTGTAGATAAAAAAAAAAATACCTATCGGTGCCATATATATATATATATATGCTGAGAGTGTTTGCACTAATTAATTGGTAAATCCATATACATGTAAGAGCTGCTTGAAAACTAGCCGTATAATTCTCAATATTCTTGGACTTTGAATTTAACATGGTCTCGATAATTATTAATATTTATTTTTGAAACGCGGGGGATTAATGCGTTTTTTTTTTTTTTGAAATATCGATAATTACTAATAAAAAATATTAGGTATCATAAATAGTTTACTAAATTTTTAATACCAATTTACGTGTCAAGTGAGTTATCATTATTTAATTGGTGTATCAAAACTTACCACAAATTAATTTAATATCATTCACGTGATGACTCACTTGCGACATGTTGGTATTCAAAATTTAATAAACTATTTGGAATACATATTATTATCCATTAGACCATTACTAAGATACCAATAATTAGTCATTTTGCCTCTCATTTTTGCAGTTGGAATAAATTTGCCCCCGCTATTAACTTCAATTGTGCATAAATTACAATGTTATTCCTCTTTTGCTTCCAATACTAATATTATTAGAAGACCTTAAATGGTATCTACCAAAATCTTAATGATAAGTTTTTTGTATAAGAATTAACTAATAATAAATTGATACATCGCGTGTCGCAGTGATACTATTTGATTCCGAACACTACTCGATCAATAATGATAATGTTCGATTATCTTCTTGTCGCCGTGGGACAGATAATGAGGCCGCAGCAGTTGCCTCAGTTTCAGTTCCCTAAAAACGCCGGTCCGGTTCAGGAGCCAGGTCGGATCTGGACCGGTTCCCCTTTGAAAGTTGACACATGTTAAAGGAAAAAACGACAACAACAATAATTAATTTTGGCCACGTGTGCGGTAGATATGCTCTACCAGCTAATCAGGTCTCAATGTACACTGTACATAAAGCTGGTAAGGCCCACATATGGGTCAGACAAGGGACAAACGACAACAATAAACAGAGAACTCTGAGCGCCCGGTATCTGAATCTCGCAGCACCAGTTCACAATTTTTTGTCTTCATATTCCTAGTCCATTGAAAAGAGATTCTCACGTGTATAGTGTGACAATTTAAATCCATAATTTTCCCCCTCTCCATTATATATTTTGCAGAAATTAATTAATGCGACCTTGAGCTTGATGATCCGATTGAGACAAATAAAGATTTTTTTAAGCTCAATTTGAGAGGTTGGTGTGGCAGGTGATATTTCACAGCAATCAAGTTAAAATAAACAGCGTTGTCTTGGACCCCTAAATAATAAAAAAAAGGTTAAATTAAGATAAAAGGTTAATTAGATACTCTGTTAAAAAACAAAAAGTTTGCGTCACATATGATAAGTTTTAAAACTATGGATATTAGGAATAGGACGAGAAGGGATAGTCCTCATCCAAAAGATTTGTCGCAATTTACATAGGAATCTTACGTTAAAGAATGGACATCGAACTTATAAAATTAAGGATGAAGACGTTTCTTATTTCTTAATTGATTCGATCAAAATCTAAAGGAGGACTTTATTATTTTAATTTACTAAAGTCCCAAGTTTTTTTTTTTTTTTTTCCCTTCTTTCAACTCTTACTAGAGTCCAAAGTTGGATGACGAATACAAGCACCATGTAAATAAGTTAAAGTTATGCCAATACGAAGCCAACAGGTTGCTTGAAATCCGTTTATTTATAACTTTTAGTTGGTTAAACTAAAAAGAAAAACAATAAATACCATGATTCAAATAAATAAAGAAATAAACAAAGAAAAAGCAAAACCAGCTGATAAATCTCCTAAAAATGTTGTTGCTGTTGATTTTTGTTTTTAAAAAAAAATTAAATTTAAAGACATCTCTTGAATATGAAGAATTTCACTTATCATTAAGGTTTGGTTGCTAAACAACAATAGAAAAAGAATGTAAATGGTAATAGAAATGAAATGAGAGTAGGAATAGAATGGAAAAGAAAATTGATTGAGTTGTTTGGTTAACATATTGGAATCGGTACAAATGTTAAATTGGTATAAAAATTGATTCATTTATTTATTTATGTATTTTTTTTGCATTAGAAAATTCTTTTTAAAAAATAAAAAAATTTAAAGATAAATATATCATTTCTGTTCTTTTTTTAATATAAATTATAATAAAAATTATATAAATTATATATTTATATATAGTATATGAGAGTGGTACTACTTGCTTAATAGCACATCAAACCGTAAACGACCTAAAGAAGTACATGATTTCAGAAAATAACACATCAAATCGTATACGACCTAAAGAAGTACACGATTCTAGAAAATAACACATTAAATTGTAAATGGCATAAAGAAGAACATGATTTCAGAAAATAATACATCAAACCGTATACAACCTAAAGAAGTACACAATTCCAAAAAATAACACATCAAACCGTATATGACCTAAGAGTGTTTTGAGAATTTTGTAATTATTTTAAATAAAAATATTTTTTATTTTGTGAGGAATTAATATTACTCTTTATATTTTGTATAATATTAATTTCTCTCAAAATAAAAAAAATTTTGTCCAACCATGGCAAGTCCAAGCTTACATTTGAAGAGAAGAGGTAAGGCGAGGGTAATTTCGGACAATTGAATTGTGGGTTGGAATAGAAAGCCTTTCAACATATTTAGTTTAGGAAAGACTTTTCAACTATGTAGCTGAATTATAATTACCAATGAAATGAACTTTACTCTCTTCAAGATCAAATCAAACACTTGAATGGGCTTTCCTTAAGAAATAATGAGGCATCGATGGTTATATTATAATATTTTGATTTATTGATTTCTACTCAGTTTAATTNTTAAGTAAATATCTTTTCTGTCTTAATCATCAATTTCGTGTGCGTGAAGGTTCGCATGCACACAAGAGCACTTTTAACTTGAAAATCAATATGCTTATGTTTCTGGTCTCTGTTTCTTATAAGTTTATTTAGTCATATCAATTTGCTCATAGTTAATTTTGGAGATATTTCCTACTACTATTTAGGATGGACTAATGACTTTATTAGTTCCTCAACTAAGGAAAAAAAATCTCATTTTGCTCCTTAAATTTTAAATTGTGTCGTATTAGTCCTTAAATTATTAAATATATTTCATTTTATTCATTTTTGTTATATATTTTGTTTGATTCTTATTAGGATGAGCACATGAGTTGTATTTCTCATTTTATATTTGTGACTTTAATAAAATATCACATTTGGACATTTCTACATTAATGTCCAATGCGTAACTAATTTTTATTCAAGCAATTATTTTTAAATTGTTTCAATTCATGTACTAATCTTGTTATAGTGTTAGATATACTTTTGAATATGAAATAAGTATAACAAAATAACAAATATGTCTCATGTGCTCATTATATTAAGAATAAAATAAAATGTATTATAAAAAGGACTAAAATAAAATTTTTTCAATAATTTAAGTACCATAATGATGTAATTTAAAGTTTAAGGATCAAAGTGAAATTTTCTCATAATTTAAGGACCAACAAGGTCATTTATCCATTAAGGATTGACAAGTGGTAAAATTTGCCATGTTTAAAAGAACAAAGTCAAAGAAGGAAAAATGTACTACCAGCAGTGGTGGCATAGCGGCAAAGGCGCCTATCTGAAGCCTTCGCTTTTATTAGGTCAGGAGTCTGAGTCTCCACAAAGGCGTATGAGATCGGGTTTGATACAATAGAAGTAGCCACTAATGAATGGTCCCTATGAGTCACTTTAAGAATATGTCTCCCAATGAGTGGACCCTGTGAGTAGGAATCCTTGGCACCGACGATTCCCCCTTTTTTGCACTGAAAAAAAAAAATGAAAAATGAAAACCAGATGGTGGTCAGGATCAACAAATATCCAATTGCAACAAACGAGTCTCGGATAAGCTAAACAAAAAAGTAATTATGCGCTTGAATTAAATATGACAGACAACTTAAACACTTTATATATATATATATACCCAAGCAATCTGGTCACCATATAATGTTAAAAATGTTCAAGCTTTACAAATATTCCTTAGGATACATGCAATTAGTTCTGAAGCGCCAAACGTGCATTGACTCACATACGGATCCTTTCCATCCTTATCCGTACAAGGGCAGATGAGACAAACACTACTATTTCAGGGAACACACGACATTCAATATGCCTAGCTTCAATGGGACCTCGAAGCTATTGTAAATAGGACTTCTTTATGACACAATAAGTAAGTTGTCACATGGGAGAACCCAGTGAAGATAACTCTTGTGAAAGAAAAAAGGGTGAGAATTTGAGAATTGAATTAATTTTCCTTGACGGCGAATCCTTCAAAAGCAATAGTTTGACATGTAATATATGATATCTCAGTCAAAAGTTTGCCCCTGTGGCTCTCTTCGAAGTAAACTTTTAGTGTGTCTAGGTTAATCCCATTTGCCGGCATAGAGGAAGCTGAGTACTATGAGGTTGATAAACTTATATCTCAAACTTTAGAGTTACACTGTTTCGACGAACCACTAGAGCTTGAGACCTGTGAGGAAGAGACTAATAAGAGTTCGCATGTCCTTGTTGCTGTAAAGATCCTATCACTGAAAGAACATTCGGTAAATTTCATCAAAAAGGTGTTGTCCCAGATTTGGAGCATTCCGAGGGGCCTTAAGATTGTAGAGCTGGAACACAATAAGTTCTCCATTGTTTTTTTCCCTCGGTGAAGGAGAAGAAAAGGATTTTGGAGAAAGGACACTGGTCCATTAATATAGAGCTATTGATTTTAAAGGAAGTCCCTCTAAGTGTGGCTATTCGAGAAGTCAACCTTTTGACTAGCATGTTCTGGATTCACATTATGGGGTTACCCAGGGACTCCATCTCCGAAAGAAATATTCAGGTGATTTCGTCTAAGATTGGGAGGCTTCTGGAGATTGATGGCAAATCAATGGGGATTTTCTTCCCCAGGGGATAACATCCATATAAAGGTGGAGGTGATGATTTATAAACCTCTTGCAGCTGTGTTCTTCCAAAAGAGGAAAAGAGGAGCACTAAGATGGATTCAGTTTAAATAAGAACGTCTCAAAGACTTTTTCTTTAAATGTGGCAGTTTCGGCCATGATTACAAGATTTGCACTACCGTAGAAGGAGTTATGGTGTCGAATAGAATAACAAGAATGGCACTGTATAGCCCATGGTTATGGGCTGACAATGATATCATCTCTTGTTTCCGAACAAACTGTAATCGGGCGAGCTCAATACCGTTGGGGTAGAGAAATGAGGTTTAAGATGATCGAATCTGGATCAAAATCTGGTGGCTAACAACTGGTGTCGAATAGAAGTGTGTGAGGAGAGTTGACCTCATACCAGGAGCAGGTCGAAGGGTAAATAGGTCATTTTGCCTTTGGGCTCTAAACAGAAAGTACAAACAGTATTGGCAGGCAAGTGTATTAGGATACAACAAGCTATTATCTCTTCCTTGTATGGGTCAGAGGCAGAATAGGACTACTAGAGGCAGTGTTACTCAAATGAGGATACCTTGGTGACAGAGGTATAGATGGTAGATAAGAATGGGGCTGGTCAAACTTTTTCTGACTTTTGCAGCAGAAAGAGAGGTATGGCCACGAAATACCCTGGTTTGTTCCTCGATGTGTTGGTTGATCGCTGCTATCACCCAAAGGAGTACCATAATGTTATTATAAGGGAAATACTTGAGCCAAGCCAAGTAATTCTATTTAAGGCCCACCAGGCTATGCTGAACCTAGCCACGTCCTTAGAAGAATGGAGAGCCTAACAAGGGCTAGTACCTGATAGGTCTAAATGAAGCCCATCTCGTAAAAGGAAGGCTCAGGAGTTTATTTTACTAATTCCTTACCCATCTGATATGCCCCAATGGGCTATGAAGGCTAACTTATTAAGTTAGCCTAAGATATGATGTCAGTTGTTACTAACAGATCGGTATTTTATCCTATTCTGAGTGCTTAGAGCAGTCGAGTTTTGGGGCGAAGCCAAACAGTGACCAAGCCCTTTCTCCATGCACTTTGTCGATTGGCCATACCTTGTAGTCTCCTCGGAGCAGTTGGAAGAAACATGCAAGAACCAAAGATAGAGTATGTGTCGGTGGTTCTGGGGATGACTTAGATGGCATTGCATTAGAGTATACAGGAGTGGAGGATCTGGTTTTTTAGCTTGGGACTATGGAGATCAGCTCAAAGGTGTCTCCATTATCGCCATGATGCTTTTAGCTTGGAACTGTCGGGGATTGGCTCGTGCCTCAGTGGTTCAGATTCTAAGGGCACTGGTGTTAATGTATAGCCCAGATGTCCTTATTTTGTTAGAACTTATGATATCGGAAGAGAGGGTGCGTGAGAATATGAGATAACTACATTTTTACAACTGTTGCATGATCCCTGCTGTGGGGAGGTCAGGTGGTCTTTGCCTTGCTTGGAGAGATGGAGTGGATATTGAGCCTTATTTTGCTTCTAAAAATATAATTGCAGCCATTGTGTATTCAGACCCTCCTAATGCGCCTTAGAGCCTTTCTGCAATTTATGGTCCCCCGATGTCGGCTTCTAGGCATGATTTCTGGCGGTCATTACCAGGTGTGTTATCGAGAACTCCCTCTTCTAAACTTTTAATGGGTGATTTCAATGGTGTTTTGCAAGATAATGAGACTTGGTCTTTAGTCCGGAGTGTTGGGGGTCCTAGCTCTTCGTCTAGGGCGATGCGGGACTGTTTCTTTGAGATAGGCTTAGTTGATTTGGGTTTTTCAAGGCCGCAATTCAGGACTGTGCTGTAGCTTCTGCAGACTGGTCAGCCTTGTTTCCTCGTGCTCTGGTGAGGAATATGGTGGACTCGATTTCGGAGCATTGTCTGATCATCCTGAATACACATAGGGACCTGTTAGAGGGAGCAAGACCTTTTAGGTTCGAAGCCATATGGACTATGGATATTCGAAGTCACTAGGTAGTTAAGAAAGCCTGAAGAGTGGCCCCTAATTCATGCCGTGCTATACGATTAACTCGGAGGATCGGTGAATCAAGATGGGCACTGAGCAGATGGAATAAGGAATAATTTAGTAATGTCCATTTCCAGCAAGTAGAGGCTCGGAGAAAGGTGGACGAAGCATAGAAATTGCCTAATTCCGAATAGAACATTATGATTGAGTTTGAAGCCACAACTCACTTAAATGACCTTCTTGCTAAAGAGGAGTTGTTGTGGAGAAAAAAAGTGAGAATTGACTGGATAGCAAAAAGGGATAAGTGCATGAAGTTTTTTTTCCTCACTGCCATGGCACGTCGGCGGCGAAACCACATTAATTACATCAAGAATGATGATAGGAGTTGGCTAGAGGGGCGGGGTTATATTAGCTCTACGAACTCCACCAACTTATGACGAAACTCGAAACAAAGATGATGCCTAGGACCGTTCTACAATCAGATTCAGATGGGAAACCTCGACCCAACACCTATAAAGAGATGTGAACCTTAGTATAAATGAAGATGCCACAATTAAGGATGGAAATCTCGATTGATAAGTCAAGGGATGAACACCATAGAAAAATTTGATAAGTTCAAATAAGTTCTTAAAGAACCAAAGAGAAATTGCTCTCAATTTTAATAAATTGCAGTCTGATCTTTTTATTATGCTAATGGCTATTTATATACATAGGAAGCACGAAATTGGCTGCTCTAAAACTCCTAAGAAGTTGCCCAAAATAAGAAAAGGAGACTAAAATATCCTAATTAGAAATCTGAAAATTGAACTCCTACACTTACCCTAAAACAAATGCCTACTCCTCAATAAAAAAGGAAAGTATCTTAATTAGTATGCAAGCCTTACAACTCAACAATGAAACTAATAATAAATAAATAAGAAAGGTAATTTAACTAATTGCGGCCAACCATTCTCCTTGATGAGTCAAAAATGGGTAAGTCACCAAAATCAGAAAACTAAGCTTTAATTCACGCACCATTGAGTAATCCTTTTTTAAGAGTCTTTTTTAGATTATTCCAAAGCTTAAATCATAGAAATCTAACCTTGTGGACCACATGGAACATCATCCTTGGGCCTCTGAGAATTCACCTCAGCCCAAATGCTTTGAATCAGCCTATTGAGAGACTCCTTGAACCTTTTAGCTCGAGCTCTTGTAACCGGTCCAATTGGAACTTGAAATAGCTCCTTTGTAACCGTACCTTGATTTGCATCAGGTTTGTTGCTATTCCCACTGATCAGGTTATCTTTGAAGTCTTATCCTCAATGAGTCCAATGAAAGCCCCCGGTCCTAATGGGATGCCTGCACTGTTCTTTAAAACTTTTTGGTCGACGGTTGGAAAGGATGTAGTGCATATGGTGCAACACTTTTTCATTTCTGGGGTATTGTTACTGAGCTTAATTGATGTAAATATTGTCCTAATCCCTAAAGTGGATCACCCTACCCGTCATAATGATTATAGACCGATTAGCTTGTGCAACACTACATACAAGATAATTTCTAAGATCCTAGCGAACCATCTCAAACCTCTTTTACCAGATCTTATATTCCCAAACCAGAGTGCCTTTGTAAAAGGGAGGAATATAGGCGATAACTCTTTGATAGCCTAAGAACTTTTACATACCCTTCGGGTTTGGAAGAGCCGTCATAGTTTGATAATGATGAAGCTAGATATAGAGAAAGCATATGACAGGCTAGAATGGGGATTCATTGAGATGGTCTTACTAAATTTTGGTTTTCCCCCGTATTTTGTTCGATGGATTATGGCTTGTATTACTACCCCGACTTCCACAATTATGCTCAATGGTACTCCTTTTAGTAAAATTCAGCTTCAACAGGGGATTCGCCGAGGTGTTCCTATTTTGCCCTACCTTTTTAACCTTTGCAGTGAAATCTTCTCGAGGCTTTTATAGCGTGCTGAACTAGAAGGAAAGATTCATAGGATCAAAGTCGCAAGAACTGGTCCGAGCTTCACACACTTGGCTTTCGCGAATGATCTTTTGTTGTGTGGTCGGGCTAACCGGGGAGAAGCTTCAGCTTTCTTGAATTGCCTTGATATTTATTGTTAGTGGTCAGGGCAGCAAGTTAATGGAGATAAATCGAATGTCCACTTTAGTAGGAATCTCTGTGGAAATAAAGCCAAGGAACTGGCATGAATCTTGGGTTTCAAACCTTTACACGGGAAGGATTGTTATCTTGGACTCCCTTTCCTATTCTCTAAGTCTCATGCCAATGATTTCCGGCCGATAGTGGACAAAGTTCAAGCAAAACTGGCTGGGTGGAAGGCACAATGCTTATCAGGGGCCGATAGGGATGTGCTGGCTAAAGTAGTTGGCCTGGCATTTCAGCTTATGTCCTCATGTCCTTTCTGGTTCCAAAGACTATATGTTCTAAAATAGATGCTGTTATTCGAGACTTTTGGTGGGGTTTTGATGGTGACAAAAGACATCTCTATCTAAAGGCTTGGGGAAACTGTTGCAAGCAAAAAAATTTGGGAGAATTGAGGCTGTGCCAAATGAGTTTAGTCAATGATGCATTTTTAGCCAAATGGGGTTAGAGGGTGTGGACGGAAGAACCTTCGTTGTGGTTAAAT
Organism: Trema orientale; assembly: GCA_002914845.1. Lineage (NCBI taxonomy): Eukaryota > Viridiplantae > Streptophyta > Magnoliopsida > Rosales > Cannabaceae > Trema > Trema orientale. Next base: position 267,866 of record JXTC01000181.1, read on the forward strand.
ATTGTTAAAGCAAAATACTTGCAAGGTGATGAGTTTTGTCTTGTGCAACCGAAGAAGGAGGACTCGTGGGTTTGGAAGGCCATTCTGAAACAGCGGGATATTTTATCATTGGGTACTTGTCTTCAACCGAAACATGAGGCTATTATCGATATCTTATGATCCCTGGGTTCTCTTCCTTCCGGGATTTAGGCCCCGGCCTAAAGTCCCCGGAACTTCTATGAATATTATACGGATGGATGAGCTTGTTACTGAGTCAGAAGAGTGGAATCGCCAACTAATTCAATATTTGTTTGATCCTAGGTCGGTAACGGCTATCTTGAAAATTCCAGCCTTACAACTTCAAGACGATGGGTCTAAAAAGTGGTTATGGGCGCTCTCTTCTTTGGGTTCCTTTCCAGTTAAAAGTATGTATCAAAAAATTTTGTTTTCTCAATTAGGAGAACCATTGCACCAAGATCAGCTTATTTGGAAAGCTATTTGGAAAGCCAATTTGCATCCACGCCATAAGTTGCTTTAGTGGCGTATTTGCCACAACAGACTGCCAACTCGAGTGGAACTTAGCGATAGGTTTGATATGCAGGTCACTTTATGCCCACTGTGTTACACAATGCTAGAAACGACCTGTCATTTATTCTGGGAATGCAATCTTGCAAAATGACTTTGGTTTACTTCGATATAGGGAATTAAGACTGAACAATTTTGATTCATGGATGTGAAGGACTGGTGTTTGAAGCTCCTTACTGGGCGGCTAGTTCCCAACCATGATCCCTCCTTTGATGGAATCATGTTATTTGCGTCACTGTGCATGGAAGCAATTTGGATAGAGCGTAACTTAATCATCCACAACAAGGAGGGGAGAGATGCAGAGTCAATAAACCGGTCTCTTATGGTGCAGATGCAAAACTATTTGCAAGCTCTGTCAACTAATCAAGCTCTGGATCAATCCATCCCTATGCAAGTGATCTGGGTCTCTCCTCCTCCTCCTTGTTGGATCAAGGTCAATGTTAATACCACCGTTCGTGATGAAAAGGCGATGGGAGCTACAGTGGCACGGGATACTCATTCTAGAACTCTTGCTACCCGTACTGCGATTTGCTAGAGTTTGGACCCATTGGTGGCAAAGGTAGCTACTTTGCTTCTCGGAGTTCAGTTAGCTCATGAGCAGTCTTGGCCAAATATTATGGTTGAATCAGATTGCTTGCAGGTGGTCAATATGTAGAATAGTAAATGCGAAGTGGCTTGGATGTTAAAGCACATTTTGGATCAAATGTGCCAACTTTCTATGGGATTTGCCTCTGTTAGCATTGTTTTCGTACCTAGGACTTAAAATTTTTATGCCCACAATCTTGCAGCGCGGGCCTATGATTTTAATATCACTGGTGTTGTAATGAATATTGATGTTCCCCCTAGAGTTTGCCAGGACTTGACTCAGTGGCCTTGACTGTTTTCATTTCTCTGTTTTCTTCTTATGGACCGGTTTTTGGCCAGTAATGAAAATTCCAGTTATCAAAAAAATAGGTAAGTTATCACTAATCTCCAGAATCTTAGTTTCTAATTTCTTCTATATTCTCTCTTTTGGTATATATAATTCAGTTGCCACCACTAACTTCTCCATTAAAAGATTATTTGATAGTACCACATGGGTGCCCCAGCCAAGCTACGGGTGAAAAGTTCATCAATAGTCTTATTCAAGATTGTACGAACAACCACTTATATCAAATTGAGATTTTAAAGCTCTAATAAGAGCAATTGGAAGCGTGTGATATACAAATTGATTATTAGACAGAAATTCACACCAAAAGTTATAATAAACGATTGGGTTACATTTTTTTTTCAAAAGAGGTTGGCAAGCAAAATAAAATAGGAAAAAGTCCAATAGACTTCCCACATGAATTTTAGCTAAATATTTATTTAATCCATATGTTTTTAGGAAAGCAAAATGTATATTTTGAATTTGTCAAATCATGTAAAAAGATCAGACTCACATTTTGTCAAAATTTAATGTGAAAAGAACACTAATATCCTTAGTCAAAGATGGCCAAATAATAAGTTATGACCAGTAATATGCATGTCTTAAAATCAAAATTTGAAAGACAAATCTCTAAATTAAAGGAAAAAGGGGAAAAAAAAAAAAGAAAAGAAAAAAGAGAGTATTCGGAGTTTAAGTTGTTTGATTGCATATTGATTATTTGTCCAAGAGCACTCTAACCATTTTCAGATGAAAAGCCGACAAAAATTAACGAAGTTTTGTCACAATGTATACTTTTGATATGATTTGGCAAAACATAAAGGGTTAATTTTGCATTATTAGAAATACATGAGTGAAACTGATATTTATTAAAATTCAGGGTAGAATTTTATTATTTTTCCAATAAAATAAAGCCCACAAAGGTATATTCTGGAAGCATATTTGAAATTCATGTGTGTATTTGGTCGCATGAGATTTTCAAGCATCCAACATCTAAAGAATCTCAAAAGGAATATATTCCATTTCTATATAAAAGATTCCATGAATTGTCATTTGGAATTTCAAGATATGAATATATATCCCAAATGACATTTCACCTTTTTATCATGAGAATAATCTGATAATAAGAAACTGGGAAAAATGTCTTTCCTTAACAAAGTTGTGTCCAGATAATTCCAATATATACCCAAAATTCGCATCCAACTTTCTACCACACTCTATATATATATATACACACACATATCACTATGTGTCTATTTGATCGTGACCTAATGAGAATATGCCATGCAAGCATAATTGAACTTTGTGAACTAGTTCGTAAGAAGGCCAACATGCATCGGAATATATAAGATCAGCACAGGATTTAGTACCAGCAAAATGGGGTTAATTAATTTGCATATTGACTAAATAGTGAACTGCAAAAAAATATACTGAAATTCGAGTATTCTGTAATTGAAACTATAAAGTTTGGATTTTACAAAATAATTATCCTGAAATTAAGAAAATTTGAAAATTAATACTCTGAACTGACTTTTTGACTAATTTTAGTAATAAAAAAATAATAATATCATCCGTTAAAATTACATTAGTCATTATTATTCTCATTAATTTTGATGATATTATTGTCTTGTACAAGTTAAAGTTATTCAAAAAGTCAACTCAGGATATTAATTTGCAGAAATTCTTAATTTCAAGGTATTATTTTACAGGGTCTAAATTTTAGTATTTAAATTATAGATACCCAAATCTCAAGATTTTTTTTTTTTTTTTTCAGTTGACCCTCGTTAAAAAATAGAGTGTTATTTGATAGGGCAAGAAAAAAAAAAATAGAGCTTTGATTTTTTTTTTTTAAATTGCTTTCGTACCTATGGGCCCACGAAAGTTTCATTCAGAAAAGTTGGAGAGATGGACTTCGTTTGATAATCAATCGCACATATTATTAATTAGATGGGAAGAAAAAAATTATCTCCAGATATTTCCTTCTTGTGAAATCTATCCTCTCAAAGTGGTGATCTATCATGGAAAATGATTGATAATTATATGTTCTGATCAGGAATGTAAACATAATTAAAATAGGCATCGGAGTGGCGAAAAGCTAATTTCACAAAACATCTTTATTCAAATTTCATTCTAATCTTGTCACGTCATTTCTATGTATCTATCCAACATTTCTTTCAAAATATTGCTTGCTTTCTTTGTTTGTTTTTGTTTTTGCTTTATGTCTTTTTATTTTTCTTTTTTCAAAAGACTTTTGAGAATATACAATAAATTATAGTCAATTCACAAGTTGCATTTCCTGTTTCCCGGAAAAAAATAAAAAGGTGTTAAATATCGTAATAATTTCTTATAAGCAAAAAATAAATAAAAAATAGAAAAAAATGGTTAAATACAGTAATGGTCTCGAAATTGTACTCATTATATCACTTTATTCCCGAATTTTCAATTTACATAGTAATAGCCCGTGAATATTATGCTATTGTTACAACAATGACCCTTTTGTCACAAACTATTAGTTTTTTAACAAAAAATAGTTATGGATAAAGTATATAATTAGGCATTATTTATTTCTATAAGTCATAATCTTATTTTTAGCCATAATGACTAAACTATGCGCTTTGCATAAGACTCTTTTCTGTTAAAAATTTAACAATTTGTGAAAAAAATGGTCATTGCATGCTGCAATAATTGCATTAGTCTTGGTAGTCTACTGTGTAATATTTTTTAATTCAGAATTTCATTTTTGACCACAGTTACCAAATCGTGAATTCTGTAATGACTTTTTTTAATTAAATATTTAAGAATTTGCTACAAAAGAATCATTGTTGTAACAATTACATAATTTAGAGATTATTACTATGTAAGTTGAAAATTCAAGAAATGAAGTGATCCTACAGATATAACTCAAGAGCTATAATATCATTAGCCCAAAAAAATACTATATAAGTTGAAAATTAAGGGAATAAAGTGATACTACGTGTATAAGTACTCAAGAGGTATTAATATCATTAGCCCAAAAAAAAAAAAAAAATTCACTAGTTGCATTCGTTTACACGTTGCCCTCAAATACACTGTCCTTTCTATGCAATTAGTACACGTAAAGTGATAAGTAATGTAGGGACCCTTAAGTGTATATATATAAGCAGCTGCAATTATATATATTTATCCCTGTGTTTTTCTTTGCTAAGTAGACTTATAGATACTCGTACAATGGTTGCTGTATAATGGAATTTTTCACACATATTACACATATAGGACTCGTTTAGAATAGTTTTGCTAAGTTAGACTTATAGATACTCGTATAATAGTTGTTGTATAATGGAATTTTCACACACGGTATATATAGGGCTCATTTAGAATAGCTTTTACTGTTGTTAACAGAATAGCGCTTGAGAGAGGGCCGGCTTTTATTCATGTAGAGTGGTGCTAGTGTCTTTTTCCCGTTATAGTTCCCATGATTGTTGATAGGGGTGGCAATTCGTGTTGTCGTGTCATATTCGTGTCGTGTCGAGACATATATATAACGAGCAATTACTAAATCCAAACCCGACACGTTTATTATTCGTGTCATGATTTATAAATCCACACCCGACACGCTAAATAAACAGGTTAACCTGTGAGCGACACATTTAACACGTTATTTAAATAGGTCGTATTCAGATCGTATCCAACGTAACACGATCTGCTAACATGTATACTGTTAACTCGTTAATTGAACTTAATTTAATATGTTAATGTTAAATATGTTGTATTTGGTTCAACTTGACATAACGTATTAACCTATTAATTTTAACATGTTAACCTATTTCACATTTTCAATATAACTTGATATAATCTATTAACTTATTTTATATATTTCTAATATAACCAAGCAACTATAATCAAATAAATATAACACACAATCCAAAGTTTAAAACCAAAATAAAACTTTCAAGTTTTAGTACATAAAACATAAAAGGGAAGTTTTAAGTCTTGGTACACACAAGATAATACAATGTCTCAAAAAATTTAATCGTGTTAAACGGGTCAATTTCGGATTTAACAGGTTAACCTGCTAATGACCTATTATTTAATCGTATTTAATCGGGTTTAACCTGTTTTGACCTGTACCTGTTTAAGACAAACCTAAACCCGCTAATTTCGTGTCATTTTCGAGTCGTGTTATCGTGTCGTGACCTAAATTGCCACCCCTAATTGTTGAGCATATATATTAAGGAAACAAATTCAGGGTTTTGGCTTATCAAATCGCCTGTATATACATATATATATATAATACAAGTAATATATGCGTAGTAGTTGAATATTAATATCACAAACAGTCAAACCATATATGAAGTATACTGTGTCCACAAGACTTTTACGTGTAAATTAGAGTCTAGGACGGCAATGACTGCATAGGCTATGTTTGGTAAGAGGGAAAAGGGGGAGGAAAGAAAGTGTAGGAGAGAAAAGTGGAAAGAAAAGAGAAAATATGGTTGTTTGGTAGGAAGGAAAAGGGAAAGGAAAGGAAAGGAAAAGAGAAAGGAAAAAGGGATGGAAAAATAATAAGTGGGGCTCACAAAAATTTTCTCTTCTAAAGTAGAGAGAAAAGGGGAAAGAAAAGAAATTTAGTAAATGAAAGTGCTTAATTTACTAATGTACCTTTACATATTAACTTTTAAAATAATAATAAAAGGGTAAAATAGTCATTTTAAAATAAACTAATTATCTTCCCTTTCTACGTGCCAAACAACTATGAAGAAAAATTACTCTCTTTTTCATCCTACACATTTTCTTTCTTTTCTAATTTTTGTTTTCCTCTTATTTTCTTTCCTCTCTACCAAAAATAGCACAACACGTTGTTTAAGACAACGAACATTAGTAATAGTGAGGAAATCAATAGAATAAGATATTGCTCAACTATTTTTAAGTGAATTTGACTTTTATGCCAAATAACTGTATATATTTTTTGTCGCTAAACATACTTTTGTCATACATATAAGACGATAAGAATGAGATAAGATTAATGCAAGTCTCTTGGTTCGGCACTTATCGCAGTAGGATAAGAATGCTTAAAACGAAGAAATAGCCAAGGAATTTTCATATTTAGATACTTTTTTCGAGAACTTATTCCTCCAAGTATCAAAATAAGACGTGTCTCATCTCTGATTTGTTGCACTTGTGGGTATCAATATTTTGATCAGTCCAAACTTAAGCCCAGTGGCAACCTCACTAACTCTCAAATACAACAATTTCGTATGGTCTGGCTTTTCTTTCTTCCATGAAGAAAAACATTACTTTTCCACGTTAATTATGTATGTATGCAAAAAAATAAATCTTTTTAGTAAGGGGAATAAAGAAAAGAAAAAAAAAATCAAGGACCTCATTTTAGATTAAGCATTTGAAAATTGAATTCTCATGTACGGGCATGAATACAAGCTGATATTTGTGCAAAAAGATCAGAATGAAGTTTTTTTTCTTTCTTTTTTTTTTGGTCATTATCAAAAAAAACATTGGATATTTTCATTTTAGTGGAAAAAAAATCTTAAATTTCTAGTTATATTAAAAAAATATTATGTTTTTCTAATTTTAGCAAAAAAAGAAATCCTGAGTTTTCAATTACATGAAATAAAACCTCCGGATTATTAAAATCCAATCAAAATAGGCCTGGATCAACGATTTGGTAAAAGTTAACTTGTAAAATAAGTCAAATGACCTATTTGTCTTTGGTATATAGTATTAGGCATGCAAGGTATTCTTGTTACCAAGCACCCTAATTGAAAAGAAAATGATGCCATTCTATATTAAGAAAATTGTTATCTTTTATTTAAACAGAATAAAAAATAATAATGATTCAAAAGTATAAAACAACCAAGAAATTGAGTTCCTTAGTCATGTTATATTTTCACATATCAAATTTTGACCAAATGATCGTTTTAAGCCTAATTTGACTGGTATTCAAAATCTCAAAACTTTATTTTCTATATATAACCAAAAACTCAAAATTTTTATTGCTAGAATTAAAAATTATCAAGATTTTATTTTTTTATAACCATTTTTTTTGTGCTAAAATAAAAAAATAAAAAATAAAAACTGTTTTAAAAAAATATTTTCTATATATAACCAAAAACTCAAAATTTTTATTACTAGAATTAAAAATTATCAAGATTTTATTTTTTTATAACCATTTTTTTTGGGTGCTAAAATAAAAAAATAAAGAAAATAAATAATCGTTTTAAAAAAATAACCATTTCCTTTAACTCTTCTAATCTTCATGAAAGCGAGATTTGATATCAAAGTTTATTATACACTAACTCAATTGTATAGCACCTTCTAGGACTCATTCTGCAATGGTATGCATCAGTCTATATCAATGGAGGTCTTTTAGGTTTGCAGTCATTTTTGAAAAGAGTAGAGGGCACATTTGGAAGAAAACCCCGTCAAAGGACTGGATATGCATTAACTTTTGCCACAAACTTCAATAGGCTATTAATAGTAATACTAATGTGAACTCCTATTTGTACCTTTCAAAGTGGTTGATAGGTTCACGTCATTATTGTTGTTCAAATAGGAGACTGGTTACATTTTAGATTGGAGGATGTGAGTTTCATAATAGATATACCTGCACCAATTTTCTTTGCACTTTTTCTAATATTGTTGTTGTCATCTGACATATATATATATATATTCAATAAGTATAATTTTTTTTCCGTGTATAGATATTTTTTTTAACTGTTGGATATCATCTTAAAACAATATATACGATTTTTTTGGGTTAAATTAGTCAACATTATATACGATTTTTTTTGGGTTAAATTAATCAGTATTCATCTCCAAAATTTAAAAGAGAACATAATAAATTATATAAGTAACAGTAATTTTGCAATAACAAAAAAGTAACAGTGATTTTAAAAATCGCATAACATAAAATTCATGCATGCAGGCAAAAAAAGGATGGGATATGCAAACTTTTTTTTTTTTTTTTTGAAAAAAAAGGGAAAATACGAAGCCAATTTAAAAAATCGGATGCGGATGCAAGTATATATGTGCTTGAGCATGTGGGCTAACCAAAGTTTGTCACGTCCGACCCACATAGGGAAATGGATCCGACGAGTAGCAATTTGGACTCAAATGAATTTTTTTAAAATTTTTTGAAAAATAATATTTTTAGTAGTGTCAGTATTGTGTGACCGAGGTCAAATAATTTGTGAACATAAAATTGTGACTTTTTTAACACTAATCAATAATCACAAATTATGTGACCTACCACAGTAAAAGTTCATACAATAACATTCCTAGAATAATCATTTTGTAAAACATTCCTAAAAGAAATCATTTTAGTACAAATTATTACTACCCAGTCAAAATTTCCCACCCATGTAACATATATGGAACGGGCTGAGCCTACATAGCATGGTCCACGTACCGTCTTGAATTGACCCGTAGAAAATGATGGGCTAGAGTAAGATGGGTCGGCCTATCCTGAGTCACTTATCTGATTAACATAAAAATACATTTTTGTAATAATATTCTGTTAAAAATTTAATTTTAAATGATTTTCAATTAGAAGAAAAGTTGCCCACCCGCTGTCCCTACCAGTTTCTAAAAATTGATCCGGCTACTAGTTCTTATTTAAAAAATGGTATTTTTCTAAACATTTTTTAAAAAACGGCATTTTCTAATAATAATCGTACCGGACTTGAAAAAAAATAGCACACCATATTTTTCAAAAAATTTTCTAAAAATGCAGTGCAAGGCCTAATTTTCCCCTAAGCACTTGTCCTACATTGGCCGGCCTAGCCCACAGAAATAATAGGATAGGTCGGCCCAGCCCATGGCTCACTGGTCAAAACACCACTTTTTATAATACACAAATCAAAGTTAACAACAATTGTTTATAGGGTTAATAACAATTGTTTATAGGGTTAATGACACCATTAGTTCCTAACGTTTCCTTGGTTTGGCATATTACTCTCCAATCTTTTTTGGTGGCAAAAACGTCTTAAGCCTTTTATTTTGTTTACATCTGTTAGTCCTCTTGTATTTGACGTATAAAAGAATTGTTAAGTCAACATGTGAATCTCACATGACCACAATAACAGGGGTATTTGATGGGGAAAAATTATTTATATATTTTTAATATTTTCCGGTTCCCACCAGGATTTTATTTTTGATTTTACAAAACATTCATATATTAGGAATTTTCTTGGATTTTGATATAATTTTCGCACTCATCCAAAGCAAGAATGGTCATCTTTTGTGAGAGAAATTTTCCTCAAACTTATGATTCATATTTATGTAAGCAAGAATATTTTATTCTCTTATCTTGCTCTTTTCGCTGATGATTATGGTCTATGGGTATTGTTTGTCTTTAGTTATTTAAAAAATTCTTTTATCTTCCAATGAAAGCTGCGTAGAATAGTAGTCACTGTACTATGGGTATTCTTTGGCATTTTGTAATATATGAATTATTGTACCCTTTAACTTGTATTGTGCTATTAATTTGTAGGACCAAATGATCTTGAAAATCAACCTCAACCTGAACGTCAAACAGAGGTGCAAACCCAACGTAAGACTCCAAAACTAGACCATAATATTCCTTAAAAGGTGGGTATTTTGGAGTTTGATACTTTGATAAATTGACAGCATGTTATTATTGTTATGACCGAAATTCCAAAGCCGTGGCTTTTAGTAATTTTAAGTTGAAAAAGTGATAAATAGTAATTTTTACGAAATTCCAGAAAATTTAATATTTAAAATTTTAATTTTCAATCCTCAAAAGTAAGTAAAATTCAAAAGTAAGAATACTCTCATTACTTTTAATTTCTCTAGAAAACTTAATATTTAGAAGAATTCCATTTAATTCATTTAGAAACTTTTTATTTAAAATCGTGAAGTTTAATAAAATGAATCCAATGTCAAAACAATTTATATAAAATCATTTGTATTTCTAAGAGCTCAATTTAATAGCAAAACTATCCGCATACATCTACTTAGTAATTACACTACTATTGGCTAAATAAATTTGACATAAAAAGTAGAGATGATATAGAGTAGGTACCAACCAATGAAGGGACAAACGGCATACATATGCTAAACAAGCTTGTCAAGCCACCATGAAAACTACCACAAATGTTCAACACCTGAAAGTGGGAGGAAGTAGGGGGTGAGCATTCGCATGCTCAGTAAAAACACAATTACCTTTTTGAATGAATGCAATTTTTACCAAACCTGCATGGTTAATACCTTTTCCAAAATCCCTTTATAAACCGAGTTTATAAAATAATTGAAATCCAGAATAATCACATATTTAAAACCAAAACCAGAAACACAAGATTGTACATATCATAAATCAATCTGTCCCATGAGCTCACATCCTCTAATCACGAACCAGAGTAACTCGTGCTACGTATACTAAGTACTTTCTGTCTGATACCTATCCTATAAAACTAGAGAGAAACTCATGTGTCTATGCCTACTGAACCGGAGGGGCAGTTGAATGCCTACGCCTATCGAGATGGGGATAATCAGAAAACCACACGTGGGTTTACGGTCTCTCACCGAGGGCGGGGGTACTGGCCGCCTACCAAATACCGCGATGCCTAAGGTGTATCTCATGTGTGATTCTATGGTATGTACAATATGTAACAAGATTCATAATAACCATACAAAACATAACCAAACAATGCTTTAAAACTCCACTTGGTATTATCATGGAATTTATTATACCATGGGCAAGAAATCCACTGAATCACCCCAAAATCACAATTTTATAAACATGTATGGAAGTCACACAGTCTAATTCCAAAATAATCCAAGATTTTCCAACAATTTATCAAAATATCGTTTTATTCACGATTTTTCACAAAATACTCATGACGCAAAATTTAAATTAAATCATGTATAAAATCAGTTAATTGAACCCCTACCTCGATATAGTAGTTATAATAAGCCAATGACACTCGAAGGATCTCTCGTTGGTCACTTAGGTGCTCAGATGATCGTTTTGGGATCCCGATAAGTCCACTTGAAAAAGTGACTTTTCCACCGGGGCCTCAAATAGAGAAACGGACCACTGAATTTAGAACACCTAAAAATATTAGGTTAGACATCTAATTTGTCATAAGTGAGTCCCAGTGTGGGACTCGCCTCGTGGCACACAAAACGACGCTATTCACGAGTCTCAGAATTTGTGCTATTTCGAAATATAGTGATATTATATATCAAAATTCGTTTCTCGACCTCACTAAATCCAAATTTGGAATCAGAATTCAATTTCGAGATCCTAAGCCTTAAACGGGCTTTAAAATCTAAGAATTACGAAAATGTCTCTTTTTGGAATTAATTTGAAAAATGTGCACTTTATCCAAAGTATTTAGAAAATATCATTTTTGCTGATTATTTGTAAAAATATCGCTTTTCTGAAATATTTACAAAATTATCATTATCACATAATTATTTAGTAAAATATCACTTTCAAAAATATTTGAAAAAGTATCAACTTCACCGATTATTTGTAAAAAATATCATTTTTGTAATAATATTTTGAAAAATAACAGTTTTCTAATTTCAGCCTAAGGCCCAAACTGAATAGTAACAGACTTAGTCCAATACTATTTAGTTTTGTAAAAAAATCATTTTTTTCCCCCAATTAAAAAAAAATCACATTTTTCAATTTAAGATTTCTCTCAAACCGGATATTATTTCAACACAAAACCGCCATATTTATTAATGATTCAATTTTTTCTTTTATCTCATATAATTTTTACGGCCATAAAAATAACTTCACAAAAATAATTGAATAAACACCACAAATTAATTTGTAAAACGGCCAAAAAAACTTACAAATTGGCTTACCGGAGTTGATTTCCGGAAAGTAACGGCTGAGGAGGGTCGGGGGAGATTTGGGCTTGCCATCTATAGTGGTTGTTGGTTCTTGGCTGAAGGTTACGAAGAAGAAGAAGAAGAAGAAGGAGGAAGAAGGAAGAAGAAGAAAAGAAAAAAAGGAAAATGAAAAGAAAGAGAGAGAGAGAGAGAAAGAGAGAGATAGTATCGGGTATATGAAAGAAAGAAGAACATGTATAGTGTTTAAAAATAAAGTGGGTCCCACATTTATATAAAATATTATATTATATTTTAATTAATTTATTTTCAATTCTAAAAATTACAATTTATCAAATTGCCCTTAGGTTTAAATGACCTTGTTATCTTTTTAGAAATCTGGTTTTTACATCTTCCCCTCCTTAAAAGAATTTCGTCCCGAAATTCAAGTATAAACCAGGCAGTGTGAGTAATATGGCTTGGGCTAGCTATTTGGAATGAGAGTGAAAACTTGATCACAAAATTAATTAGTACCGAGCCAAAACTAGGTAAATCAAGAAGTGTGAAATATACATTTCTCGTCTGACATTGAATACCATCAACATATCGATACCATACAAGAGTATGAGATAAGAATGTATACGAAGAAATATGGAATCATACGATGGCTCACCAGTAGATACTAGGATCCCAACATAAGAGGTTGGAAACAGTGACCTCGAGTCAGTAATTAGTCGCAGAGGTAGTAATGTTAATCAAAACTAGAAATCGAAAACACAAGACTTTATAATTAGAACAGTGATTGTTAGGCACCAATATAGTGTAACAGATCAAATGCTAGGTATGTACAATACCATCCCAAGATCACACCAGATCAATATCACACTGAGATAATTCTTTTTGTCTGTAGCTAAAACTTGGTCCTAAATAATCACTGAGTCCAAAGACTCTAACACGGTCTTCATCAACACAAGATCGCACTCAACAAAGTTTCGAATGGAAAACAAATACACTTGTGTTGAACCACACATAAGATAGACGAGTTCAGAGGTCAAAAATGACATAAAGGGTAAATGACATAAGTTATTTACCGTTCCTCATAACGAGCAAATAATAACCACGTACACAAATACTTCTAGTCAAGAACAAGACTAGATTCACCATGAATGGAAATTTCCAACGCAGAAGTACATAGAATAACAAATATCAACAGGTAAATCATTGCAGTCCAAACATATAGAATGCAAGTATCCACATAACAAATATGGTCCAAAGACTTTCCAAGTCTTTTATCCAATATAATTTTATATGGTAATTATTCATACCATATTTGTATCCGAAGACTTTACAAGTTTTTAAACCCAATATAGAGAGTATAGAAATAATCCCAAATCATCAACTAGCTCGAAAGACTTTCAAAGTCTATGGTACAAAAGAAAGTCATATAGAAATAACTCAATACCCAACATGCAAATAAACTGGTAACAATACTACAATGCTCTATAAACAAGGTTTCAACAGAATAGGCTGTCTCTGCAGCGACACCTATCTCCCATCTGACCTCGTTTCGTTTTTAAATCAAAAATAGTTTTAAAAAATAATTTTGAAAACATGCAGCACAAAATATCAGGGGCATATAGGAATACTACACTAGTTCATAATAAGGTCTCACTTTGGCCATTGGTAAACCAAACCTGAACTTCAAGTAGTATTCTTTTTGAAAATATAATAACAAGAGTCCAACAACATCCAATATAGATTCACGAGTAAACTGACCACTATGTTATCCATTATATCACCATAATGATACTTGGATCCAACTCGGATCAAGTAATGAGTTACAAGCTCAACTGAATATTAAACATTCAATAAGAATTCCAATCTACCACAGATTACATTAAGAATGTCCAATAATTCCCAAATGTCAATACAACAAAGTTTCTCGCTTGATATATAGTTTTCTAACTAAGCTATCAAGCACTTAGAACATTTCAATTTCTTTTAAATCATAGTTAAACATAATAAAAATTTTCTTAAACTTTCAAAACTTTTCCAAAATTTTCAAACACGTCTTTCTAAGAGATTCAAAGGTACGTCTTATTTTTGTTGATAAATCACATTATGTAAATAATCTCCCATAGTTCTTTATTAATAAAAAATTTTCGGTAATATTTTAGGATTTTTTTTTTAAATAACCTCACTCAACTTGTAAAGCATGTTTATAGAAAATAACTTTTTTATATAGTCAACCAATTTGTAATATGCACAAAGTCCATGAATTCAAAAGTTCAAAAGAGATTTTAAAGAAAAAGGCAATATACAATTTTACACCATCTAAGTCTCTCCAAGGCTTAAATATTCAGGACCAAAATATTTTTATTCCAAAAACTCAAATAAAATATCATTTCAAGTCTCCAATACTAGAAATTCCCAATACTTGAAAAATTAAGTTAAAACTAGTCACACAAGTGTCCAATTATCCAATTGAGACAAACAATGCAGAGTCAATCCCACTTGATTCACTTATCCAATGAACAAGATATTTATTGAACACAAAGAATTCAACAATTCCAATGAACAACAACATCACATATTCGTCATTAAACAGGCCACATATATAATGAAAAGCTTAGAAGGATTAATAAATTTAGGCAATAAGGCAAATAGGGTCATAACAACAAGATTTCATAAAACTTCCAAAATAAGTTTTCAAAATATAAAATTTCTCAATTTATTCAAGGTTCCAACAAGTTAGCATAACTTATTTTACTTAGCAAAATTCTTTTAACAAGATATTATATATTTAACTTTTAGAAATATATGCACAAGCTTTTAAAAATTGATATGCATACCATATTAAATCACACCAATGATTCCTTTAAAAAGAATACAAACTTTCTGCCCAAAAGTTACCAAATAAATTTTCCAAAAATATTTTATGTTTATTTCTAAGTCAATTTGTAAATTTATTTTCCAAAGCTTTCTTTAGATTCAAAATCAAGTGACAAGTAGAAACTCGGTACTTTTTTTTTTTTTTTTGCTGGTAATTTAGCAAACCTTAGACTCAAAGTGGTACTATTTCTTTTTAAAGAATACAGTCCTTGAGAATATGGATTTCATATACTTAATCGTTATTCAAAATTAAAAGGTATGTAGCTTCGTTGAAAATAAAGATAATTCATTAGTCAAATGCATATGTCTACCTCATTCAAAACTAAAATTATCAACTTGGATCTTTCCAAAAATTTCAAACCAATTAATCATGTCTTAAGCCTTTCTTAAGTTCAAAATTAGGAAAAATACTTGGAACTTTTAGTTCATAAAAATTACCTTGACCTAAAATATTTTCCAACTAACACCACCCACTATAAATTAGGATTAATTTGGTACCACAACTAAATTTAGTATAAACCAAGATTCAAACTTTATAATAGGGTAAATTAACAAACCGCAAATCTCTAATAGCCCAAAAATTTCTAAAACCATGCATTTCTTGAAAAATAAATTATTTTTACTTGATCCATATTCATTTTTTTTTTTAAACAAAATGTTCAAAGTCTTTCTAGAAGCAAACATACTGCAACGATAAAATGCAAGGGTTCGTATTCTATCTAACCTAAATTGTCAATTTCAAATTTTCAAAAGTTTTAAACCTAAATAATACGATATTAATTCTAACTAAATTCTACTAATTCAATAATTTCCTTACGAAAATCAAATTTGGTAAGACTGGAAAAGTATAATTTTTAATTTGTAACCAAGTCCATATTACTGTATCAATTCATGAATGAAAAATCAATATGTCATGACCATCCAAAAGTCCTACCAACACATGATACAAGGTTATGGATATGATTTACCAAACACTCAAACATGTTAATTACATATAAATAATTTCTAAGAAATTCAAATCACAACTCCATAAGCACAAATAATGTCAAGTTATGCCAAAATCTAATTACACGATACCAAATTTGCTATTTTAGAGCCTATGAAGTTCAGATAACTTATCACAATAATGGATATAGGAGTACAAAAAGCAATATCTATTTGACAGGAGTAGAATTCACTAGTCTAGTGTCATTCTTGACACTACCGAGACCAGAATTTCAAGGGTATAACCATCCCAAGGACACTTGAGTTACACTCTAAGAAGGTGAACGAAAGATTCGAAATGAATCAGAGTAAAGACATCATATTTAGCCAATTCCTAAGTGATGTATGAGGTATTTGTTAAACACTTTTCAAAATCCTTTTTAAACACTAAAATATCATAGGCAAAATCCCGGACAGATCTGAAGTCCGAAGCTCTGATACCAAAACTGTCACGACCGAAATTCTAAAGCCATGACTTTTAGTAATTTTAAGTTGAAACAGTAATAAATAGTAATTTTTACAAAATTCTGGAAAATTTAATACTTAAAATTTTAATTTTTAGTCCTCAAAAATAGGTAAAATTCAAAAGTAAGAATACTCTCATTACTTTTAATTTCTTTAGAAACTATAAACTTAATATTTAGAAGAATTCCATTTAATTCATTTAGAAACTTTTTATTTAAAATCATGAAGTTTAATAAAATGAATCCAATGTCCAAACAATTTACATAAAATCATTTGTATTTCTAAGAGCTCAATTTAATAGCAAAACTATCCGCATACATCTACTTAGTAAATACACTACTATTGGCTAAATAAATTTGACATAGAAAGTAGAGATGATATAGAGTAAGTACCAACCAATGAAGAGACAAACGACATACATATGCTAAACAAGCTTGTCAAGCCACCATGACAACTACCACAAATGTTCAACACCTGAAAGTGGGAGGAAGTAGAGGGTGAGCATTCGCATGCTCAGTAGAAACACAATTACCATGAATGCAATTTTTACCAAACCTGCATAGTTAATACCTTTTCCAAAATTCATTTATAAACCGAGTTTATAAAATAATTGAAATCCAGAATAATCATACATTCAAAACCAAAACCAGTACTACAAGATTGTACATATTATAAATCAATCCGTCCCATGAGTTCACATCCTCTCATCACGAACCAGAGTAACTCGTACTACGTGTACTAAGTACTTTCTGCCTGATACCTATCCTATAAAACTAGAGAGAAACCCATGTCTCTATGCCTACCAAACTGGAGGGGTAGCTGAATGCCTATGCCTACTGAGATGGAGATAATCAGAAAACCATGCTCGTACGGTCTCTCACTGAGGGCGGGGGTACTGGCCGCCTACTAAATACCGCGATACCTAAGATGTATCTTATGTGTGATTCTATAGTACGTACAATATGTAACAAGATTCATAATAACCATACAAAACAAAACCAAACAATGCTTTAAAACTCCACTTGGTATTATCCTGGAATTTACTGTACCATGGGCAGGAAATCTACTGAATCACCCCAAAATCACAATTTTATAAACATGTATGGAAGTCACACAGTCTAATTCCAGAATAATCCAAGATTTTCCAACAATTTATCAAAATATCGTTTTATTCACGATTTTTCACAAAATACTCATGACGCAAAATTTAAATTAAATCACGTATAAAACTATGTAATTCAACCCCTACCTTGATACAGTAGTTTTACCAAGCCAATGACACTCGAAAGATCTCTCATTGGTCACTTGGGTGCTCGGATGATCATTTCGGGATCCCAAAAAGTCCACTTAAAAAAGTGACTTTTCCACCAGAGCCTCAAATGGAGAAACGAAGGTCACCACTCAATTTAAAACACATAAAAATGTTAGGTTAGACATCTAATTTGTCAAAAGTAGGTCCCAGTGCGGGACCCGCTTCATGGCACACAAAACAACAATATTCACGAGTCTCGGAATTTGTGCTATTTCGAAATATTGTGATATTATATATCAAAATTCGTTTCTCGATCTCACTAAATCCAAATTTTAAATCAGAATTCAATTTCGAGATCCCGAGCCTTAAACCGGCATTCAAATCCGAGAATTATAAAAATATCTCTTTTTGGAATTAATTTGAAAAATGTCCACTATAAGAAGTATTTAGTAAAATATCATTTTTGTTGATTATTTGTAAAAAATCACTTTTTTGAAATATTTCAAAAATTATCATTATTACATAAGTATTTAGGAAAATATCACTTTCAAAAATATTTGAAAAAGTATCAACTTCACTGATTATTTATAAAAAAATGTCATTTTTTGCAATAATATTTCGAAAAGTAACACTTTCTAATTTCAGCCTAAGGCCCAAACTGAACAGTAACAGACTTAGTCCAATACTATTCAGTTTTGCAAAAATATTCTTTTTTTTCCCAATTAGAAAAATATCACATTTTTCAATTTAAGATTTCTGTCAAACTGGATATCATTTCAACACAACACCACTATATTTATTAATGATTCAATCTCCTCTTTCACCTCATATAATTTTTACGACCATAAAAATAATTTTACAAAAATAATTGAATAAAAACCACAAATTAATTTGTAAAACGGCAAAAAAAACTCAGAATTGGCTTACCAGAGTTGATTTGCCAGAAAGTAGCGGCTGAGGAAGGTCGGGGGAGCTTGGGCTTGCCATCTATGGTGATGGTTGGTTCTTGGCTGAAAGTTACGAAGAAGAAGAAGAAGAAGAAGAAGAATAAGGAAGAAGAAAGAAGAAGAAGAAAAGAAAAAAGGAAAAGAAAAAGAAAGAGAGAGAGAGATAGATATTGTCAGGTATAGGAAAGAAAGAAGAACATGTGTAGTGTTTAAAAATAAAGTGGGTCCCACCACTTATATAAAATATTATATTATATTTTGATTTATTTATTTTTAATTCCAAAAATTACAATTTACCCTCTTAGGTTTAAATGACCTTATTATCCCTTTAGAAATCTGGTTTTTACAATTATGGTACTAATTACATCATAAACAATGTCATTTTAGGCTCTTTTTGAGATAGAAAAATTCATTTTGGTTATTTTAGAGATGGAAAAAATTTTAGCACAAGTACTTTTGATATCAAACATTGTCCAAAACTCATGATATGAGTAAAATGTTGGTTTCTTATTTATATTGCCACTTTGTTTTAGTCTTGTTATGCAGTTATTGTAGAATAATATTGTTTTAAACCAACAATGATTATACAAGAAACCATTGAGCTTACTTTTCTCTTCTTTGGAAGAAGCCATTTATTTCTCTTTTCTCCAAAGAAAATAGCGTTGGTGGGAACTAGGTAATATTGGCACTATAGGGACTTTGTTTTCCAGCATATTCCCTTACTATTGCAGTTATATGAGACTCACATGATAACTTAACAGTTTTTTAGATGTCAAACACAAGAGGATTAACAGATGCAAGCAAAATAAAAAATTTAGGATATTTTTGCCACCAAAAAAAAGTTGGAGACCAATATGCCAAACCAAAGAAACGTTAGGGAATAATGATACCATTAACCCCTTTTTATGCTATGTTAATTGCCACTTTCTACAACTAAACTTCCACTTCATATTGAATTTGGTGGGGACAAGCAATGAATAAAAAAACTATTAAAAAAAAAGGTTGCATAAATTAGAGTAAAGAAAAGGGCTTTTTAGTTAAATGACCGAATTTTAGATCATAGTTTGTAAAATAACCATTTTTTCAAATACTATTGGAAAATGACCGAATTTTAAAAATTATTTAAAAATGACCATTTTTCATGTTTAACATATCAAAATATATTGATTTACTTTTTAAAAATTGATTTATTTTTTCAAAAATTGATTTACTTTTTCTAAAATTGATTTACTTCATAAAAAATTAATTTACTTTATAAAAAGTAGATCAAATAAAAAATAGTTTTTTTTAAAATAAAATTATAAAATGGTCATTTATTAAATAGGTGTAAAAACAATCATTTTGTTAAATTAGCCTTAAACAGAAGGCCATTTCTTATAAATACTAAATGTTGGGTTACAGAGGATGAGTTGGAACCAATAAGTGGAAGTGGTCTAATTTTTTCCTTCATGCTCTTCTATCAGTAGAGGTCATTTATAATAGATACTAAATTGGGGTTACAAATGATGAGTTAGATCCAATAAGTGGTGGTGATCTAATTTTTTGACTCTCTAACACTTTTACCTATAAAAACAAACAAGAATTACAAAAATACGGAGGTCAGGTTTTTTTTTTCGTACAGTTTTTATTAGAAAAATATCATTTTTAAAATGCTTACTAGTTACTAATTACCAATTATCAGTTATAAATACCTTGGTTGCTAGTTACCAGTTTTTGGAAACTAGTTCCCAGTTATTAGTTACTATTTTAAAAAATAGTATTTTTCTAAATATTTTTTAAAAATAATATTTTTCTATTAAAATCCCGTACTAGACCTAAAAAAACACAGGCCACTATATTTTTTAATTTTTTTTAAATGCAGTAAAAGGCCTAATGTCCCTAATTTTTTGTGGAAATCAGAAAAAACACGGCATTTTAAAAAATATTAACAGTTATACGGAGCTATACTTTTTATTAAGTTCATACGGTATTTTTCAGAAAAATACCCACATTTTTTCCCTTTTTTTTCCATTTTATCTCACTCAGATTCGAGGAACCCCATAGTTGAATCTGACACTGAAGACGAACCAATTGAAGCTTCGTAATCCTCCAAACTTTTCGACGACATGAACCCGAACCCATCTTTCCTAGATTACTAACAACCATGGATTTACTCCAGCCAGTTGTGCTTCCAATTCCCATGCATTTTGGGTCCCTCCCAAAAACATTAATAGTTGGTAAAGAAAGGAGAATGGTATCACAATATTCTCCATTAGACTTCTTGGAATCATAGTGGTGACCCTTGTTTTTGCCTGGACTAACCATTTGCAAAGAAAGATTGGCTCTCGTCTTCTAGGACAGAGATCTCATTTTCAACATATCTCTCTATTTTCTTTTGTTTTTTAATTTTTTTTGTTTTGATTCATAGGGTTTTTTCTTTTTTTTTTTTGTAATAAAAATTTGGTATTCTTAATCTGCTTGCTTTCATAGTCGATGGATTTTGCTCTGTTCAACTTCTTATTATGTCCTTGGCTTTTGTTCAGTTTAGTTCAACTCAACTTCTTATTGTATTGTGTTGAGTTTGACACTTTTTCGTATTTCAGTATTTAGATGCTTTTGTAATGGTTAGAACTCATGATAACTTCTCAGTAATGATCTGTTTCCTAGAATATGGCATTTGGCTTTCCTAATTTTGTTTACACGAGAGGGAAAAGTTTGGTTGGATCTTTTATATTATTCTTTCGTCTTCTGATAATCATTGAGACTTTCTTTTTGAATTAATATTCAATTTAAACTCAAAAGCTCTAGTCCAAGCTTTATTCATTTTTTATTCAATAATCATCCACTTGAAACTTTACATAGGCTTCAAATTGGCGTCCTATTGTATATTACAGTAAATATCATGCGGGAATTGATAGTCATCTAATTACTGGCATCCTATTTTTCTTCTCATATGTCTATATTGAAGGGCATTAAGCACGATTGTTATTCATCCATGCCTTCATATATTTAGTTCTAACTAATAGAAAATTTTTTAGTGAATTATTAAGAATCTAATATTTAACAATGTTTATAACTAGTATTCACTTGAGCATTATGTTCTTGTAAGGTATTCGTTAATTTGTTTGCGAGAAATATGGATTCTTGGAAGGCTATGTTTGTTTAGTACGTAAGTGCTGGGGATTTAATCTAGACAAAGAAGTTGTTTGATGAGATGCTTTAGCGACATAATGTCGCTTGGTAGGTAGCTCGATGAGAAAGTTTTCAAGTGAGGTTTCCCATTTCATATGTTTAGTCAATTTTTTTTTTTAATGTGGGTATTGCTTAATTTTTTAATAGCTACCAATAACCAAATTGCCAATCAGTTATAAAATTAGTTACTAGTGACTAATAACTAATCACTGGTCTTTATAACTAGTCATTAATTAAAACCAGTAACCAATCAGTCTTGTCAATTATAATCAACTAGTCTTGTGACCGTAGTAACTAAATAATAATAACTAAAGAACATAGAAACTAATTATAGATAGTAACTAGTAACCAAATTTAATAGTAGTAACTAGAGAAATCAGTGATCAAATTCGAAATAGTAATCATAAACTGAATTGATTACTAGTAACCAATTCAGTTTTATGACTGGTAACTGAAAACCATAAATTAGTAACCAATAGTAACAATTTTTGAAAAATTATACTTTTGCTTTCCAAAAATATCATTTAGCTGTAGCATTTTTTTTTTTTTTTTGCATTGTATTTTTGAAATTATTTTTATTATTGTCACCAGTAGCCAAACTAGTAATCGATAATTAAATTGGTAACCGATAACTAGATTAGTTATTAGTAGCCACCAACCAGTCAACAATCTTCTGACTAGTCATTAGTTTTGAAACTAGTAACCAAATTAGTTACTAGTTATCAGTAATTTGTCATCAGTCTCTATAAGTAGCTACCGGCATAAAAAAACTAGTAACTAGATTAGTAACCAATCATTACTATCTTTACAACTTATTATTAAAAATTATTGTTTTTGGTTATGGTTACTAATTTGATGACTAGTGACCTTATTAGTTGGCCACAAGTTTGGATACTAGTAACTAATCACTAGTCTTGTAATTGTAATCAGTGACCAGTCTGAAAATTTGTAACTAACAGTAACAATTTATGAAAAATTATACTTTCGCTTTCCAAAAATATCATTTAGCTGCGACATTTTCCTTTTGCATTGTATTTTTGAAATTATTTTTATTATTGTCACAAGTAACCAAATTAGTAATCGATAATCAAATTGGTAACTAATAACTAGATTAGTTGTTAGTAGCCACCAACTAGTCAACAATCTTCTGACTAGTCATTAGTTTCGAAACTAGTAACCAAATTAGTTACTAGTTACCAGTAATTAGTCATCAGTCTTTATAAGTAGCTAATAGTATGAAAACTAGTAACTAGATTAGTAACCAATCATTAGTATCTTTACAACTTATTATTAAAAATTATTTTTTTGGTTATGGTTACCAGTTTGATGACTAGTGACCTCATTAGTTGGCTACAAGTTTGGATACTAGTAACTAATCACTAGTCTTATAATTATAATCAGTCACTAATCTGAAAATTTGTAACTAAATTAGTTACGAGTAACCAGATTGGATATAGTAAAAAGTTACCCATCTTATTAGTAACCATTAATCATATTGATAACTAATAAATAGTAACCAAATTAGATAGTGACATCAAGGCTAGTGGCCAATAACCAATGAGTAACTAGTCTAATATTGGTAATGGGTAACCAGTAACCAAATTGGCCTTACATGGAAATCAGAAACTAGTGTAACTATTAACAAGATTGATTATTAGTTCCATTATTTTGGATACAATTGATAAATAATAAGTAGTAACCAAATTCAATAGTGACATCAAGGCTAGTGGCCAATAACCAATGGGTAACCAGTCTAATATTAGTAATTGGTAACCAGTAACCAAATTAGATAGTGACATCAAGGCCAGTGGCCAATAATCAATGAGCAACCAGTCTAATATTAGTAATTGGTAACCAGTAATTAAATTAGCCTTCAATGAAAATCAGAAACTAGTGTAACTAGTAACAAGATTGATTATTAGTTCTATTATTTTGGATACAATTGGTAAATAGTAACTGGTTACCAGATTGGTTACTAACTAGTCATTAGTCTTCTAGTTACTGATAGTTAGTATTTAGTCTTCTAGTTACTGATAGTTAGTATCCTAAGTAATTAAAGATTGAAGAGAAAAAAAAAAGTAAGTATAATATTTTTTTTTGTTTCTTAAAGATTAAAGTGAGAAAAAGAAAAAAGAAAAGTAGTGCTAATGTCTAGCAACCAACTTAAACCATGACAAGATATTGAGACTAATAGTACCTACCACTATGCAAATAAAACTTTTTATCATTGATTATGCTTTTTTACTTTATAACTCCTTTAAAACAAAGATGGTTTTATTTACAACATCTGCCACCGCATTTTTACACTTATTTTTTCAAAAATAACAATCTTATGTGGTATGAAAACTCATTATTCTCCATTACCGTATTTATGTAATTCTTTTTATTTTTAATGGTAAAGGCCAAAAAAACCCTGATTTTTTCCGTCATGCTCTTCTATCAGTGAAGCTGAACAATGGGGGAATTTGGCAATTACCCTTAATTAAACATGATTACCCCTTTTTTTTATAATCTTCTACTCATACCCTTTTTTATTTGTAAACTACCTAAATTACCCTTAAAAGTAAACGTGAATAAATCGGCCCTTTCATGGTCTCTCCTCCTTCTCTCTCTAAAAATTGTCGAACGCTCTCTTCTCTCTCTATAAAAATGGCCGAACGCTCTCCTCTCTCTCTCTCTAAAAATGGCCGAATACTCTCCTCTCTCTCTCTCGCTCTCCTCTCTCTCTCTCTAAAAATGGCCGAACGCTCTCCTCTCTCTCTCTCTCTAAAAATGTCCGAAATCTCTCTCATCTCTCTCTAAAATCACACACTCTCTCTTCTCTCTCTGTAATTGTCATCTTCGTTGAATAAATCGGCTTGGAGTGGGTTTTGTGGTCGATTCATCGGAGAAAAAATAACCTACCGGAGGCATTTTTGCTGATAAAGCTCGGAATCGGCATAGGAGATTAATGCAAGCTTTTCATGTAAACCATTTGTTTACAGTTTAGTTTCTTTTTAAGCATAGACGTGAACAAGTTGTTTACTGTTACTTACGAAACCAGTTGATTACATTTTTGTCTCTCTAATAGAGGTTGAAACTTCTTGTTTACAGTTATTGGGAAAAAAAAAATTAATTATAACTAAAGCACTGAAGCAGATCTATAAGTTATAGCAGTTGTTTACAGTTTAGTTTCCTTTTAAGCATAGACGTGAACAAGTTGTTTACTATTACTTGTGAAACCAGTTGATTCCATTTTTGTCTTTCTAATAAAGGTTGAAACTTCTTGTTTACAGTTATCGGAAAAAAAAAAATTATAGCCAAAGCACTGAAGCAGATCTGTAAATTATACCAATTGTTTACAGTTTAAGTTCTTTTTAAGCATAGAAGTGAACAAGTTGTTTACTATTAGTTCCGAAATCAGTTGGTTACATTTTTGTCTCTGTTGTAGAGGTTGAAACTTCTTGTTTACAATTATCAGGAAAAAAAAAGTTAATTATAGCCAAAGTACTGAAGCAGATCTATAAATTATACCAGTTGTTTACAGTTTAAGTTCTTTTTAAGCATAGACGTGAACAAGTTGTTTACTATTAGTTCCGAAACCAGTTGGTTACATTTTTGTCTCTCTTATAAAGGTTGAAACGTCTTGTTTACAGTTATCGGGGAAAAAAAGTTAACTAAGGGTAAAATTGAAAATGTAAGTGAAAAAACGGGTAACAAATTATTCACATTTTAAAAACGGACAAGTTGAAAATATCCAACCCAAAAACGGGTATTGAGTCTAATTTCCACCTGAACAATGGGCCGAATTTTCTGTGAGTCAAGTCAAACACAGTAAGCCCACTAAACGAGGACACATTAATTATGGGCCTAGTACGTCTGATACTAGCCCAGATAAAAAGGTCCAAACACTCTTAGCCCTAGTCCCCAGATAACTCGTATTTTAAAAAAATAAAAATAAAAATTAAATAAAAAATCAGAAAGAAGATACTGTTGCTCTGAATCTTACCAGAGTTGAAGATCTCAGAACATATAAACCCCTAACGTGAAAACCAGATAAGAGAGCCGAAAAGTGGAACTATTATATATAAAGTAGGAAAAGGAATTATAATTATTGTTTTTTTTAAAAAAATTTATTTTTGTGAATTTATATTATATAATCCATTATCTCTTTTATCCTTTTCCTTGTTCTTAACTTATGGGAAAGTCACTTCCATCTACGACCAGACTCCAAGAATTGACCAAGGTAGTCTCGTCGTCGGAAAAGCTCCAAAAGTCAAAGTTGACAAAACCCATATCCCGAATCCGAATTCCCTCGCCCGAACCGGTCAGATCGGAGCAGGACAAGTCGAGGAGGATGGAGAGCTCTGAGGGTCAGACTCAGCCTCAGCCTCAGCCGCTATCGCTTGTGGTGGCCGACTGCGCCAAGCGTTGGTTTCGGGACACCCTCAAGGAGGCCAAGGCTGGCGATACCGCTATGCAGGTCTTGGTGGGCCAGATGTACTTCAATGGCTATGGTGTTGCTAAAGACCCTCAAAAGGTAAGGTATTTTCTGGATAAGATTTGTTTTGATGACTGAGCCAAAGACCCATGTTTTGGTAACAATCCTAAACCCTAAGTTTGGTCCCAGTATTTGCATTAGGCAAAAGAATTTGGAGAAGGGTATACACGTGTTTTGTGTTTATTATGCATCCTTATTTGGAATATCTAGAGGTGAATTTACTATTTTGTTTACTTTTCTAGTTTAGAATTTGTTATGTGGAGCTCACGAACTCGTTCTATTCATTCTGATTTGGCATGCACACTCTCTTTTGCACTCTTCTTGATTACAATCATGTTTATTTGCTTTTATCATTGATATTGTCCCCTTCAATGTCCTTGTTGTGATATTGTGATTCTGAAGATGTTCACCATGTATTTGTGACTTGAAGGCACGTGTTTGGCTTGGTAGAGCCTCAAAAAGTCGAGCTTCGGCTTGGAATGTAGGGGATAAACGTCCAGGTATGCTCTCTCTTGCTCTCTTGTTGAGTCATTGTAGAGGGTCTTTGCTTGTTCTAATCTGCATACTTCTTTGTCATTAGGCTATCATGCAAGTGATTCAGATTCGGATGAGCCAGAAGATGACCCAAAATAATGTCAAATAGACTTCGTACTGCATGCATTCTTTTCTCTCAGTAAGTTCTTGTGAGGGTATGGTTTCTGAAGCAAATTTTGTTACAGAAGCCAGATGAATAGACTTCAAAATGAAAAGGTCAGGAGCTGAATAGTTGAGTTTTGTTTTCTTTTTTTATTCTGTTACGCCAGGCACTTGTAATTTTGTACTGATGTTTATCATTGAAATTAAATTCATGTTCAGACTTGGAATATCCTTTTCATCTTTAGTAGCTGATTGTGTCACAAAACGGTATTATAAGAGTCTAATTTAGATTTTCAACAGAGATGACAGAGCTTTCGTTTCTTAGTTTAGCTATCATGTTTTCACTTTTGTATAAACTCTCAAGACTCGGCAGAATGCACTATTTTGGTTTCTATGAAAATCTAGATTGCAAATCCTTTTGACTCGTAAAAAAATGTCTCTATTGGTCTTCTTTTTTCATTAATATGCCAATGACTGAATGATGTAAGTTACAGACATCATATGAATTGTCAACTAAAATACTATACTACAACAATCCTTGGGCATGATGGAATACAAGTAGTTAAAAAATGACTTGTACACAAGTTATTAACAATGTTTCTCGGTTAGTTTCAGACTCCTTATTGTATATGACTGCCTTTGCTTCAGTTGATTCATATCACTAGAACACTGTTTTGTCTTAAAGACTGGAATGTTGTTATCTTCCTTCACGTTTGTCCTTCCTCCATTCCCATGGCTTCTCAGGATTTGAGGAAGCCCATAAGCCGACTCGCTTTGCTCGAGCCTCATTTTCCCACTATCATGACCATACAGACTTAGAACAAGGATGTTTCAGAACATGGGTGCACAAGAATGAGAAACTAACAATATGGTACTCACTTTCGCAAGTTCTTGGCGCTGGTCATAGGCTAAGTAATGCCAAGCAAACCCTTTCTTGAGCATTATTTCCTGGTTGAGGGGGAAATAGAAGAAGAGTTCATAACGGAAATTGGTACGGTGCAAGAACTAGGGTCAGTGTTAACAGACATAAATATAGTACCTGTACAAATTTACCATTGGAATAGATATCACCAACACAACGGCCGTAACGATCTTCGTCATAGACGAGGACTCTCAAACACTTGCCCTGAACAAGCTTAGACAACTCCTCCTTTGCTTCTTTACCATACGGCATTTTACTCTCTGGTGCATCTATTCCCCTGTTTGCTTACTCAATGTATCATCCACATCAACTGCTAGTATGAGATTCAGCTAAAATAATTTAAGTGGACAAAACAAAATTACCTCAATCGAATCCGATACTTTCGAGCGAGAATTTCCTCGTCGTTTTGAAGATTGATCACCCTGCATTGAAAAAGCCATGTTGAGGCTCATGTTCTGTAAAGTTAATACAGGAATGAATCCAATACTGATCAATTAAAAAGGGATTGTGTTTGTCCTATACCGATATCCTGCATCAATTATTTGCTTGTGGAGTGCATCTGCCTTTGCATAATTTTTAGCAGCACGCGCTTTCGACCTTTGGACAGCAGCCGTTTTCACATCTCTTGGAACACAAGCCGATTCCCTTGGGTCGGCTGTGCTGACATAAACTGTCACCGTATCCCCATCTGCGATTGCTTTCGCGTCAACCTTGTTTCATCAAAACAGATGATCATGATTAAGAGTAGTTTCAAAGCAGTATTTTGTTATTGACAAGAGGAATTCTTTTTTCACCGGTAGTGTCTGCAATTCAAACTTTACTCCAGCGGGCACTGAAGTTGGGACCCCAGCAGAAACTTCAACAAGGGTATGAGGAAGAGGCAGACCATAGAAAGCCAATAAGCCCTATACAACCCATTACATGGAAATTTAATTCTTCTGGTCAATGTCATTCATTTTAGTTTAACCTTAAAGAAATATAATTACTCAATGTTTTGACAACATTGATGTCTCTTGATTATACCTCAACATCTGCCTTTTGGTGTCTCTTCAAGGTTTGGATGACCAGCCTAGATGCTTCTTCGGGTGTTTTTGGAGGAGGTTTTGCTTCTCTCCATGCCTCCCCTAGTTTTCTATACCTTCATATGAAATTCTCAAATGTGTAACATAACATTGCAAAAGAGAAGTTAACCCAATTTCTCAACTACTAACTATCCACCTTTATATTCAACATATGATTATATATATATAGTTAGTAATTGTTCTAGAGAGCTTAGAAGTAGATCAGCCATTAGTGACATAGTTACCAGTTAGCCTGAGCCTTCTTGGAGGACACAACATGCTCACTTAGTCCTTCCGGGACCTAAAACCGAGAAGTCCATTGAACTAAGATCACCATCAAAATTCTACTTACAAAAATTACAAATAGAAAAGAAAAAAAAAAGCGAGGAAATTACCTGAGAAGTGTTCTCAAATTGGAAGATATCGTGCGCGAGGGCGGAGACGCCGACGGTGGCGACGGACACACCGTGGGGCCCTGCAGTGGTGGCCGGCTTACAACAGTGTGCGTACAACAACCTTAGAACGTTTCCCATGTTGTACCTTGTTTGTTCTTGTCCAATCTCAAGATTATTTGAGGCTCAGTTCTGAGGGACAGATTGTGGAAATCTAGGAGTGGGGAATGATTGGATCTATGTGGGGGAAGAATCGCTTTTGGGATTGAGGACGAGTAAGGAAGAGGAGGCAAACAAGGAATATAAGGTGGGAGCTAGGCACACACGTGGCTGCTGTTGATTTGTCATGGCCGTTTTTCCAGTTTAATTTACTGCGGTTGTGACTTCGTTTTCTATTCACGGTAAAGATCTAGTGTATGTGTTTCTTACTTTCTTAGCTGGTGCGGAGGTTAGAAGTTGGAAGTCAACGGTTTGGAGCTTACATTGTAGTATGAGTAAAAGATCAAATTTAGGACGAACACGCTACAGCCCGATAATAGCGCGTAGGAGCGTGGTTTAGATTTAGATACGCGAATTCTTCGCTACATGATTAGATTAGAAAATGAAATAAACAAAAGAAAATTTGTTAAAATAAACGAAGTATAGTAATATACGTAATCTAGAATAGTTTATGTAAGAAAAAAATGAAAGAATCTTACGTGTAAAAAAAAAGTAATCTTTACTTCAATTGATTTACTAGCTCAATCATCTGCCCAAGGACTTTTTAGTTTTGGCTTTTCAATTAATGAATTATCTATATTGAATTGTATAATCTCTACGTGTCAAAGAAAAGGTAATCATGTAACCTCTAACCTTTTAATAATTTTTAAAATACATTGAAGTTTTATTTTCCAGATTTGAGTGCATAAATGTTAAATAAATGCTAAGTGGAACTGTTAAAATTTTTATTTTATTTTTTTAAGAAAAAACTGTGGTCATATTTGTCTCAGCCCTCAACTTGTTCTGAAAAAAAACTGTGGCCATATTTGTCTCAGCTTTCACTTTGCTTTTTCTCTAATTCTTGTTTGGTATTGCTCTCACCTTGTTCTTTTCACTATGTACTTCTTTGGTGTAGAGAAAGAAAACTAGTTTAACTTGAAATAACATTTTTACCCCTGTGTTATTACTGTTTAATGGTTTGTATGCAAGAGTATTTTAGTAATTTAAGTATCTCATTAACTAATAAACTCTCTCCTTTCATTTTTTCCCCTTTTTCCCCCTCCATTTTGGGGGAAATATAAGTACTCTGTAGCCCACTCATTTTTTTCCACCTATTTTTCTCTTCTCTCTCCTTTCCTTCTTACAAAACAGCTACTTCTTTTTTTTTTTTGCTTTAATTTTCTCTCCACTTTTTCCTCGTATCTTTTCTTTCCTTTCTATTTTCCCTCTTGCCAAACATATACTTAAAAACTTTTTTTAAGGTCACTTTACAATATTTACATTTCTTTTCCCTAAAAATGTACTTTTATTTCCTCTAATAAATGTCTCGGTGGGTGTAACTATAATATACCACTTTTCAGCTGAAAAAGAACGGAAAAAAAAGTAATGACCACTTGCCTCTTCTAATAAATTTCAAGTTGTTGAATTAGATTCATAAAAGAAAAGGATTTAGAACAGGAAATATCCGGTATTGGTATAAGAAGATGAGAAGAACATCTCTTATTGATTGTTCGAAAATAAACCCACAAAAAAAAAATAGAATGGAATTTAATCGCTAATCTATCATATTTATTATTTGGATAGAAAAAACAAAAAAAAAAGGAAAAAAGAAAAGGTTCATGATAAATAAGAATAATTGGTAGTTTGTCAATTGTGTTAGTTTTCAGTTTTCATGTTGAAATGTCTCTGTACTATAGGGTCAGTTTTGACTCAACCTTTCTAAAGTTCCCTTCTTGTTTATTGAATTATGTCATTTTGAACATTATTAACAATATTCTTTTTCTCATTTTCTTTTACATTCTTTTTGCCAGATTACAATGTGTATTCTACTAAAATATTTCATATTTTAATAATAAACAAATCATATTAGATTCTGATATCAAGCAGTGAGACATGAGTATGAGAAAAAGAGTGTTACTAGTTATTCAATTATTATTATTTTTTATTCTTTAATTTGTTTGGAGGTCAAGATAATATATATTTTTCTTGGGCCAAACATATGGTGAAAAACATAGTTCGGAGGTCAAAATTGAAATATTTTAGAGTTCAAATGCTGAATTGGATTCTTGATGAATTTTTGACAGATTCTTCACTAATTTCTCCCCAAAAGTGATAAAATCTAATAGTAGTGATAAATTTAGTTAAACATTTAAAAAAAGTAATAATTGCTTACTTAACCCCTATGTTGAGACTTGATCTGTGGCTCGCGGGCTGAAAATAAAATAGACCGTTAGATGGTAGGAGAAGGAAAATATAGGAAAAAGAATACCAGTACTACTTTTTAAAAAATAATACTAGAAATACGATCTTTTTAAAATAATTATTTTTCTATACAATATTCAATGACATTTTTTAAAATATTTTGGTTACTGAACTAATAACCAAATCCCAAAGAAACTTGTTTGATTAACGGAAACCAGAAAATAAAAGATTATTAGAAACTAAAGAAAAATATTACTTGAAACTAATTTGATTGTTGAAACTAGAAATCAATTTGGTTACTAAAAACTAAGAATCCAATTTTGTTATTGGAAACTATTTTAGTTTTTTATAATCAAAATATTTAGAAAAATGCTACTAAATATAGAATAATTATTCTCATCAGGTCATATTTTTGGAATTATTTTTGAAACCTTGGGTATAAGTGTTCAAATTCCAAAAATATATCTCAACAGCAATTGGAGAGAAAAATTTGGCCCTGATAAATCGATAAAGAACTAATAAAGGCCAATAAATTTAAAGAAATGATCTTCATTCCAGTAGTGAAGTCGCCAAATATCACTTTTTTTTAATATACATCACTCAGAATTAATAACAGTCGTTTTTTTTTTTTAAATTTTTACAACCAATAAATTTAAAAAGAATTTTGGTAGCTAAGAAAATTATTTTATACAATCCAGAATAACAAAAAATAAAACTGCTGTTTCAATTAATTGAAAAAAAGAAAATTACATAATTATAATTAATCGAGTGTAATAAATGGTACCGCTCTAAGAGCTTTTCCTCATCTGAGTCCACAAAAGCCCATTTCAATCATTTGATGGTCGGCCTTCTTCTTGAGTCCCAAAATAGCCCATTTCAATTAATCAAACACTCTTTTTTAGTGCGAAGGTAGTTTTTTTTAGTGAAATTTAGCTAATAATTTTTATTTATTAAATTTAAAAAATATATTTATTATTATTTAATCTTAATTTCTACTCTATTAAGAATTATAAGTTTTCACGTTTAATTTGGTGTAACTCGAATATATGACCGAAATTCTTAACTCTTACCACTTAAACTAACCCACTTAGTCTAGTAATAATTAATCATCCTGATCCCTCTAAATTGAAATTGGTATAATCCAAAAGGTTCGTAGAACAATTTCTAATTGAACCCTGTCCGTCAATAAGAACGTGGAATTGTACTTCGCAAAATTCCTGAAGCACCCAAAATTATCCCAAGAAAGATTCTTCCACCGTTTTTATGCTGCCACCTATAATCGTTTCCTTATCAATTTCAACCTTTTAAGACAAAGCTTACGGTGGTGATTAATTGTAAACTTTTTTTTTTTTTTTGGTATGACTAATTATGAACTATTTTCTTGTCATTTTTCCAATGTAATTTACCATCTTACCCTAAAATTCGGAATAATGCCATAGGGCACTAGTGGTGCCCAACACCACAGTGATGTGTCAATTTGTCACTGGCTAATCATAATTATAATTTAAGTGGGGCCCATGTAGGACCCAGTTTATTAATTAAATCATCCAGTGACAAACAGACATATCATTGTAGTGCTGGGCACTACTGTTGCCCCGTAGCATTGCTCTAAAATTTGTCGACTAAAGAATAGTGAATAAAGAAAGAAAACTGTGAACCAATAAATGACAAACCTTTGTCCCAACAAGACCAGGCAGGGGTAATGATTTTTTGCCGACCCTGTTAGTGGAAGCTAGCTCTCATGGACCTCTTAAGTCAATCAAAGAATAAAGTAACCTCACATAAGAGAGGAAAAAAAGAGAAAAAGGAAAAAAGTAGCAATCCACCGCGTAAATTAAGAATCCTATACCTTTCTTCACCCCACTACTGTTGTTTATATGCGTGTGGAGTAGCTCTTTGATGAAGCTAAAAGAAAGTAAAGGCCTCAAAAGAACGCTCTTTCTTCTCCTTCTCCTCCTTTCTCTTGAAAATTTCAATTTACCATCCTAAGTTCAACAATGCCTAACGTGCGTAAGAACCCCAACCACCCGCTGTGACAAAATTCTTCGGTATCATTTTTCTGGCCAGTCTCACTAACCGAGTTTAATGTCTTTCCCTTTGTGGGTTTTGAAAATTGTTTAGGTGGTTGAGGTGAAGGTGGGTTTGCATTGTGTTGATTGCATCAAGAAGATCTTGAAGGCCATCAAGAAAATTGAAGGTTAATAATTGTTCCCATTAATTTGATTCAAATGTTTTTTTTTTCTTTTTGGTTATTTTAATTTTATTTATTTATTGTTGTCATTTTTTGGGTTGTACAGATATTGAGACATATGACGTTGATACACAACTCAACAAGGTGATTGTAACAGGCAATGTTACCACAGAACAAGTAATCAAAGTGCTCCAGAAGATTGGCAAGTCCGCAAGCGCCTGGGAGCCAGAGGCCCGGGGTAATTAGCTAGATGCCCGGAGTAATTAGCTAGATGACTGGGAGCCAGAGGCCCGGGGTAATTAGCTAAGATGACTCTTTATGGTTCTTCTAATTCAATATATTACGCCTCATTTTGGCACCCAAAACCAACCATTTCCACCTTCAGCAAATATCGATCTTCTTCAATTTTGCACGACCTTGGGATTTATGTGATAAACTCTGTATTAATGTCTAAAAATATAATCCAAGTTTCAGCTAGTTTATGACCTTTATTTCCCCCACTTTTTTTTTGGGTAAATTTTTGTTTTGCTTTATTTATTCATCAAGGAAAATAAAAAAGTACAAGACAAGAACGATCATAAAATAAGTAAGGCTACAAGTCTACAACTCTCGGAGTCGTTACTCTGTACAAGAAACATTTACAACGAAAAAAGCAGATCGAGAAATTGTAAAAGGAGATAGTTAGGAAACCGCAACGATCGAACTCACTGAGTCAGACACACCGACTCGCTCTACCTCGGCTGCTGAATCGTCCGTGGACTCAGTTTCGGCTTCACGATCTTCGGAGCCTTCTCGATGTATCTCGGAGCTTCCGCAGGCGCACGTGCCTTTCGCCATTTCACTGCTCCCATCCGAACCAAATCCTTTGAAGAGTCTCTCTCTACTTCCTCCTCTGCGCCATAAAAAGAAAGCACATATATATATAACACACAGTGAGTGAGCGAGCGAGAGCGAGTCAGATCGGAACGAGTTGACTCGTTCGGACTAGAATAAACGTTTTCTCTTTCTCTTTTACCTTCGTTGTCGTCGAAGAGGAGCGAATCGACGTCCGGGAGGGCAGGATCGTAAATATCGAGAAAGGAAGGGTCAGTTTGGGGATCGCAGAAACGCTCCTGGAGCCAGTAGTCGCGGAACCAAGGGGAGGACTGAACCAGGGCCCACCACTCGTCGGAGAAATCCTCCACCGTCCGATACGCCAAGGGGACGAACATGGGAGCGTTGGGATTCAGAGTCGACGAAGACGAAGTCGACCTCCCCGAAATTACCTCCATTGCCATTCACTCGAAACTCAGACACTGTTTATACAAAAAACACACAAAATCGTGAGTCAAAATGAAAATAACATGATCTAGAGAGAGAGAGGGTAGTGAGAGTGAGCGAACCTGAAGTTGAAGACGAAGAACAGTACGGAATTACGTGATCTAAGATAAGGTTGGGAAATATCTGACTACATTTCCGGATCGTCGTTCGTCAATTATATAGAGTTGTCCCTTGAAAAATAGGCCTCGTTTCTAATTGTATTACAAGACTGCCACTATTGCTTTTTTAAATATGAAGAAGGGAAACGACAATGTACGGATAGAAGAACGACAAAAAAAAGAGAGAGCGAAATATTCAGCAAAAGATGGCCGCCCGATTTGGGTTGGGGCTGTGAGTCAGCCACTTTCAAAGCAGATTCACCTGGTTTTGCCCATAGGATTGGGTTTGGACCTTGGGTTGTTCGGAAAATAATGGATTGAATTGTCTTGTACGCTACACTTTTTTTTTTTTAATTTGGATAATAGAAAATAGCGAATTTTTAATGGTGGTGCCTGCCACGTTTTTGGCAGAGCGTGCGATGCGTTTTGATTGTTAATTTGGGGCCCACTCGTCAATCATCCATAACAACGAGACACACTCACACATCATTGTTCTTATCCGTTGCAGTGCGCTTTTTCTTTTTGCTTTTTTTTTTT